>CM069060.1:16345000-16817500 GCA_035220775.1 Malus fusca
TATTATGCTCATGACGGCACCGAATATCCCGTGCAACACGAGCCATTGGAACGGGATGGACGTTACAATCAATTGATCACTCAGCAGTACACTTCATTGCAAGATTGGCATTTCCAATCATGCCAGGGAAGCCTCGCATCTCACCCTTCCTTAGTAGCCTTCACAGATCCATATGCATCTGTTTCCGAAGGTACTCCTACGTATAGAGGGCTTCGATTGCGAAGCAAAACCGCATCAGGGACTCCAGAACAATTGATTTTCCCATCCTCGTTATCTTATCCACTTGATCTGTAGATGCTCCATATGCAAGCATCTGCAATGCAGCAGTAACTTTTTGCTCAGGAAGAAGACCTAGAACATGAAAAACATCCTTTTTTTGCACAAAGTATTGATCATGGTTGCAAATAGCACTCATAATTTTGTCGAACAAACTTCGTTGCATTCTAAAACGACGTCTAAAAACATGATTAGGGAATACACAGTTGGGATAAAATAATATTCCAAGAGATTTGTACATTGTTTTTCCCTCTTTCTATCGAAGTTTGCAGCATGTCTGGGTTTGGATATCTGACCCACAACTTCCATGATACTGCAGGAATGTGAGGCCCTCTGCATTTTATGGTAATCATCCTCATCCTCCTCCATTGCGAAAGCCTCATCCCCACCTCCACCTTCCTCAAGATTGACCAATTCTTCCTATTGTTTCAACAATCTTTTATGTTGCTCCTCAAACTGTTTATATACTCTCTTTGAAGAAGACATTGTAAGAACTCAAGATTTGAAAACGATGAACATGGATTTAGGGATGTAGGGTTTATATGGACAAAAAAAAAAAAAGAGGTTCTTGGTATTTTTTTCACACAAAAAGTATATGAAAGCTTTGGTAGAAAGTGTTGAAAATATTGAAATATGGTGTAAGGTGGAAGATGAGGGTTTGGTATTTATAGGAAAAAAATAAAATTTTAATTTAGGTAATTAATCTGGACCATTGGATTTGAAAAATATTCAAATCCAACAACCTATAAGTTGACACGTGGCCAACGGTCATAATTCTGATCGTTGTGCCTTTTTTAAAAAAAAAATTGGGGGAAAAACGTGGTCCGTTGATCTGTGATCGGACGGTCCAGATCAAAATTCAAATTCAAATTTTTTTGACCATTGGAATCCAACGGTCCAGAAAACTAGCCATTGGAAAACCAACGACCTAAGACCGGCCACGTGGCCTCCCTATCGGTGCACTGAGTGCGCCTGCGAAAGCAGGCCCCAACTTTGGATTCTTGTCGGTGAAGTGCGCCCAGTCGCGCGTGCTTCCCACACGCTTGGCGCAAAAAAAATTTCAAACAGCCTCTGACTCCACGCTGGCGTCAGCATGGCATCAGATAGCCTAGTCAACAGGTATCTCGATTCTGGGTCGGCCTATGGCCTGGCTTGGGCTGGGTGCCAGCCTATTAGGTTGGGGTGGAGCGGAAATGAGGGAGGCCTGCCCATTTTTTGGACTGGGTGCCGGGCTATCAAGCCCCGTTACAGTCAAGAATAATATTTCATTGATTAGAATGATTGAATTATCGAATTATTAACTTACCGTTGCATGATCATATTTACGTTATCTGCTCATCGTGTGCTACACTGATGTTAGTACTCGCCCGGGCCAGGCTTCATGTGTATGTTCACATTGCACCGCACACTCACTTTGGATCCATTGTAGGTGCTAGTCATGTCCTAGATTACTATAGGAAATTAGGACTCGATATGATGCGCATAGCGCCAATCTTCACATGATTGTAGTACTAGAGCATAAATCATTATTACACCAAGTCTTGTTTATGTTAGAATACCTCTGCATGAAATCGTGTGTCAGCATATGTCGATGATCACTCGATATGATATGTTTGTTATGCGAGGTTACGTAATTTACCAGACGTTAGGGGTTTAGTTACGAAATATTGTGATGTTTTGAATTCTTGAGGTATTGCAGGCTACGGTAAGTATTTTCACACTATATGTAGTATGTATATTTTGGAAACTATACTTGTTTTACAACGAGGGGTTATTATGTTTTCGAAAAGGTTTTTACAAAACTTTATTTTTAGGCTCACTCACCTTTGTTTTTAGCCCATCCAGGTTTTAGTGGCAGAGCTTTTGTGTCGACGAGGATTCTTGGCAAATCTTCATATTGATGATTACCTTCGATGGCATAATTCTAATTCTACTTTTATTGCACTTTACTTGTGCTCTGACATCATGTGTGAAATGGGTTCATTCCCGCTCATAAGCGCACTCTTGCATTTAGGCACTTTAGGTTTAAATTTATTTACATTTTCCACATCACTACACTTCATGGTTTTGTCATCCTCATGGTGTCGGCCAACACATCTCGATTCGGAGTCCAAGTGAACATTTCGGGTCGGAATGTGTCAGGTAATTGATAGTTTGACTTATATATTAAACATAAAAGACTTTCATCCAACATTTCTACACATGAAACTTGTCTTATTAAAATTATGAGAAATAATGAACATACACACGTTTCTTAATTTTTAAGTATCAAATTGAAAAAAAAAAAAAATGCAAGCAGCGAACAAAATTAAACAAACTGTATAGACAAAGTAAAGAGTGTGTGATTATCATTTCTCTAAAACCAAATGCATGTGCATATGAGTTTTTATCCAAATTATGTGTTTGTTAGCCTTAAGGTAGGAAGGTACTAGTTTTTGGCCTTATTTTTTTTGTATGACCCCTAGAACTTGATCTTGATCTCACTTTTAACCTTGAAATTCAAATTTTGTCACTTAACACCTTAGAATTCGATTTTCGCTTCACTTTACCAAAATTTAGTCAAATTCGTTAAATGCGTTTCAAGTTTACTTATATATTAACATGTAAGAATTATTTGACTTCAATAATAAGGTTCTCCTCTTTGCCAGATACACAGTGCATAACCAAACAATAGGCTTTTGGTCCAATAATGAGCGTCTTTTTGTGTAAGAGTAGTGCCCACTATTTATATAGATAAACCATCACTATAATTCTCTCATTAGAATCATTGTAAGAAACCAACATTGTCTCTCAGTTGTAATATAATTGAGTAATTTAGTCACTTAGTACTACGGTTTAGTTGTATTCTTCTTCATTTGTAAGTGAGAGGTTTTAGGTTCGATTCTCACCAAAAGTGAATTTGAACCACATTATTGTTAACTCATTATGAGGCTAAGTCCACCCCTCCCTCTTTGTGTAGATAATATCGTTTGTTCGAAGAAAAAAAATTGAGTAATTTAGGATCAATTAATTAGGATAAAATACACCTACATTTATGCTAACATATATAACGTCACTCTTACTAATCGTCTAAAGTGCTGCTGCAATGCGGTTGAAGACTTCCATATCGTTACATTCATGAAAACGCATGGTACCGTTTTCACTGTGAAACGTTTTCCTCGTTAGGGTTTTACATGTATCATTTGCCCTGTTTGTATATCAGATGGATAGTCTGACAAATACATCTAACGTACATCAGCACACTGAACCCCTCACATCACATGTACTAGGAAAAAACCGAACGTTATGGATCCATAATCGACCAAAGTGGGAAGAGATATCTCCGGATCTCTTCCATCAAAACCATCAAATAAAGTGATCTGAACTCTTGAAATTTGATCCAACACTAAAAACAGGGGGTCCATTTTAAAAGTTATAATAACTTTAGATGTTGGATCAAATTTCAAGAGTCCATATCACTTGATTTGGTGGCTTTAGTGGAAGAGATCCAGATGATCTCTTCTGGACCAAAGTTATGGGAATTGTATCCGGAGCCTAAGACTCAACATATTTGGACAACACAAATTGAATTCGACGATCTTCATTAATTCATTTCACTGGTCTACCACACACAAACCAACTACTCTGATTTCTTTTACACACTAATCAGTAGTCCATATGTGTTGATCCTTAATGTCATCTCCAACCGAAGGCTGACTAGAAGGCTCGTTTTAACCCTCTTGCCCTTCAAGATATTAATATTTTAATGAACATTACAAAGTCATATTTGCCTCCATCTTCAACCGAGGGCCAAAGGGCCATAGGGCCAAACATAATTTATTATTTTTATGTTGGTTGTATAATTTTTATGTTGGTTAATATTATTTAATGTTGTTTCATATTGTTTAATGTTGTTTCATGTTACTTAATTTAATTTAATGTTGTATAATGACTTAGGAAGTTATAAGAAAAAAATAGAATTTAAAAAATATACGAAATTTTTTTTGTAAAATAGAAGTTATAGGGAAAAAAAATATAATTTAAAAAAAATATGAAACAAATTTTGTAAAATAGAAGTTATAGGAAAAAAATATATAATTTAGAATAAATATAAAACAAATTTTGTAAAATAGAAGTTATAGGAAGTTACAGAAAAAAGAATAGAAGTTATAGGAAAAAAATTGTGTAAAAAAAAAAAAAAAAACTGTAAAAAAAAATTAAAAAATAACGGCTAGCTGACGTCAGTTAGCCGTTGCATTTGAAATTTGACCTAGAATTCCTGTTGGATATAATCGACAAGAATATATTTTAAATATATTCTTGTCGGTTATATCCGACATGAATGCTAGAATTTCTGGCCTAGCCTGGGGCTGGCTGAATTGGGCCAGCCGGTTGGCCCTTTCAAATTCTGTGGGGGCCATGAGCCATTTGGCTTAGCTCTTGGTTGGAGACGGTTTTCGGACTATTTTCAGCTCTCTAGCCCTCTGAACCTTTCGGTTGGAGATGACCTAAGCTCGGGACACTAAAATCCGAAGCGAATCCAATTTCTAAGTTATAGAACTCTGCCTGTCCCGAAACTTAATTGACCCGTTCTCTTTTTTAATCATCAATCCAAGCTTTTATTTGACTTGACGAGTACGTACATAGCTAGGTCATTGAACAATGGTCCAATTTGACCATTACCATATTTGATTTAATGTTTTCCATGGACCTGTATATACATGGAGTGTAATTTAATCTATCTTGTAAAGTGAAGGTTTTATTAAAATCCAAATTAAAGTTGGCTACTAAATCCTGGTTGATTGTTTTGTATTTATGGTGTGGATCGAGGAGGAAGCTCAAATCTTCTAAGTAATAAAATTAGGATAATATTTGCATTTCCTTATGTGGGAATTTACATATCTTTCATTTACGAATACCATATCTTTATCGAATAATCAAAACTGTTCAATTTATTATTTTTCATTTGAAGACCACTGCTACAGGAAATCATTCAAATTAGACATCATTTAATCATTCAAAAATATCAAATAAATTAACGGTTCATCATGAATGTATTACTTGGTACTTCATGAATATATTACTTGGTACTTACACCGTTAATTTGTTCTATATATTTGAATGACTAATGATCTCTGATTGAAATGATTCTTTGTAAGAATGATTTTCAAAACGAAGATTAAGAAATTGAAATTGAATGGCTCCGATTATGAAATTGTAAGGTCACCTTATTCGCAAGGGAGAATTAGCTCAATCCCAAGAAATAAATGCAGGTACTATCCATAAAATTATATGGTATAAAAAATAAGTGGGAATCCCTTCTCTTAAAGAACTTGTATATATAAAGTGTGTACATCAATAAACCAAAAACGATAAGATACGAAACCTCACCAATTTGGAAAACAAATGGAAATGCATGCTAACCTATATTGATTCTCAAAAGGATTGTTTATGGTGTGGTTAACAATCAAAATTGTTAATCTTAATTACATTCCAATTGACTACTATAGTTATGTGGTACACCAACTCTAATTAGAACAGTAGCCCAAAAAGAAAAAAGTAGTGAAATGCACTTCCTCTAAGAACACCAGAAGAAAAAATATATAATTAGAGAAAATCAAACTTTTTATATCTTATTTGCAAATCATGTGATTTGTCACCAATAAGAAATAAGCACGTAATCACATTTAGGTAATAATTCAATCATCAACAATCACGTCATATGATTTACAAAATATAATTTAAATAAATTGTCTCCCTAACATTACTTATCAAATATATTAGTAATTAATTTTACAAGGAGGGCTCACATCACATGGACCTTTTCTCACCGACAGTTTATCCCATTTTGGGGAATAGAATTTACAGGGATATATCCAAAATGCTCTCTTAACTTAAGCACGTCCACTCAAGGCAAAGAGGTTTTGAGAGGATGAGATGAGAAAATGGACCACTTTTGGATCTTCTGGCGGCTCTTGACATATCTCTCACTTCTCATATGGTTGCTGTGGAATATATATGCAGGACGCAGCAGAAAATATATATACATATATGGAGGACCCAACATCAACATTACGTGTATAAAAATGCATGTTTTTTAGGCTTCACGTTAATCCGGGGCCCTTCCTTCTGTATTTGCATGTCCTTAATTTTCCAAAAAACAAATGTGGGGGATGGTCCCTTTGTTTGATATTTTTTGGTATGTTATTCCTTCCTTCCACAAGTTGTGTGATCGTGAAGGTTTTGTTGGTTTCGTTCACAAAGTCTGATTATTTTGATCCACTAATAACAATGATAAATAGTTGATAATGTTATATATGATCGTTTTGTATTGTTCTCTGTCTTTTTCTTCAATACTATTGTATCCTTATGAACATACAAACTTGCATATATAGGATGAGTTTTCCATATTTCGTTTTGCATTTTTTTTTTCACTAAATTTAGAATAAAAAATAATTTACAATTTTCAGAAAGCAAGGTGAATTATTAAATTATATACTATGGCAATCCATCTATTTTAATTTCAATTCTAAACTACTGAAAATAACGGGTTTGAATATCTCTGTTAATTAATGAAACCCTCTTTGTCAACCAAAAGAGGATGAAAAGACAACTTAGTCTTCTATCACACAAAAAATGATGGGCAATAATGTAATTTCATAGGTCCAAATTTTACTATTTTTATTGAAGCCTCACCTACAGCCTACAGGTGATGTTAAAATATCTCTAATATTTAAAATTAAAAAAAAAACCCAAAAACAAAAACCAACTCCCCCCACATTCTCTCTCTCCCTCTCTCCTTCTCATTTTCTAAAAAAATGTGTTCATATACATAAAGTGTGTAAGCAAATGCTAGTATTATTTAAAATAACTTCGTAGAAAGTAGTTAATGATTTGAATGGAATGAATCACTCCTTGCATTCAAGGAATATTGAACGAACAAATGGATTCATAACTGCTAGGGAGATAAATAGAAAGAAAAAAAAAAACCCTCAGATATCAACGCCCGCTTGCGTCTTTGGGATCGACGGCAATTCGTCTTGGTCTCTTCCCTCTTTTCACTTCTTGTTTCTAATATCTTCTAACTATTTTCATTCTATGGTTGTCGTTCTGAGAAGGAGCTTTTTTTTTATGGTGGTCGTTCTTTGATCTATCAAGAAGAACCTTTTAACGTCCATAAATTACGGCTCAAATTCAGATCTTTGAACGTGAACTATATTAATAGAGTTAAGATAGTGATTTTGTGTTTTGTAGTTTGTGCGCATGATAAATAACTGTGAGGGAGAAACAGCGTTTGCTGGTGATTCATAACAATGCTTCTTGATCTACGTTTGGTGCACTTCTTTTTTCCCGGTAATTGTATGACTTGCAAAGGTTAATCTTCGCAAGTGTTATCTTCGCCGTTCCTAATTTGTTTTCTACATTGACGAGACACTATCCTGAACGACTTACGGTGCTGTGTCGTATATAGGGGTCTTGACTCTGTCAAATATGACGCAACGTGGTACAAGATTAATTAGTTTTTGAAAGAGATCTAAATAGGGGACGGGGCCTGATTCCAAATCGCGGTGTTATAAAAAGACGACATCTGGAAAACGTCTCAACGCATTTGGCGTTTTAGCTTGGGGAGTGAGGGAGGTATGGAGGTCATTATGAAACAACTTACATGAAACGAGTTTATCGACATATAACGTTTGATTTAATAATACAATATTTTTTTAAAACTTTTGGTTTATTTTTGCTCACCACCATAATTATGGTGTAGCTCACCATACACCTAATCGTTTGTCATATGTCATTTCACCTAACTCTAGCTAATTTCACATTAAATGTTATTTTTTCAATTTTAAAAAAAACTAATCAAAGTTAAATAAAATGACATGTGGTAGTCTGGTAGATGATTATGTGTATAGTAAACATACACTAAAGTTTAAAGTGGCGAGCAAAAATGCTCCCAAAAACTTATATATCATGTATTATAGAACAGAATGCGGCATATGGTGGTAAACTCGTTCCGTGTAAATTATTTTCTAGACTGGAGCCTCTGAGAATCGTGGGCTTTCTTTTCTTTAATAAATGTTTCGTCAGCTTTTGAAGATCCATACAACAATACATTAGTAAAAGTGTCGCTCAGCCTTTATGTACCGTTTGGTATGCAAACGGGACGGAATGGGATAGAAGGGACGGAACGGAGATTCCATGCTATGTTTGGTGTACGCTCAGGTAGGAATGGAACGAAAGATTAAATAACAATCGTACCCATCCACTTCGACGAGTTCGACCTTACCCAAGCCATCGCCGACTAGTTCAACGTCATCCCTCACATCTTCTGCCTAATCCTCGCTGTCCCATCCCTCGAGCAACGGCATTGGCCATGTCCTTTCACCAGCTTTCCCCGGTACCCTTATGTTCTTCCAGTTTGTTTCCCCATAAAATTTCCTCTCTTTGGCTTTCTCAGGAACCCTTTATCCGATCTGGGTTTTCTTCGTTTTGCTGTTTTTCTTCTTTGAATATAGAAATCAAACGCAAAGAAAATTGCTTTTTGTTGGGTTTTTGTCACTCAATTTCCCAAAAAAATTGAAGTGCGATCAAAGAAGCTTGATTTCCCCGAAAAACAAGAGAACTCAGTTTTTGAGTTGATCTGTTGAGGTAAATTTCGATTTTTAATGAATATTTTATGCTAATTGTGTAGAAATTGAGAGATCTCTAGAATTTTGATTAATTTTTGTTAATTTTCGAAGTGAAATTAATGAAAAGAGGGGTATTGTTGTCCAAAAAGTTATAATTTTGTGTTCCATAGGCTGAAACAAGTCGTTCCAAGAGGAGGGTGGCACGAAAAATTGACTAAAATCCGTTTCATGGGATAGCGTGTCCCAGGCAAATTGGTGAACCAAACATGGGACGAGTGCGTCCCGTCCCATTGCGTTTCGTCTCATCCCATGTACCAAACGGTACCTTAATGTACATGCATGACTGATTACTTCAAGGAGGGAATTTAAAATACGGACCCAAATTCACATTTTCTTATTTTCTTTGTCCTTTACATAATAATAAAAATAATAATAATAAAGTTTCAAAACTATAATACTCAACAGATGAAAACTGAAAGTGTGACCGACATATGAATTACTATTACTAAACTATTCTTCTTGTTACTTTTTTTCTTAACAAACGATACTATTTACACTTAAGAAGAGGGGGTGGGCTAAGCCTCACAATGGGCTAGCAATAATGTTGTCCAAATTCATCTTTAGCGAGAATTGAACCTAAGACCTCTCACTTACAAGTGAAGAGGAATACCAATAGACCTAACAATAAACTAAATCACAATAGTACTTAGCAGTTTGCACTGAATTGTATTGAGTAGTATGAAAAATACATAATTGAGATTGAAAATAAAAACCTAAATAATTATAAAAATCAAATTCAACAACTAAAGCACTCGTAAAATAACATTACATAAATAATTGATACAAATAAGAATGTAGAGTATTTGCTCATTTACTTGTGAAGGAAAATGACCAAAACAAATTCATAAGTTTGTAACTATATGTATTGGTTAGCTTTAGCTATGCTTAATTACTTGTTTGAGGTTTAACCTAACTAATATATCCAGACCTTAAGTTATATTTGTTTGCAACTTTGAGAAAAGAAACAACATTAGGTGAATAGGGAATTTATAGTTTGACTTATATATTAATCATAAAAGACTTTCATCCAATATTTCTACACATGAAACTTGTCTTATTAAAATTAAGAGAAACAATGAACATACACACCTTTCTTAATTTTTAAGTATCAAATTAAAAAAATAAAATGCAAACAGCGAACAGAATTAAACAAACTATATAGAGAAAGTAAAAGAGTGTGATTATCATTTCTTTAAAACCAAATGCATGTGCATATGAGTTTTCATCCAAATTATGTGTTCGTAAGCCTTAAGGTAGGAAGCTACTGGTTTTTAGCCTTATTTTTTTTCTATGACCCCTAGAACTCGATCTTGATATCACTTTTAACCTTGAAATTCAAATTTTGTCACTTAACACCTTAGAATTCGATTTTCGCTTCACTTTACCAAAATTTAGTCAAATTCATTATATGCGCTTGAAGTTTACTTATATATTAACATGTAAGAATTATCTGACTTCAATAATAATTGAGGTTCTCCTCTTTGCCAGATACACAGTGCACAACTAAACAATAGGCTTTTGGTTCAATAATAAGCGTCTTTTTCTGTAAGAGTAGTGCCCACTATTTATATAGATAAACAATCACTATGATTCTCTCATTAGAATCCTTGTAAGAAACCAACATTGTCTCTCAGTTGTAATATAATTGAGTAATTTAGAAACTTAGTATTATGGTCTAGTAATATTCCCTTTCACTTGTAAGTGAGAGGTCTTAGGTTCAATTTTCACCAAATACGAATTTGAACCACATTATTGCTAGCTCATTGTGAAGCTAAGTCCATCTCTTTTATCTTAGTGTAGATAATATCGTTTATTTGAAGAAGAAAAAATGAGTAATTTAGGATCAGTTAATTAGGATAAAATACACCTACAGTTATGCTAAAATATATAACATCACTCTTACTAAGCGTGTAAAGTGCTGCTGCAATGCGGTTGAAGACTTCCATATCGTTACATTCATGAAAACGCATGGTACCTTTGTCTCTGTGAAACGTTTTCCTCGTTATGATTTTAATGTATCATTTGCCCTATATGTATATCACATGGATAGTTTGACATATACATCTAACGTACATCAGCACACTGAACCCCTCACATCACATGTACTAGGAAAAAACCGAACGTTATAGATCCCTAGTCGACCAAAGTTATGGGAATTTGGAGTTCTTCTCTCCGAGTGAGAGTTCTTCTCTCCGAATGAGAGTTTTCTCTCCTATTGAGAGTCTTTCTCACCTTCTGGTGTGAGTCTTCAAAAATCAAGAAAACCCAATGACGTCGGTCCTAGCTGTGGCTGGGGTCGGTCGCCGCCGTTTCCTTCCTTCTTTATTTCTCGTCTGTTTTTTGTTTCTACTACTCTCTTTCTCGGCTTTCAACCCTAATTTAGTCTATCCCTCTTGCCCAGTTGGTCTTCTCTGTTCTTCTTTATTCCGGTTTTCAGCCATGAATATTGTGGAGATCTTGTGTCGAGCTCCGGCGTTCTCACCGGCTCGGGTGTTTCTAACACCACCACCTTCTTCGGCTTATCTGCCTTTTTCAGCAGCGTTGTTCGTGGGTTTCCACGGACTTTATCCCTTTAGCTGGCTTCCATTGTGTTGTTGTTGGTTGTGCTCGTGTAGCAGATCAGGGTAGGAAGCTGCGTCTGAAGATGAGATACTAGGCTGGGGGTGAGGACTTAGATGGATCGAGGTTGCTGCGGCGGCGACAGTTGCAGCGGATGCTTCTAGCATCTGTAAATCTCTGTGTGTTTGGGCTGCAATAGTTGGTTGGCCATGTTGTTCTTTGTTTTGTCTTGGCCCACTTTTTGCTTGTCCATGTGTTAGTTTTTGGGCCTTTTGTTGTATGTTTGTTTAGTTTTGGTTTGCAATAAAAGTTGCACTTTGACCAAAAAAAAAAATTATGGGAATTTGATCCAGTTTGAACTTAGTGTATGGAACTTATGAATCAACATATTTGAACCACACAAATTAAATTCGATGGTTTTTATTAATTCATTTTGATGGTCCATCACACATAAACCAACATCTCTGATTTTTTTTACACACCAATCAGCAGTCCAAATGTTTTATTTATTTATTTTAAGTCTAGATGTGTTGATTCTTAAGTTCCAAACACTAATGTCTAGAACGGATCCAAATTTCTAAGTTAAGGAACACTGCCTGTCACGAAACTTAATTGACCCGTTCTCTTTTTTGATCATCAATCCAAGCTTTTATTTGACTTGACGAGTAGCTAGGTCATTGAACAATGGTCGAATTTGACCATTACCTTCTTTGATTTAATGTTTGCATGGACCTGTAAATACATGGAGTGTAATTTAATCTATCTTGTAAAGTGAAGGTTTATTAAAATCCAAAATTTTTTTGAACCAATATTAAAATCCAAATTAAAGTTGGCTACTAAATCCTGGTTCATTATTTTGTATTTATGGTGTGGATCGAGGAGGAAGCTCAAATCTTCTAAGTAATAAAATTAGGATAATATTTGCATTTCCCTATGTGGGAATTTACATATCTTTCATTTACGAATATTGTATCGTGTTCGAATAATCGAAACTGTTCAATTTATTAATTTTCATTTAAATAAATAGACGGTTCATCATGGATATATTACTTGGTACTTACACCGTTAATTTGTTCTATATATTTGAATGACTAATGATCTCCGATTGAAATAATTCTTGGTAAGAATGATCTTCAAAACGAAGATTAAGAATTTGAATGGCTCTGATTATGAAATTGTAAGGTCAAGATACCTTATTCGCAAGGAAGAATTAGCTCAACCCCAAGAAATAAATGCATGTATTATCCATAAAATAAAAATAAGTGGGAATTCCTTCTCGTAAAGAACTTGTATATGTATAAGTGTGTACGTCAATAAACCAAAAACGATACGATACGAAACCTTACCAATTTGGGAAACAAATGGAAATGCATGCTAACCTATATTTTTTTTGTTGTGGTGTAACTTTGTGTCTATATAGATGGAGAATGGAAGGATGGAGATCAATTTGAAAAATCTCAAATAAACTTTGTAAGTCTGGCATTGTATTTTAATTATTTGAACTGTTTATATTTTAGGCATTTTTTTTATAAAAAAAAAACTATTCAAATCCAAAATTGTTAACAACTCAATTATATGGTGATCGTTTTAGTGTTTTCTTAAAAACACTGTTTTTTTTATTCTTTTGGCTACAACTAGATATCTTTCTTAGGAAAACTAATGAAAATGGCTTGAAAACTTTGAGTTTTAATGATAAGGACAAAATAAAGGGTAAAGTGAATAGTACCAGATTTGACTTTTTAGTGTAAAATTGTGGTTTTTCGTTAAAGTGAACAGTACCGCGAGCTTTTCGTTAACACTCTCATCTTTCTTTGCAAGATGACATTTTGAAGGAAGAATTAAAACTAGAATAGAATATCAATTTTAATAAAGTACACCTGAAAGGATCAAAATCAATATACAATTGAACACCCAGTGTTTTTTTCTTTAAATTTTAATCTTTTTCAAACAAAACCCTTTTATTTATTTATCTTACTCGATTCATAACTTCCTATTCCAAATAAATAATGACTCCAGAAGAGATGGGGAAAAGGTGATAGGGAATTAGGATTTAGTATAAATAAGTGTAGAGGTCGGTTATCTCTACAAAGAAAAAACCACCCGCAACTCACAACACCAAAAAAACCTACCTCTAATAACACTGTTAAACTTTCTAAAATCTTAATTATTTAGAGTAATTTAATACTACAGTCTACTCTAGTATCATTCATGTTCACCTGTAAGTGAAAGGTTTTAAGTTCGTAACTCGTCAAATACAAATTTAAACCAAATTTATTATGACTAACTCAGTGCAAAATTTACTTTACTCTTCTACATTTATAGACTTTATTATCGTTTGCTCAAAAAAACAATTACTTTAGAAAACAAAAACCCTCGTCTGTTTCTTTTACTCTGCCGCGTTGCCAACTCGAAGAGGGAAAAGAGTGCGATGAAAACTAGAAAGAACTCCGACTGAGTCCAAAAACTCTCTCCTCCCTCTCAACATCTGGCATCATTCTTCCCAAGTAAAGAATAAATAGTCACCGTGTTCAACCCGATACCATTGTCCTTTTATATACAAATCATTTTCCTCTCTCCTCTTTTCTGTGTTGGGATAGTCAACATGCAAGTGCATCACCAACTGTACTGAATTCCATATATTCCGCGTTCTTTTTTGGTAAAAATCCACCATTTTTCTGCCGTATTTCTCCTTTATTTTGATTTTTCTGAGCTCTTTCTTGGGTACCCAATACCCAGTACACCCAATACGCAGTTGGGTCGGTGAGAAAACGATTCAAATCGATGA
The DNA here is from genome assembly GCA_035220775.1 of Malus fusca. NCBI lineage: Eukaryota > Viridiplantae > Streptophyta > Magnoliopsida > Rosales > Rosaceae > Malus > Malus fusca. Next base: position 16,359,290 of record CM069060.1, read on the forward strand.
AGAACGATGAGCAAGCTCGGTTCCTTTTTGGGATTTCGCTCTCTGACAGACCCAAATGGCAGCAATTCCTCCTCTGCTCTTCTGGGTTCTTCTTTGGCTACCTTGTTAATGGTGTCTGCGAGGTATTTTCTTTCACTCTGTTTTATATGTTGTTATTGTAAGGGAAAAATTCGGCGCCTGTTTGGTTGCCGAGAAACTGAGCCTGGAAATAAAGGAGAAATTCGTGGTTTAAGGCCATTTTTTCTGTTTGGTTACTGGGAAATTTTTTTGGATGACAGCTTTTTTGGTCTCTGGGTATCCCCTTTTTCTGTTTGGTGTCTTAGCAACCAAGCAAAGGATTAAGCATTCCCTTCTATGCAAGGAAATGTTTCGTTCCTAGCAGACCTGCGATTTTTATTTAATAATATTTTACCGCTTTTGTATTTGTTTGGTTGCTGAGAAAGTTGAGCAAACAAATATCAAATGAAAACTTTAATCCTCCGTTTGGTTTTGGGACCATTGGGTCCGATTATTTTATTAGTTTACATTTTTAGGAAATCAAAGATCAATCTTGATATAATTTTGGTCCGCGTTTTTTAAATTATGTATCCAGTTCATTTCACGTTCAGGAATGAATTAAAATTTTGGAGCATTGTATCCCAAAAGCAATCGATTTTTTTCTTATGCAAATTTTTACTTGTTTGAATTGCTAATTAAATCATATGTTTTGGCTAATTTTCAGGAATATGTGTATAACAGGCTACAATTCAGGTAAGCGAATCGAATGGATTTTTTTTTGTTTTTTAAAAATTTTGAAGTGTTTTTGTTTGCCAAATAGTTTTGAAAGTGTTTGATTTCGGGTTTTACGATTAGGACCAGTTTATGTTTATTGTGAATTTCTTGTTGCAGCTATGGTTGGTACTTCACATTTGTCCAAGGATTTGTGTATCTATTTCTGATTTACCTGCAAGGCTTCACCACCAAGCAAATGGTGAATCCATGGAAGACTTATGTGAAGCTTTCTGCTGTGCTTATGGGGTCCCATGGACTTACCAAAGGCTCCTTGGCTTTTCTCAACTATCCGGCACAGCTCATGTTCAAATCGACAAAGGTAAAGACATGAAAATTTATATGGTAATTTGATTTTTCAGTTCAAGCAACTAATTTTAGCTGGATAACCATTCTATGGGGATAAAATTGAGTGTAAAAAAAAGTTGCTTGTTAAGAGGGGCAAATTTGAGATGATTTGAGTTCTTAGCCAAGTAACTAAGTAAAAAGATGTCATTTTTTTTCAGCTAGTTTGTACTTTGAGTAATACAATTGTGGAATTCCCCTATAGTTGATTGCGATCAACTGGAATTGGAAGTGCCGTCCACTGTTGCTCTCGGTTTTCTGATGTTAGGTTCATGATTTTGGTATTTCAGGTTCTGCCTGTGATGGTAATGGGAGCCTTCATACCAGGTTTGAGACGAAAATACCCACCTCACGAATACGTTTCTGCACTCCTTTTGGTGGTGGGTTTGATCCTATTCACCCTAGCAGATGCACAAACATCTCCCAACTTCAGCGTGATTGGTGTTCTGATGGTATCGGGCGCTCTAGTCATGGATTCCTTTTTGGGTAACTTGCAAGAAGCTATCTTTACCATGAATCCCGAAACCACACAGGTGACATTATTTCCTTAGATTCTCTTTGCAGATGTTTAAACGTGAACTCAAAACTTGTTCATGAAGAATATGTGACTTCTCATATAGTTTTGTGCTTTCTTTTACCCTAATCCACAGATGGAGATGCTGTTTTGCTCTACAGTGGTTGGCCTGCCTTTCTTGATTCCACCAATGCTTTTGACAGGGGAATTATTCAAAGCATGGAGCTCATGTTGGCAGGTAACTTGCAATCCGAAAATCCTAAGATTCCACCATGTTACATGCGTCACACAAGCCTCACAATGTCTAACAAATCTTTTTGGAATTATGCAGCATCCATACGTGTATGGTGTGTTAGTCTTCGAAGCCATGGCCACATTTGTCGGCCAAGTCTCCGTCCTTTCCCTCATTGCACTTTTCGGTGCCGCCACCACAGCCATGGTACATTCTTGTCACAAGTCTATTTGTGCCTAGACATCTCAATGTGGTACCATACCTTGTTATAAATATCTTGAAATCACATTTATTTTCAAGTAGCATTTTCAAAGCAAGAGTCTTGTTTCTTAGACAACATTAAATATCATACACACAAATACGAACAAACATATACTACAATATGAACCATATAAATTCCTTTGAAGTTTCTCATTGAATCCCTTGTTTTTATCACAGATCACAACGGCCAGAAAGGCCGTCACATTACTGCTGTCATACTTGATATTCACAAAGCCATTAACTGAAGAGCACGGGACCGGGCTTCTGCTCATAGGTATGGGGATCACGCTGAAACTCCTGCCGGAAAATAAACCACACCAGAGAGTTTCAACCTCATCTTGCAAGACAAATACTTCAAAACCTGCTCCGATCGAAAACGAAAGAATCCGACTAGAAAACGCCGGAGAAAATGAAGAAAAGAGTCGGTTGGTCTGAAACACCAGCCTGCTTCAATTGGTTCCTCATTTATCAGCAGCTATTTAGCAAATTTTAGTTATGCCAAATAAGAACATTAGGGATTTTTATGTTTTATTTGTTTTTTTCTTTTTTTTTTTAACCTCCAGTTTAATTCTTTGTATTGTGTCCTTTGTATTTTAAATTCTTTATATTTGTTGTCAAAGTGTTAGAAGCCCCCACAGTCGCCAGCTTTCTTTTTGTGAATGTTTTGGAATATGAAGCTGAATTTCAGAGCTCGGATAAGTTACTGTTGTTTAGATTATGGCCTTTCAGATTTAGTACAGTTGATAAATTTCCATCTTGTTTACTAATTTATATTGAAAAGTTTAATTTCATTTACTCGTATTGACGCGGAAAGTATAATTGTATACCTTTACTCCGAGGTTTTTTACTGTTTAAGTATTGCTATAAACCTAACTGTACTTTAAGTAAACTAATTATAGCTTTGCTCAACATTTGGATGAAAGAATAAATCGAGTTTTAACGAAACACTTCCAGTACTGTTCATTTTTAACGAAAATGACATTTTTACTTTAAAAAATCACTCATGGTAATATTCACTTACAATACATTTTTGTTATTTTGATTAAAACTCAAAGTTTTAAAACCATTTTCATTAGTTTTCCTAAGAATAATAAATCCTTAAAAAAATCGACGTTTGGCCAAGAAACTTAATACAAGGATATATTTACATTGAACAATTAGTTTGTTATTGAATTGGCTATTAACGATATTCAGAGTTAGGTTGTTATCGAATTGGTTATTAACATTAGGTTGTTTCGAATTGGCTATTAACAATATTTAAACATATGACGTGTAAAGATTAACAAGAATGTTAGATATTTTTTAAGAAATTATTATTGGCACTCCAAAAATCTCATTTTACACTCTAAACTTTCTATAATTAGAAGAGGAAAAAAAAACACTTGTGAGGAGTGTAGAATGAAATTTTTGAAGTGCTAATAGCAGTTCTTTTTTTTTTTTAACAAAAAGGGGACTAACTGGTGGTTTTGCCACGACAGTCCACTCTTCCGGGAGCCGGAAAGACTCACAGAGGCATTTTAGTCTCCCCTGGCCACCATCGTGTGATTCACCAGCGGCAAGAATCGAACGCAAGACGTGTCATGCAGAATTACGAACCTAAAATTCGTCTCCAACCATTGAGCCATCCTGCGGTAGTAAACGTTAGATATTTTATTTAGTGAAAAAAAACTAGTTTTAGAGAAGTGCAATTCTGGTTTAATGGGTTGACTCTTTGCCTCTTGTGGTTATAATAATTTATTTGTACTTTCCGGTAGGCAAGGTAATGCATGAGCTCATAACTTTAAAAATATAGATTAGAGTATTAAACCTCATTGTTATAAAAGAAAACTTATGAATATGACTTGAAAACTTTAAGTTTTAACGATAAGTACAAAATAAATGATAAAGTGAATAGTACTATGATTGACTTTTTAGTATAAAAATATGATTTTTTGTTTAAATGAACAGTACCAAGAGTTTTTCGTTAAAGTTCTCTTGTTATAATAGTTTGACTAGAGAATATAATTACCACTTAACTAACTGCCTATGTAGATTGAGCCCATTTTGGGGGCATTTCCATTTCCCAATAGATTAGGATAATACCGTTTGCTTTGGATTGCTAAACATAATTAAGTAGGAAAATTGACAAATTAGCTAGCTGTTAGTGCTGATCAGCATGTGATAACTAAAACGACAACGAAGGAAATACATAAAATAAAAATAAATAAATATTTTAATCTTGGAGTTGCGTGGAGAAGACTTCTAAAACGAATGAGAATCCTCTCTGAATTTCTTAAACCATTTTTCATTAGTTTTCTTTTCAATGAGAACTTTAATGAAAAATTTCTGGTACTGTTCACTTTAACGAAAATCACATTTTTACACTAAAAAGTCAATCATGTACTATTTACTTTACTCTTTATTTTGTCTTTATCGTTAAAACTCAAAATTTTCAAATCTCTTTCATTATTTTTTCTTTCAATAATAAATCATATATTTTAATGCATATTTATTTTGGTCTATTCTTACACGTTTCCAAAGTTTTCTTTTTCATTTCTTTATTTCTTAAAATATTCAGGTGATGTAATTTTTGAGGCAGACCAAGGCGGACTCGATCGCCACTCATACATACTTGCAACCAAGTGACAGACGTGGCAACGGGTCGAACCACTTGCATGCATGCAGAGTGGCAACTCACACCCCCTCTCTTTTTTTACTCCCTTTTTCTTTGTTTACCCTTGATTGAGGTATTTAACGTCCCAGCTGAGCTGATGTATGAAAAACACTTGGATTTATAGACAGTAAACAGTAGAAACTGGCCCGCAACAATGGCAGATGCAGATTATAGCAGGCTAATCGGAGCAGACGATAATGTTATCAGTGGAAGTGATGGTGGTAAGAAGAAAAGTGGTATTACTAGTGAGAGACCAAAAGAGTCATGGAAAGGAGAGTAACCAGTGGCGTAGCTAAGATTTTTAAATAATGGAGTCATAATATTGACCAAAAAAGCTTCATTAAGTCATTTCATTGAACACCTGGTAGGCATCTGTCAATTCTTGCTAACATATGCCGAAAGCTTATACAAACATATGTCGACAACTACTATTATTTGTACAGGCATGTCGAGGGTGGATACAAGATGTTGTGGAGTAATGTTAAAAAATGTCAAGACTTTTCAACTAAGGTATTTTCATCGAGCACATGGTGCTCACAATAGAGTCACACGCAAGAAGAGATAAAAGGGAGACAAATATGATAGAAGAAAATAAAAAAAAGTAGGAAGAGGAGGTTGTAGTTTAGTTTGTCTTAATTGTTTATAAGGGTCAAATACAATACACAAACAAATATGCATGAGGTTTTTAAGGTTGTTGAGGTCAAGGACAACTAATGAACTCATGTTGGCTCCGCCACTAAGAATTGCATTTAGGTCTTGATTCCATCATTACCTACTTCTCACTCATTTCTTCCATGAAAAAATTGTAAAAATTATTCCTGAATTTTAACTCAATTGGAGCACTGGTTCCTCAACTAAAAATTCACGATCATTGGTCCCTTAACTTATCAAAACGTGCAGCTATGGTCATTTTCGTCAACTCCGTCAAAATAAGTCATATTGGAAGGATCATTGCTATAATTGGATTAAAGTTGAGCGACCATTTCTCCAATTGACTGTTAAAGTTGAAGGATCATTTCTCCAATTGGGTTAAAGTTGAGAAACCATTGCTACAATTTTTCTCGTTTGGTTTTCCATTTTGCCCCTTGATTCAGCCTTATGTGTGTGGTACGTGACTCATTTTAAGTGAAATTCTAACGAAGTTGACAAAAAAGATCATAGATGCACGCTTTAATAAGTTAAGGAACCAATAATCATTGATTTTTAATTGAGCAACCATTACTCCAATAAAGTCCAAGTTAAAGGACTATTGCTACAGTTTCCTCATCTTCCATCTCTGCTAGTCGTATTTCATCCGGTAATCTAATTACTATCTCCTTTGTTTCCATTTCTCCAAGATAATATTTTGCTTAAAGAAAATGTGCAGAATGCTTGGTATGTGGTATATTTTATTAGCTCAAGAATTTGCTGTATATTTGCATTGGGATTGTTGTTCGATGAATTGACATTTGATTTGATAAGTTGAATCGTGAAAAAGCAGTCTCATCACGTGTTTTATGAGTTATGACTTGAAAGAGATTGATAAGAGTGTGATGATAGAGATACATATATAAAAGTGTATACAATTGGTTGTAGCAAAAACTTGGTGTGACCATTTGATTGGGATTAACAATAGTCAATAGGTACATATTCAATTCTACTGACCCACATTTTTGTTAGACAACATATTTAGATTAAGTTATAAGGGAGTGAAGACATAATTGGTTGCAAACTCACAATATTCGAATATAAAACCTTTGACCTACCAGCAGAAATAATACCATTACACCTAAAGATATTGTGTTAATTTGTGCTTAGGACTAACATATATTAGTTATCCATTACTTTGTACTAGGTTGTGAACGTTTTTGCAAAATACAATAACATTTTGGTGCACGAGAAAATGATGGCTCACGGAATGCTGCCGCCCAATGAGGCAGAAAAGCCACGGAAAAATGGCCTTGTCACATTTGCCGGCTTCTTTGTGTTTGGCAGTGCTCCTCTCCTATCATTCGTTGTCCTCATTCCGGCCTGACGTCGTGCCAGCCTACTTGTACCAACAGCCACCCCAAGCACGTGGATGACAGTCGTTAGCATTTCATGAAAATTTATTCGAAAGTATTAACCATAGGGGTTGCACCAAAATTGCCATAGATTGGTATTTCTCTGAGTTTTACAGAGATTGGTAACCAAAAGAAGTTGGGAAGGAAAACTTTGGTGGCACCCTATTGTATGAGGGAAACATATAACGACTAGTATGCACGAGAAAGAATAATTACAAGCACTAGCCGGTTTGGGATTGCTGCTTCAGAAAGCACTTCTAGCTATGTGCAGAAGTGCTTTTATTATGAACATTCATTGTCGAAATTCACTTCCCAAAGTTGGCAAAGGCTTGCATGATTTTACATAAACAGTCAGTTCCCTTCGTTGAGGGCTAATTGCAGGGCGCGTTCTGCTTCCTTGAGGAATAGTCGAGTGAGTTGCTTCTGCCCACGTCTATAGACTATACTAGACAGACATTTCAACTCGCCGACTTGTGTCGTGCAACGCTGTTTTTCTGTCCACTGCAGCTAGAAAAAGAAACAAGGAAATCCAAGATTAACACAAACACATTGAGTTTCTCTACTGACATTTTTGTTGTTGGAAAGGAGACAATGGACGATAAGAGACGAACTGCACAGACGGAAATACTAGGAAATTTAGTGTAGGCAAAACGCATATGAAGATCACTAATATGTGCGTTTTGGCGAAGATGGTACCTTAAATTGTTCTCATTCTGCTGGGTTGCACTTTCAGTAATATGTTCGTTTTCAAGCAAACTGGTGTTGCAGTCCTCTGTACCAGAAGACTCTTGAAGATCCGTCATCCTTGCGTGTAGGAAATCCGGTTAGGTAACTAGCAATACAACTCTTCTGAAAGTTGCATATATATATATAGAGGCACGCGCCTTGACAAGTTAGTCATAATACATTGCTAAATACATTCAATGATGGTTCCTACTAGTTACCTCATGTTAAGAAGATCAACAAGTATTTGCAAAGCTCCGGAATCACCACAAGCTTCCCATACCACTGCCTGAACTTCTGAATCAGATGGTTGCCTCCCCTCTCTTGATTGTACAAGCTTTAAGATAAAATAGTTTAATTAGGGTATTAATCACGAAAGCAAATGATTCATAACAGAGGTCTAGGTGCTCTTTCTTAATTTTCAAATGCCTAGGGATTCATTAGGGCGGTGACTAGCCGCGTAGCACTTAGGTGGGGCGCTAATGCTTTACCATAAACTTAATATTTCTTACGTAAAGAAGGTATATTCTCAGCTATCAAAAACTGAAATGGCGAGGTTTTGTCGGAAAAAAATGCATAGCTGCAGAGCTGTTACCTCTTCCAGCAGCAATGAAACCTGAAATAGCTCATCCTCCTTCATGGCTATAGTCCTCAAGGCTGTCAAAAAGGTTTCAGGGAAAACCAACCTGCTCGAGTATGATGGCATCTTGCGCTGGCCACTCCAACTATAGCTGCAAACATGGTCGAGTTTGCACTTTTCACCTCCTTCAGTATTTGAGTTGCCTACTGCGAAAAAGCCATGATCCAGTAAACTTCTAGGTAACAGACACCTCGTTTCGCCTTTCTGTGAACAACCAGGTTTATACATAACAACAAAGCCTTATCCCACTAAGTGGGGTCGGTTATATGAATCCTAAAATGCCATTGCGCTCGGTTTTGTGCCATGACTTCTGTTAGATCCAGGTTTATGAATAATGAAGCAAAATTTGGGGAAACAAACAAAAAAAGTAAGAAATATTTTTGTTTATGCCCTTAAATTTCCAATCGCATTACTTATTTTATTTCTTAATGAAATTCAGAAACAGACAATAGCAGACCTGTGCTTTGAGAAGCTGTTCTATCGAGTCTGCAAAGGGAACATTTTGAATGGCCTCCACTGGATATGGACCTTAATAGATCAAATAGTCAAGTTAAGCCTCTTTGGATTAAATCTAAAATAATAGAACCATTGTGAATGAGTAATTTTAATTAAGAAACAAATGAGCATTCAAGACAAGTCCACAAGATATTCCAATCTAGAGGCATTACCATGAGATAGTCATCTGGATTATCATCAAGGACAAAACCATACAGATAAAGCAGTTCCTGCACAAACACAGAGAATGACTCGGACTCAAAAAGTTGATCGAGCTTTTCAATTGATAAATCGATTAGGAAAACAAGATATGGGATAGCAAAGACGAAGTAGTTTATTTTTTCTTACTTAAAAAAGGGGGACAACTGGTGGCAAGCCACGGTTATCCACCCCTTCCGGGCCGGGAGAGGGTATGGGGAATTTCACCCTGCCTGTGGCCACAGTCAAGTAGACTCACCAGCTCGGAGCAATGAACCCGGGACCTCCCACATTTTTTTGGTTTATTGAGGAGCCACAGTCCGCACCCTTACCACTGGGCCATTTGCTGTGGTTAAGACAAAGTAGCTTCTTCAATTTACACTTGAGAAAAAAAAATTCTGAACAAAAAACTACGATGGCAAGTCAAAACAAAGTTAAATCTGTTGGACTCATAAGCCTAAGTAAGAATGTATGCTCAATGCATGCAAAAGTTGACATGCAATGCAGCACATGAAATGAAACATGATTCCAGATTATAAGTTGAGGCAACCATGTACGAGGACAAAGGCAACCATTTTGACGAAATTATGTTAAGTTACTAGGATGAAGGTCAAGTCTGGTGGCACCTGTTAGGAGGTATGCAGAGTACAATAAATACAATGTTAAAAGTAAATTTGGTGTCAGAAACAAACAAAAATATAAGTGACAACAAACAGTACCTCGTTCCCCTTGCTACCATAACTTATGGAAATCTCTGCGTCGATCTGCAAGGGTTGTCCAGCTTTCCAATTGAAGAGAAACATAAAAAGGCCCACCTAATTAGACCAAAGAAAAGAAATGAAAACAAGTGCGGAACAATTCATAGAAACTGTCAAAGTTACATAAACTTATATGTGATGAGATTAAAACTCTGCTAAATATAAAAGAGGAGAAGTGAAAACAAGTACTGCGAAAATTCAATAGCAACAGTCGGGGTGAGATAAATTTGTGTGCGATGAAACCAATACAAGATATTATGAGTGTAACAAATTAAGCTGTTGCTTTTCAGCAAGAAAAGGGGAGCAACTGATGTTAAGAGAATACTACCAGACAGAAGGTACATAGAATTAGGAACTCCAGTTATCGATCCAGTTTCATCAACTTCCCATGTTGCTGCTGCCTTTATATCTGAAGAGCCACATATTTCAGCTAGTAAGGTTTACAGAATAAAGACTCTCCAAACGCTTGATAAACAACCGGCATACCATGGTTGCAAAAGTCAATGCCAGGAACAAGACCCTCCACCCAGACAGTCTCGTTTTGTTTAGGTGTGGATGTCACTTTACTAACTTGAATATCAACCCCTTCAACCTGACATCCTAATTAAAGAAATCACTTATGTTAGAATAAACAGAAACATTTTGTATAAAAAAAATACCAAATCAAACACCTAGTACATACTGATGAAGTGTATTGGTGACGTAAAAAAATTGACTTTACCACTTTCATCTCTTCCATTAACCAACTCTTCTTTGCAAATATTTGTAGAAACCTCAGAAATTTTTGCCATCTGAAGAACTGTCTTCTTGAATTTTGGGAAATACGTAAGAATATGGAAGGGGAATGTTTAATGCATGGGTCCAAAACAGAGAATTTTCCCTGGCATGAAAGCAGTTGTAATACATAAGGAACAAAGGTCTAAAGCACCATGAAGACATTATTAAGGAGAGGATTCAATTACAAAAATCATTAGATTAGTCATAAAGATGGTACCCACCAGAGGAAATCTTCAAAGCACATATCTCTGAAAAAGAAGCAACAGGTATTGTATATGATCAGTAATTAATCATAGTAAATTCTGAGGATGCACATAACTGATTCTAATGTCTATCCTTCTGAATGTTGTTCAACATGTAACTTTACAATTTACATAGCATCTTACAAGAGTATATGCCTCATTCACTTGTAACATAATGACAACTGAAAGCTTAGCACCATGAAAAATTGACAGTCTGCCATCATATACCATTATTCCAGAGTCTGACCATTAAATAGATGATCAATTCATATGAAAGTAGCATGAGCATGCAGACTAAGACACCTGATTACTCAACAATGAAACAATGAATTACATGTAACCGAAAAAAAAAATATGACACTTCAGAAGTCCACCAACCAGATAGATTTCATTATAAATTGTGGTCTACAGTCCAATAGTCTTACATAACCAAATAATGTTTTCACATTTAACCAAAAACGAAAAATAATGCTTTCACAGGATTTTAACATCAGCTGTATATTTGTTGATCCAACACTAGTTAGGAAAAAGTCACAAGACTGGGCATGACAAGGACCACAAGAAAAGAATGGAACTAATTATTTCTCAACCAATCATTCATACCGTATGCTACCTCTGTGATTTCTGAATTAAATACTTACAAATTTCATTCCCTTCAGAAATTTATAAGGAAAATATGTACATATATATATGGATTTACACACCTTTCCAAATCCCTATCCAGAGTTAACAGTTTCTTCACCAGAGCCTTCAGTTTGTCATCATATAACAACACCAAGATTTTCTTCTGTAAGATAAACCTGTCTCTGGTCACATATATTGCACGCGGAAGATAAACTACAAACATATTTGACAGAACTATATATCAAAAATGACATCCAGATACTTTGTAAAACCATACAATTTAAACAAAACTCTGGCATGCAGGGAAGCCAAATGAGCTTAGAGTGAAAAAGTTGTGAAACCACACATAGATAATTTTCGGCATGAACATCAATACAAGTTTAACCTAAAAGCCCAACAAATGACAGTATCAATATCACAAAAAATAAACTCCAACCTAAAAGTCCGCTGCACACCTGAATACTAGCTAAAAATTAAAAGCATTTTCTGACATATTATAAGAAAAAATTTCAGAAAGGTATTGTACACTATCTATACCTCATCTTAGAAGAAACATAACAAACCATCATTGGATACAGTTTCCCACATCAGATGACATGTACATATACAACATACATTTGGATATTTAAATATGATGGCCAGATACCCCAAACTCTTTTACCTGCAGTTCCATTGCTCGATACAATGTTGTCCCTTTTAGCTCCAAAAGCTCATCATCAGTAAACCAAAGTGGATTGCCAAAAGTGGTCGGAAGCATATCAAGGTACCTGATGTTATCTTCCATTCCACCCAAGAGAAGCTCAGCTACCAAAGAAACATGAAAGTTTGGAATTGATAATTCAACAAAATGAAATCTATACATACGGTTTCCAAGAAGAATTTTTGCGGAGGCACTCCACTGTCAGATATAAGATCATCAAGAACCTATCATCTACATCACCTTCTTGAAACATTGCTCTACATTCTGGTCCAAGAAGAGGGTCTTGCAAAACTCTCATTGGAGTTATTGCCAAATCCAGAGGAACAACTAATAGAACCCCTGATATTTATTTCCCAAAATAAATCAGAATTATGCTCCAAATGTGAGATTGTTACAACTTACAACTTAGAATGTCCCACATCATAAAGGAAAAACAGAACATTTCAAACTGGTGTATGAATTTTCGGGATCAACCCCTTACAATGTGGTTTTATTGGGACACATAACAAAAATGTAAGATGTAAATAACCCATATATTTATATCCAGTTGCATGAGTTAGTGGCCCTTTAATTCGGGTTAAGAAATTATGTCCATGTTTACTAAACTTATCAAATATCCCAAAATTCGAGCATAAGTCCGAGTTAACAAGGTTTGTCCAACCCAAGAAACCCATAAAATCGAGTTCTCTGGTCTATTTTCCCATATGGTTTTCAAAGAATGCAGCCTTTTGACACTCAAAACATGATAAACAAAACCCCAATAATTTAAGAGTAAAAGGAAGAGGTGGGTTACCATCAGAAACATCATTGGCCGAAAAAATGCCAAAACCTTTGTTGGAATCGGAGTATTTGATTTTGCTGCCGTGTAGCTCCGCTCCATTAACCTGAATTCAGAAACCCAAATGATCGAAAACAAAAACGCAGTTGCACTATTTGATTAGTGAAAGGTTTTATACAGAAAAATGTAAAAACCTGTAACCACTGGAGGAATCGTTCGAGCTTGGCCTCTTCCTGTGAGCTCGCCATTGCTGTATATGTTAATGAGAGAGAGAGGGAGAGTGAGGGGTTTAGCAAATACCAGCTTCAAGTGTTCCAGTAGGATACTCGCCGGATCCTCATGCTTCCTCCAATCACATCGTTCACTCAAATTGTAAATATTTTTATTTAAAATTGAATATCAACGATACTTAAAAAAAAAAAAAAACTGATCGCATAATATAAAATAAACAAATATGATTGAAAGGTCCCAAATCCTCACAAAGAGCATACAAGGATTCTCTCTCTTTCTCTTTCAGTATCGTACGTCTACAAAGGAAAGGGCTTAGGCCATTTCTATTTGAGGATTAAAATCCATAAGTCAAAAGACTCAAAAATGGCCGGATTTATCAAAAACTCATCCCTAACTCTATGCAGCCCACTGCCGTTCAGTACCACTCTTTAGTAGTATTTATCTTTATTTATAGGTTAAAGATTTTAGGTTCTTTTTTTGTAAAAGGTAATTTGAACCATATTATTACTAATTCATTGTGATGCTAAACACACCCCTCCTTCGTAGATAATATCATTTGTTAGGCCTTCCGATTGAAGAATATGAGCATAATCTGATATTGTTAATTAAAAATAATTTTTTGTATCAGCTATAGCCTATAATTATGGAGGAGATTAGGTTTGGCTTTCTCGGCTGGAGATGACGATGCATGTGATGTCTACCAATTTTGTCTACAAACTCAATCCTCTAAACATTATCTTTAGAAAAATGAATGAAATGAATAAATAAAAAATATAAGGACTTAAAGAAAAATTTATGAAGAGGGAAAAACGATTTTTCTTTTGTTTTTTTGAAAGCGAGGAAAACGGAATTATTTGCGGTGGTTTCCAAAATATACAAATCCAAGGGTCAGGATTAGTTGCGTAAGAAAAACATATAACGGAGGGTCAGGATTAGCTGCCAGATCCCGCGTCCCAGTACATTTTATCTGGCGCGAGTAGGATACTCCAACCTACGATAAGTATATAAAAGCAGCTACAGGCCCAGTGTGATCATATTTCATCAATTCTCTCCATCTCTCTGCGATCAAACTTCTCATAAAATTAGGGTTTCAATCGCTAACTATTCACATTCTCTCTATCTCTCTGCGATCGCTCGTCGACTTCGATTGACTGGGCATCGGAAACAGTTTGCACGATACTCGAATCGCTTCAAGCCTTCAGGCTTTCGGCTAATCGAATCGATCATCGATTACTTCTCTTCTCTCAGGTTTGCTTCTTCTCCGTACGCACGTCTCTGCAATCGTGTAATTACATCTAGGGTTTTGTTCTTTACACGACGTTAACGGATACCCCAGGAGGCCATCTATGGATTTTTTTTAGCCAAACGCGTTTATCGTAAGGATGATGATGGGTTTTCTGTCTGGGTTTGATTGTCGCTCAGGATGCAAATTTAGGGTTTCGTTTTTCAGATTACTCTTATTTTTATTTAGAATTCGCTCAGGAATCGGCGACTGATTAGATTGCAAAGTTTTCGAATTTCTTCAAAGGATTTAAAGAATTCGACATTGAGTTTCTCGATTCTTAGAGCGTGATCGTACTAAGGAGTTGATTCTCAATCAGGCTGCAAATCTAGGGTTTTGATTTTCGGCTTACTTTTGTTTTTATTTAGAATTCGCCCAGGAGTCGGCGGCTGATTAGATTGAAAAGTTTTCTTTTTTGGTTCAGTGATTTGAATTAAAGAATCCGACATTGATAGTTTCTCGATTCCTAGAGCGTGTTTGTACTACATCCATTCAGATTTCAAGGCTTACTGGGTTTCATTTAATTTTCCGGTTATTTGAAGAAAGGAGGGCATATTAGAATATGAGAATTGGGGTTCTGTTGATACTTGATATTTAGGGTTTCTGTTTGGGTGGGTCACTTTTAAGCTGTGTGCCGGCAATCTCTCATTGGTACTAAATTTGTGTTTATAGTATGGCCACTAAGGCATTAAGGAGGCCCGCAAATAGACCAGAAAGATCAGCGTATAGTCGACCAGTAGGAGGACCTTCAAAATCTGTTTGCATTTATTGGGCAGCTGGAAGATGCACTAAGGAATCCTGTAGGTTTTTGCACCCGGGTGCACCAGAGTCATCCATGAACCTTCACATTTCAAAACAGAAGGCTTTTGTTTGGACAAAGGAGGAAACTGCTACCGGAAAGGGCAATGCATACAATGCTCCTCAGAAAAACAATGCTGCTCAGAAAGGCAATGCATACAATGCTCATCAGAAAAGCATTGCGGCTCAGAAAGGCAATGCTACTCAGAAGAGCAATCCTGGTCCGACAAGCAATGCTATTCAGAAATCCCAAGTCTGCAAGTACTGGGTAGATGGGAATTGTGTGAAAGGTGATCGATGCCTGTATTTGCACAAGTGGTTTAGTGGAAAGGGGTTCTCAATGTTGGCAAAACTCCAAGGGCACAAGAAGGTACTTCGATTGAACAAATATGTTGTCTTTTTAAATTTGTTCTATTCTGTCTTCTTTGAACGGGAAACTAGAAGAAACTGATGAGTTGAGAAGACAATATAATTTTGGCTATTACTTGTTTTACAGTTTTACTCAAGCTCGTGTATTTTGTGTTAGTTATTGGTCTTCCAAAATTATAATTTATATATTTCCAAACACAATTGTTTATGGAAAGATTAAACTTATATAGAGTAATTTTATATTCTAAAAAGAAAATTTTGCTTACCTTCTATTTCCACTTCTATAGAGCACTAATAGGTATATGTCGTTTAATTTGTGTGTTTGGACAATCATTCTAATGGTGAAATATATGTCAACAGGCCGTCACTGGTATTGCACTTCCTGAAAGATCTAACAAGCTTTATTCCGCTGATAAAGACGGAGCAGCCAGAGTTTGGGACTGCTATAATGGTCAGTGTGACCGTGTTGTGAACCTCGGTGATGAAGCAGGTTGTTTAGTTAGTGAAGGACCATGGATTTTCATTGGCGTTCCAAATCTTGTTAAGGTATTTTAGCGTGTTAATTTCATTATTATACAGTTGTGTATTCTTTTTGTTGCTTGGTTTGTTCAATATGGTTATGCTGATTGTGCTTGATGTTGCAGGCATGGAACATTGAATCAAATGCGGAATTCAATCTGGATGGACCTGCAGGCCAAGTGCATGCTATTGTGGTTGGTAAAGAAATGCTTTTTGCCGGGGCACAGGTAGAGAACCTAACAATTGGATATTTCTTCATCCACTTATTCATAGTTCATAAGTTTCAAATGATTTATCTGTTTCCTTATATACTGCAGGATGGTGTTATATATGTGTGGAAAGGCTGTCCCCAAACAAATTCGTTTGTTCCTGCTGCAACTCTGAAAGGCCACACTGGTCCTGTTGTATGTTTAATTGTTGGGGCAAACAGGCTGTACTCGGGATCTGTGGACCATACAATCAGGGTAAGTTTGTAGAATTTATTGTAATATATGCTGTTGGGATATTACTTAATGCAGTGTAGCCAAAACCCTTATTTTGTAGTGCTTCTGTGTTCAATGTCATATAGGGTAATTTACTGTGATTTTCTTTGTTTCAGGTTTGGGATCTTGAAACTTTACAGTGTGTTATGACACTAAAAGGGCATTCTGGTGTGGTGATGTCTCTTATTTGCTGGGATAAATTTTTGCTCTCGTGTTCATTGGACTGCACAATAAAGGTGTGGGCAGCCACTGAACGAGGCAGCTTGGAAGTGACCTACACCCACAGTGAGGAGCATGTATGTTATTCTATCTTTAATCCTTTTCCATGTTGTTATGTACTTTCAGTTATTATAGTGTTCTAGAGTGTTAGTTTTCACGGTTCAAAGTAATATTCTTGCATTAAGTTGTGCAATTTGTATTACTGTCTGATAAAGTCTTGTTGTATACTTGATAGTGGTGTGCTCAATTTCCATTTTTTGCACAAACCAAATCTTATGATACTATTCTTCATGCAACAGGGTGTCCTTGATCTTGCTGGAATGACAGACCCGGAAACGAAGCCAATCTTGCTTTGTTCTTGCAATGATAATTCTGTTCGATTATTGGAGCTGCCATCGTAAGTCCACAGTGCCTGATACTAAACGCTCTGATTCTTTGTTGTTTGAAGTTCCAAAGCTTCTCACTTTATGATTTGCTTTTACAGATTTTCTGAAAGGGGCAGATTATTTGCAAAACGAGAAATTCGGAGGATTGGGGTAGGACCTGGAGGATTATTCTTCAGCGGGGACGCAACGGGTCTCGTTTCTGTTTGGAAGTGGATGGAGCCTTACAACAAAGTTGAGTCTTCATGAGTTACTCCACTCCCCGACACTTGCATATATTTTTTTGAGTCGGACATGATTCTTTTGGTTTGCAAGAGCCATTGCTGTGATGGCCGATAAGCATTCATCTGAAGTTGAAGATCCATTCATGCATTCAGATTAGGTTTGTTCATTGCTCTAGGGCTCAATTTTTCATATACGATTCCTCTAATATGTTTGATTGTACAGTGTAATGAACAATGAATTTCGTCGATGTAAAGTATGAATCATTATTATATAGATTACATTCATCAGAAATACAGTCGTTCAGAGTTGCCTCTATTAGTAAACTGAAATTCTTTCATTCTATTGGAACCAAAAAGGGTGTGGGGGTTTTAGAATGGAAGTGCATGGATTGAACTTATTTTCTTTTTTATTTGGATGAGGGAAATTTGTCTAACAGAAGACAGCACAAAACTGAGCGCAATAACGTTCTAGGATTCATATAGCTGGTCCTTGGTGGGATAAGACTTTGTTATTGTTGTTGTATTTGGATGAGGGAAGTTTGAACTTGGGACCCGTCTAGCAAAGCGGTGAAATTAAGGGGATGCTTGGTATCCTTCTTGGATTCAATTTTACTTTTCAGAAAGAAAAAAAAAAAGACTCGAGATTTAAACCATCCACATGAACGTAAATTTATATTTATACGAGTGATACATCTAAAATATGGCCTCAGAAATGATTGTGAGCCTGTTCAAATGTGAGACCAAATTACAATAGGAACTATATGATTTTTCCACAAAAGTAGAAACAGAACAGGCTAGCAGCTGTTGCAGCGTAGATCACCGTCTCCACCTCCATATGAGAAATAGAACGACGACTGTCAGAATCATGCCTGCGTACTTGATCCACTGATCAACACGGTTGCGCCTCTCAATGAGCTTCAATACAGAGTTGGAAAGACCCACTGTGTTCAGGACATCCAGTGCTTTTCGTTGTGCTCTCTGAAACAAGTTAGTAGATGATTCAGCATCATTTTAACAAGCATTAGTAGCAATAACATCTTATGCATCACTAACTGTTATGTATCAAACCGATTATATAGCTATCGGCCTGTTTAACTTCTTTTAATTTGCTATGACTAATCTTCAGATTGCTACAAAAAGTTCATGGCAATTGTAGATTCAACCATCATCAATACACCAAAGTTCCCGAGATAAAAGGTTTAAGCCACCTGAATTCAAGAACAAAGCCAGATCTTCTCTTGCAAAACTGGGGATGTGCTATATAAAAGTATTATTTTTGTTGTTGTTCAAGTTTTATTTGAGGCATTTTTGGATTCTAAAATCAACACCAATGCATCAAACTGTCCAAGGTAATGACGTTAAGCCACCTGAGTTCTCTTGTTACAATCCAACACGTGTTTTATCCTATATCGGGAAGGGCGATATCAGAGTACTCTCTGTATGGATATGCGGGTGAAGATAATCACATCTAGAATTGACTAGTTTGAATTCATTCACTAACAAATGAATCATACAATAGAGTGTTTCAGGTAGAACTTCAATACAAGGATATTCATGATAGTTGGAGACTGATTACTTCTGCCAATACATGGAAAGAATAAGAATATTGGTTCTAGTTAGATCCTTGTTTAAGTTTCCTATTCTGTCTACTTCCTCTCTAATTCTCTCTTATCCTGCGTCAAATATGCTCATCTCAAATGTTAACTCAACCTATTTGTTTATAGAACTACTATGTTCACAAAATATCAAAGAAGAGCTACCAATTTTCTTGTCCTTTACTAGTTAAAATTTGCTATAAAACCTGAGTAAGTACTCCAATGAACGTTTTATATTCAACAAAAATGATATAGACAAAGCCACAGTTTCAGCATTGCTTTTTTTCGATAATCATGAAAGTTGAGGTGCATAACGGTGAGCACAAATAGGGTGATACCTTTAGAAATTCCCTCTGTTCTGCATATTTTCTAAGAATAGCTTCCCCAGTAGCATTGGTTTCTTCAAGCATGCGAGCAGAGTTACGAACTGAGTCCCTTGCTTGAGCCTCCTCGTCGAAGATTCTCATAACATGAGCACCATCCCCATTCTACATCACAATAACATAGGCATATATAAAATAAAAGGCATACATGATACTGAAGCAGTAAAGAAAATGTTAAAAGGGATTTCGGGTTTAATACAGCTCTTCCAAGCAACTCTGCCCTCTCTCTCGCTTCTGTCGCCCTCTTCTGATTCCTCGCATCATACCTATCCAAACTATCTTTCAAAGACTGAGCCTCTTCCGCTATTTGTTCCACTTTTCTGCATAACAAAAAGAAAATCAGGATCCAGTTCAACAAACCCAATCACAATTACAACCACCATATACAAAATTGACAAAATCCCACCTCAATGTTCAATGAATTAATGAGCAAAATGCCCCAATTCCAATTACAATGTCCAAAATAACAAAAACCCAACTCAAAGATCATAGTAATAAACGGAATTATAAAAAAAAAAAAACAAGTCGAATTCAGATCACAATATGCGAAAATGGCAAAAAACCACATCAAGGTTCAAGGGATCAATGCAAGAAAACCAACCTTTTCCAGAGATCGCGTTGAGATTTGGCACCCACAGATCGCCAGAGTCGGTCCATCTCGGCGCAGAGGGATTGGATCTGAGAGATATCTCTTTTGACGGAGGTGGAAAGGTCCGGGGAGTCGATGCCGCCACCTGCGTGCTCCAACCTCTCCAGCCTCTCGAGGCCGTCTCTTGTTCTGAGCAACACTTTCTTGGCGCTCTGGTATATCTCCGATAACGTCCCTCCTCCAAGTTCCACCGACAATGCCATTGCAACTGCGATTGCGATTTCCCCTCTTTCTTTTTCTTTCGGTGTTTCGGCACCGAACTGAATTTGATTGAATTTCGAATGATTTTAGTCGCAACTCAACAGGTAGGTACCTTAATCTAGGGGTAGACCAAAAGAAGAAAACAGAAAAAGGAACACCAAATCAATCTGGGCTGAAACCCAAGCCTAGCTTTTCAAGTCCACGTAGGCCCAAATAATTTTTGGATTTGAATCCGGTTGTAGTGGGTGAAAGAGGAAGACCATAACCATCCAGACAATCTACCATTTGCTCCAAAGAATTTGAACTCAGCTTCTCAGATTTGCGAGATACTGAGTAAATTAAAAAGAACTCAAGACGATACCCCTTAGTGTAAATATATCTTATTTTAAAAAAATAAATAAAAGAAAAACTTAGGGTCTATTGCTTTTTGACATAAAAATTTATTATCAATGTGTTTTGCAAAAAAATTAGAACTGTTTTTAGGTTATGAAAGAGCCTTATGGAGAATCGCTATCAGATACTTCTTCATGAAACACTTTCAGATACAATTGTTTAGGGAACACTTGGGTTTGTAAATAAAAATGTTAACGTGGTTATAATAAAAACACTATCCACCAAAACAATCTATCATTTGCACCAAGGGCATTTTTTTATTTATGCTAATCTATACTGAGGGGATGAGGGTTTGATCCAAATACAATGGGTAAAAGAAGAAGATCCTAACCACTAAAATAATCTACCATTTGCACCAAAGAATTTGAACTTAGCACCTCGAATTTGCAAGATACTGAATAAATTAAAATAAACTTAGGACAATCCCCTTAGCATAAATATATCATTATATTAAAAAATAAAAATAAAACTCTTAGGGTCTATTGACAATAATTTTTTTTTTTATGAATGTGTGTTTGCAGAAATTTTTTGAAGTGGTTTTAAGTTAAGGAAGAGCTTTTTGGAGAAGCACCTAGCAAATTGTTCTTCATGAAACACTTCCAAATATAATTTTTTTTAGGGAACACTTGGGCATGTAAATAAAAATATCAAAGTGGTAAACACTTCTAACAAAAAATGTTTTTATTTTTATTTTTTATATAGAATTAAGTTTTCCATTCCTACGTAAACCCATAGTACAAAGGGTTTGTGGGAGCAAGAGAAGCCTCAATCAAAAACCTCCAAGAAAAAAGAAAAAAGAGCGCTTCATCAGCCATAAACATGAGTACTTTTTACAAAATCAAATTTTTAATCTAGTTATATTTTTCTTCCCAAATTAAAAGATATCTCGTATCCCCCAAGATTAAAGGATATCTCATCCTAGCACACTATCCAACCCTAAATAAACATTAAGAGGGTTAATTGAATGTGTTAGGAGAGGCAGTGACACACAAAGTAAGGTAATTTACTTGCTCGATCATAAAAAAAGGTAACTTGCTTGCTTACTTAGTGCTTGACTTTGAAAATCAACTCCTCCTTGATTGAAAAAAAAATATTGTTTAGTGTTGGTAAGATGGATTTTTTGAGCTAATACAAACTTTAAAGTTGATATTATTTGGTTGGTTACTCCACTAATCACAAAGACCACTTTTTACCTAGAAAATATTCTCTTTACATACCAAAAAGTTTAATTTGCACCTGAATGTCACTTATCTTATAGTTAATTTGATGATTTTATTTTTATTTTGGTTGCTTAGTGGAGTTAATTAGTTTGGAAATGGATCCTCTCCGAATCCCTTCCTCTTAATCCTCATGACCCATAAATCTAAGCCCTTGAAATTTGATACAACGGTTAAAATTATTATAACTTTTAATGGGCCCTCTGTTTTAGTCGTTTGATCAAATTTCAAGGGTCCGGATTTGTGGGTCATGAGGAAGGGATCCGGAGAGGATCCCTTTCCAATTAGTTTATTAGTCTGCATTTGCAACGTGCTTTTGCTTAGGGTCAAGACAGATCTAATTTAAAGGTGGAATATCCCTTAAAAATCAGTAGTCTGCCATCCAAAATCTTGTGGTGTTTTCTATTTTACAACAATATGATAATTATTGTTTTTTTAACACATACGTTATTATCTACTTTATGGAGAAGAGAAGTGGGTTAAACCTCACAATGAGTTAGCCATAATAAGTTAGTTAGGGAGTCGAGGTGTCCGTGATAGGGGATGAATGGAGTAGTCGAAGCCAAACATACATCGACTGTTCTAGTCTTGACTTAGACTAAATCGAATTCGCCTTAGACGAGAATCGAACTTAAGACCTCTAGCTTACAAGTGAAGAGGAATACCACCGGATCATAGTACTAAGTGACCTATATGATAATTATATTAAAATATCTACAAAAAGAGATATTCAAATTTGGAGACACGTGGTGAAGAACATTGCTCTAATTAATTTGATTAAAATAAATCTATACAAAATATATATCTCAAACAATTGTTAACCAGAAATTGCAAACAAAATTAAGAAAGATTTTTTTTTTCATATAATAATATATTTACACTAAAAGGTTAGATAATAAATTGATATTGAATTTGTCATGCCCGAGATTTGGATCTAAGACCTCTCACCTATAAGTGAAGAGGAATAGTTCTAGATCGTAGTAATAAGAGCATCTTGAACAGGAGATGGAAAATGCATTGAAATTGACATTTTACAGTTTTTGTTGGCTAAAAAGCTCTCCTTATGAGATATAAAATATCCATCTTCATTGAAAAATGTAAATAAAAATACATATATGCATTTTATTTTTTTTTGGTAATAACCGCGGGTGAAAACACCGCTAAACTTGCTCAAAGAGATTACTACAAACAAGGATAGTCCTAGGGATCTATATTAATCATCAAATAAACGACTCATAAACCATTCAGATGGATTCATAAAATATTAGTACAAAATTTATATTATAACTCCAATTAACAAGACCACCGGCCACCAAGTGTCTCTCCTGTTTTCACACTTTTAGAAGGTAGACCTTGTGAATTGAGAGGAAAAAATGGCCCATTTGGTGGGATGGATGAAATATGTTGTGATTAATTAAAATGCACTAGAGTTCAGTCCGTTGTTTGTTGTGTCAAAATGTAAGATAAACATGTCAATCCATACTATCCATAGGGCACAAACACATTGAGCCCACCAAACAAGCTCTAAATGAAATTCCAAATTTATATCTTTTTAATGAAATATAACCCACATTCACATCTCCCGAAGATAATATAACCGCGATTTTTACATTTTAAATTTAGATCTCTGTATTAAAGATGGTCTAAGCTGAGATAGATAATATTTCTATTTCCATGGCTTAAGTTTCTTTGGATATCTTATGGCCTATAGTGACTGTAGCTTGGTGACCACAAAGGAGTTTTAATTGGAATAGATAAACATCGAATGAGAATATTCTTAGTGGACCATGTAAATACTATTAAGATAACTAACATGTGAAGTGTGAACAACCTATTTATGTTTTCTGTCTCTTGTAAATTAAGAAATCCACCGTACACGTGGAACATATCTTATCCCTAGTAACCTAAAGTTATGTTCCAGAAAGTCTAGTTAGCATGGCATTGTTGCTTTAACCTTTTATTTTTGTTCCCCGAAAGTCTAGTGAACAAAAGTTAAGCACTGTGCCCTTTAACGTACATGTGCGCGTCACACCAAATAAATGAGCCTAAAAAGAAAGCATGTGGCACCTGTTGCCCGATGCGTGGAAGGTTTGCTAAACTTGTTTTTCCGTTTGGCTTTGATTATATATGCGTTGTACAATTGGTGAGCATTATCATCATTTGGTGGTCGTGAAAAAAAAAAAAATTTAAAAAGAATGGTCTCTCTTAGGGATGGATTTAAAAAAAAAAATCGAAAAAAAATTGATCCGAATCGAAATTGGTTGGTTCAGTTTCGATTTTGGTGGTCTGATCGAACCAAACGGATATATATATATATATATATATATATTATTAATTATTAATAACATATATTATCTTCAAGTCAACTTGAACTCAAGGTTCGAACTTCATTGGAGGACTTGTAGTCTGTTCTATGTTTGCTTTCAAGCAATGAGCCACGGGATGGCATAACCACAAAGTGGAAGATGCTATAACCAGAGCTGAAAGCAAACAAATGAGTAAAAATAAAACAACAAACACACAGAGTGGAAGATGACATAACCAGAATTGAAAGCAAACAATGTTCTTCAGTTGTGCAATGAAGTGGTGATGATTCAAGCAGCTATCGGATAATTCAAGCAGGGAAATGCTTCTGAGATTGTTCATTGTTGTTGTAAAACAAAGGGACAATGCGATTGATGTGAAAGAAATTTTTAGACCTATATATGCAGGTCTTTTGCATGAACCTATGGACATGAGATTTAATGGATCGGTATTCCAGTGACTATATCGTTAAAAAAGAAAAAGAAAAAGAAAAAAAAAGAAACCTGAAACGTACCGAAAGCGGACCAGAAAAAACCAAATCGAAATTAAACTGAAACGAACAAAAAGCGAAAAAAAAAATGAACCGAACCAAACCAAACTAAATCGAAATTTCGGTTTTGGCAAAAAGCCGAACCCACCCCTAGTCTCTCTTACATTTTTTTATACGTATTATCGAGTTTCACTTACACATATAAATAGGCCTTTCATAACACGTGATATGAGAATAAGTGAGAATGTTTAAAGGCATATTTGTCGATTTGTTTCCTGAACTTGGATAGATCTGTCAATTTCCCTCATAAACTTTAATTTTAGTCGATTACCCCTTAAACTTTTATATTTAGCCAATTCCCCCTTGAACTTTAATTTTAGCCAATTATCCCTTAAACTTTTATAAATAGCCAATTTCCCCCCCTGACGCTAGATTTAAAAAAATTTCATCCAACTTTCCATCCATTTTGATCACACGGACAACACATGACAATTGTATGGGGGCAAAAATAATGAAAAATTGGATGAAAAATTTTAAAATCTAACGTTAGGGGGGAAATTGACTATTTATAAAATTTTAGGTGGTAATTGACTAAAGTTAAAGTTCGGACGAAATTAGCTAATTATAAAAGTTCAGGGGTAATCGGCTAAAATAAAAGTTCAGAGAGGAAATTGGCAACTTTATACAAGTTCGGGAACAAATCAACAAATACCTCAATTTAAATACAAAAGTTAGTGCAGGTGACTAAATTCCCGAATTTGTAAAAACGCACAAGGCAACCCTTTACACTTGTTTGGATGGAGAATTTTTAAATTTTCATATAATTCTAAATGACGGAAATTACAATTCCCAGTAATTGAAACCCCGTCAAGTGAAATTTCATTGTTTGGATGTTGGATACATGGAAACTGCAAAATGAAGGGAATTGCAAATTTCATTGTTTGGATATTCCCTAGAATTTGTATTCCATAGAAGAATACAAATTTAAAAAAATAAAAATGTTAAACTGGTAACAAAATCATCAATGATAAAGGTCATCAAACCAATAATTGGGGCTGCCAAACCCGCACTAAAAGAAAACAATCTAAATTTTTCAACAACTAAGAACTTCTCAAAAGGTCTGCAATAATATTTTATTGGAAAAAAGGTCTGCAATAATATGATAAGAGTTGATTGAAGTAGGAAAATTCCTGTAAAGCACACTTGCAAATGTAAAAGAACATTCGTGACATGCAAGACTTTTATTCTAACTAATGTCTTACTGAAAATCACTAAAATGAGAAACATAATGAAAACAATCTTATGTGCCTCGTGAAGTAAGCAATAATACCATATTCTTTTTCTTCTCAATTGGGAGTGTCTTCAACATGAGAAATTGCTTGTCATTTTCAATCAACCAAGCACATGCTTTGATTTGTTCTTTTTAGCTAAGATTTGGTATTGCATTTACTTCATCATATACCTCTGTTGGATCAAGTTTCTTTGTGTCTACAAAATAAAATCTTGAAAGGATGAAGCTATCTTGGCAAGTGAATATGCAATCACATCTTTAGGGGTGGTTCATTTTCTTTTTGTATAAGGCACATCAACAAAACTTGCTGGCTTTCTCTCGCATTGAGTCTTTTGACCATTGGCTGAACTAGGTGAAATCTTATTAACAATTTCAATATCTTCTAAACTTTGTGTGTCACCAACCAAATCTATATGATCAGATTCATTTTACGGAGGAGTCATAATCTCAACGACTTCTAAACATGTTTCAGTACCCTCACCCGTGGCTCTATCTTTGCCACATAAATCCACTATATCATCCTAGTTTGGAATGACCTTCCAATGAAAGCTTTTAACACCATCATGTGACTACCAATCAAAACATAAAAGATCAAAAAGCAAACCATAAGTATAAGAACAATTAAAAGAATTTCACACACAAAAGAAAAATAATGAATTTGTTACCTTCACGTACTCTTGCCAGGTAGGGTCTTCATCTACACTCATCATCTTTTTGGTTGCATCCCAATTAAATCCACTTTGACTTAGTATATCACTCACTATTGCATAAAACTTTTTCCAAGACTTCAGACAATTTTGAATGTTATCAACAATTATATGAACATCAAATTGAGCAGATAATATGGCTGTAGCAGAAAAGCCAAAGGGGGAGATTGTTAAGAACTAGGTTTATTGTTTGGCTTCCTTTGTCAAAATTTTAAGTGTTACCACACATGCTCATAATTTAGAGTTGGGGTACAATGCTGATCTGGAATTACTACTAGGATTGAACTTGTTAAAGCACCAACTATCTTCACTGCAAAAGGTTTGAATCATACATTTGCATATACATATCAAGCTTATTTTTCCAGATCCTAGCCAAATACAAATGAATCCATGAAAACCCTTTTAATGGGAGAGATGGATGTTTCAGACAAGGGGAACAAGGAGACACATGTCACAAGACAAAGAAACCTTTTCAGATCAAGCATGAGAAATCCACTCACAGGAAAATGTGTCAGATGACCCATGTGGGCTGCCTTAATTTGCGTGCCTAGACAGCTGGATAACAGAAGGAATTTATGACTAGACAACTACACCAAACAAAAGAAATCTGGAAAAATAAGCTTGATATGTATATGCAAATGTATGATTCAAACCTTTTGCATTGAAGATAGTTGGTGCTTTGACAAGTTCAATCCGAGTAGTAATTCTATATCAGCATTGTACCCCAACTCTAAATTATGAGCATGTGTGGTAACACTTAAAATTTTGACAAAGGAAGCCAAACAATAAACCTAGTACTATTTTGTCAAGAAAAGCCAAATGGGGAGATTGTTAAGTACTAGGTTTATTGTTTGGCTTCCTTTGTCAAAATTTTAAGTGTTACCACACATGCTCATAATTTAGAGTTGGGGTACAATGCTGATCTGGAATTACTACTGGGATTGAACTTGTCAAAGCACCAACTATCTTCACTGCAAAAGGTTTGAATCATACATTTGCATATACATATCAAGCTTATTTTTCCAGATTCCTTTTGTTTGGTGTAGTTGTCTGGTCAGAAATTCCTTCTATTGTCCAGATGTCTAGGCACGCAAATTAAGGCAGCCCACATGGGTCATCTGACACATTTTCCTGTGAGTGGATTTCTCATGCTTGATCTGAAAAGGTTTCTTTGTCTTGTGACACGTCTCTCCTTGTTCCCCTTGTCTGAAACATCCATCTCTCCCATTAAAAGGGTTTTCACGGATTCATTTGTATTTGGCTAGGTTATTTACATTTCAAGAAGAATAGTGCATTTAGCCTAGAGCTACCTCTTAAGCTTCCAAATCGAATCCCTAGCCACAAAACCATCTCATGCACAAACACCCAATCACGACATATTAGGGTTGCATTGTTTTATGGTTTTGCATTAAGCTTTTGTTCTAAATCTAAGTTTCATATCCTTCATATACCAATCTCTCATATTCATGTTAGGTTCTTCTTCAACTGTTTGACTGGAGAACCTGACTAGTCATCTGAATTCAGATCTCATAAGCATATCATAACATCATATCATTGATCGTGTTGATCTCGGTGCCACAAGGTGATGAGCTCAAGATGAGCTGTCACTTCGTGAAGACCGAAGGAGTCCATCTCGTGTAAGGCAATGTTGCACAAAGGTAAAGCTGCTCCGTAGATAGGGATCTAGGAATTGAGCTTGTGGTCTTTGTATGAACCTTTGTTTACACTAGTGGATTGGACTCAGTAGACAGTCCTCAGTTTGTTAACCCAAAGGTGGGTTTTTTCGGCCAAAAACTTCCTTTTGTTCAATACTTTACAAAGCTTCATTTATAACCTTCGTTGGAGTTAAACATTGTAGGGTTTGCATTGACACATTATTGACTAGGTGAACTTAACTCAAGTACTAAGACTAAACCTTAATTGAAGTTCACATTGTTAGGTTTTAACCTTTTAAGTTTGGTTGGTTTATATGTTTGTGGGCTTCTAACAATTTGTACTCAGTTGACTAATATGGTTGACTAGTCAGTACAATTGGTTTTAAGTTTTTTATTGTAAGGTATTCTACCTGGTATCAATTTCTATATCACTTGCTACATCAGATTATACACAAATGTGATACAAAAATGTGGTTTTCCTGGTATTTTTCTAAGTATTTACATGGCATTGAACTATCATTGAGTCTCACCTTGTCCTCTAAAATTCCTACTAACCCTTTGACGCTCTTGTCACTATGCCATATATCTTCGATCTGTTGATACTAGTGGCATGGATTTGGTGTGGTTATTTAGTTAATTGTTGGGTGGTGGGTTATTTTGGAATGAGAAAAAATGAATTGGTCAATTAGATTGAGGATTAAGTGATGTCTTGTGCTAATAATACATTGTAGTTGTAAATTTTATCCACATGACATTATATAAAGTGGGTTTCTTTATTGGAAGCCAACAAAAGGCCATATCAATAACAGTATGATCAAATGCCTACAAGGTGCTACCGAATCATGAATAAGTTGACCGAAAAGGGGGAAGGTGAAGGAAGAAAAAAAGTGAATTTCAGAAGGCAAATGAATATTAAGCCTTTTCTTGTTGTTAAATTGAAAGAATTTTTTTTTTCTTTTTGAAATTGAGAAATGAATTGAATTCAAAAGATCATGATGAGTTCATAAGGTTACGAGTCTTCAAAGATGTTTTGATTTTTGAATCATGAGGAAATACAAGAGACCCCAATTTATTATGGTGAGTTCAATGTTAATTTGTAATGTCGACAGACCTATTGTGTAGCTTAGTCCAACTTTTTCTCTCCTTATTTTTTTACACAACGATATATTTATACCAAGGGGTGGGGAAATAAATTGATATCGAACTCAGCATTAACGAGAATCAAACATAAGACTTCTCACTTACAAGTAAAGATAAATATTACTATATAATAAGACTAAACGACAAATCTCTCACTCTTTAATGTAAATATATTGTTGTATTAAAAAACAAAAAATATATTGGCGTGAATTCAAACATATACTATATGTTTTGGTGTTTGAATCAAAGGATCAAAATAAACATTAATGTCGTGGAAACCAAATAAGTTGGATTGGATTTGTGAATTTGGATATATCATATTGGATTTTTCATTGACATATTATGTTATTAGCCTGTCTATGAATATGATTGCGGTGCATTTTTGTTGCCAAATCTTATTGCCAACCTAACACAACTTAACATGTAAAGTAGGGTTACCCACAAATTCTTGATCTATCTAGCAGTATTTCTTTTTTAGAAGCCTTCAAATTCAAAACCCCCTCTTCTTCTAATGAAAAAAAACATGTAAAGTAATATTACCAAGATTTAATTCACTCTTTGTATATTACTAGTAGTACTACTAGACTCACCAAAATTTTCTCCAGGTGAGATTCATGAACTCAAACTTATATACCTAAGAGGAACGATATTATATGAGAAATGTTAGAGAAACTACATTATTTATATCACATTGTATCATCATAATTTAAATTCTCTAAAAAGTACATTAGAGTAGGACTCGTTGACACATGTAATATTTCTTTTTTATTGCGTTACTACTAAAGTGTTGGGTAAAAACTACAAGTGTTCGCAAGTCTCACTTAAGTTTGCTCATGAGCGATTTTCAATAGCAATCCTCATATGCCAACTAGGTAGATCAATTTTTTTTTTACAAGCGATAGTATAATTTATACTAAATTCAACTAAACTATGAGAAATGGAGAATCATGTATACATATCATGTCGATTATTATATATATTACTGGGGAAATGCTAGAAAGACCATCTTTTAAACCATGTTCTATAAATCACATGATGTTGTTGTTGAAGTTGGCTTTTTAAAAAAAAAAAATTAAATCATGAAGTCTTACTTTATTACCATATCATGTCATTTATAAAATGTTGTTTAATAAGATGGTTTCTCTAGCCTTTTTCATATTATTTTACAGCAAATTACATCCACACCCTCTATCCATGACACTTGGCTAAGGCTCTGCGATTGAGACCCTCACCCTAATGTTAAAATCTATGATTTTTCTTGTGTTTTGAACCACAAAATAGTAAAGGTGCATGGCATGTCATCACATGTGCTCATGAACAACACGGGGGATATACATCCATTTCAGTTTTAACCACCCCTTCGTTGTTTCGAAAGCCGAGTGTTAAAAAAAGAAACAGCTTAATTATAATTTGTTTGGTGGAAAGGCATCCTCTAGAGTGTAGAGGCAACTCCTGCTCTGTTTCTCTCTCTTTCTGTCTCTCACTTTACCGTAGCGTGATTCTTTATAAAAAGTAGTAGTGCTCCTACTCCTTAGAAGTGAAAGAGGCCTACAAGGTTTATCAGCATTCAGTAGGGTGAACTTTGACGACCTGATCATGAGTTTCTGAGTTCTTCTGTGACTGTAAGTCCTGCCTTTTGCATTATGCTTTGAAACGCAGATATTGTAATTGTAGTTAGCTAGTTTTTCAGCATACATACATATACAGTGGAAAACTCACCCGGCCTTTGTTTCAGTTTCTTCGTTTTTCAATTTCTGAGCAAAAGCAATCCTCGTCACCCCTTCTTAAAGTGTAAGAACAGGTTTTTTTTTAGATATATATCTTCAATTTTTAAACTACCGTTTTCGGGTGAAATTTGACTAAGAAACATATATAAATATTAAAATTTAAGTAAGAAACGTGTATATTTTTTAGGCATATATCTTCATTTTTTAAATAATAATCTCAACCCCTTTGTTTCTGTTGAATTTTTTATGTGTATTTCATATCAAAACAATTACAAGATGAAACATTATATAGGAAAAGAAAGAGAACATAAGCCTAACTTGCCTAACTTGCCTAACTTGCCTAATTTCTAACTTGCCTAATTTACACAAAGAAGGTTGACTAGCCTAACTTCACTAGTCATCCAACATGTTTATTTCATGCATGCATTTTAACAAAAGATATGACTTCATGCATTCCAACACTCCCCCTCAAGCTGGATCGAGGGGATTCCTTGAGCCAAGCTTGGACAGAATGCGCATGAACTGAACCGTAGAAAGAGGTTTAGTAAAAATAACGCTTTGCTTCTTGCTGAGCCATGTTACCAAATTCCCACTTGAAATGGCTTCGTGCCGCAAACAAACAGTAATGGCTTCGTGCCGCAAACAAACAAACTTGAAATGGCTTCGTGCCGCAAACAAAGAATAATGGCTTCGTGCCGCAAAAAAACAGTAATGACTTCGTGCCACAAACTTGAACAACGTTAGGTAGAGCTAAAGCATCCATCGAGCTCTCAGCTTCATAATGTTCTCCAGCCATCTTGGCTTAGAGTAAATGTTCTCCAGCCATCTTGGCTTAGAGTAAATGTTCTCCAGCCATCTTGGCTTAGAGTAAAAGTTCTCCAGCCATCTTGGCTTAGAGTAAATGTTCTCCAGCCATCTTGGCTTAGAGTAAAAGAAACTTAGCGGAAACGATCAACAGAGCATCCATCGAGCACTCAGCTTCATAATGTTCTCCAGCCATCTTGGCTTAGAGTAAAAGAAACTTAGAGTAAAAGAAACTTAGCGGAAACGATCAACAGAGCATCCATCGAGCACTCAGCTTCATAATGTTCTCCAGCCATCTTGGCTTAGAGTAAAAGAAACTTAGCGGAAACGATCAACAGAGCCAGGAATTTCGAGTTCCTGCTCTGATACCATGTTGAATTTTGGATGTGTTTTTCATATCAAAACAATTACAAGATGAAACATTATATAGGAAAAGAAAGAGAACATAAGCCTAACTTGCCTAACTTGCCTAACTTGCCTAATTTCTAACTTGCCTAATTTACACAAAGAAGGTTGACTAGCCTAACTTCACTAGTCATCCAACATGTTTATTTCATGCATGCATTTTAACAAAAGATATGACTTCATGCATTCCAACAGTTTCTGATCCAATTTTAAGTGTGATTTCTTCATATATGTGACTTAATTTTGCTATGCCCCCTATATTCCTCACATTATGTGAACTGAGTTTAAGAAGACATTAGTTTTCGAACCTAGCAGGCTGCTCTTTGATTTTTTTTTTTTTCAACTCGTTTTCATAGTTGGGATATCTGAAACAACAAAATCACCCTCTCATGAACAACAGAAAACAAAAATCCCTGCCAAAATTACCTTAAATCCTCTCATTGGCAACACTAAATTAATAGCTTAATTTCCGAATATGGTCATTGAAACTCACAATTTCTTTAATCCCCAAATTCACTACTAAAAAGACTAAAGAGTCCCTACTACGTCGACAGAATTAGCACTTCTCACACATTTGATGAAATGAGATGATATTGAACATGAAGGACAAGTACAAAGGATAAAGTGAGACAAAACAAAATTAATATAAAGAAAGTGAAATTTTGTACAAGGTACATGGAGCATAGCTAAAACAACCTATATGTTCTTATATATTGTCTTTCTTGGTTTCTTTTCACTAAATGATGTAAATATTAATATCGAGTCATCCCTTTGCTCTTGTTTTCCTTTGCTATTATGTAACTCTTACTCTGAGTTTATATCATAATTATATACTTGTTCAAAGATGTGAAAAGTGAACAATTTGTGTGCATTTCAAACTTTACATGAGATTAAGAGGAAGGGATTCACTCAAAATCTACATAGAGTATAAGAAAATCCATTGAAACTCAATCAAATTTTCGGCCCTATGACTTGAATAAAAGTCCTCCAAAATATTGATACGTCAGCTTAAGCGCTGCACAGTATCATGAGAGTCTCGGTAAAAAACCTTCTTGAAGAAAATCATGTGGACAAAACTTCATGATAGAAAAGAAAAAAACAAAGCGCAATTTGGGACAACAAGATTAGTCAACTTTGAATGAATAACTATCCCAATCCAATATTACTTTAGTCTTCATTTGGGATAAAAAAATACAAAAATAAAAAAAATAAAAAGACCAATAATCCAGGCACACAT
This sequence comes from Malus fusca, assembly GCA_035220775.1. Taxonomy (NCBI): domain Eukaryota; kingdom Viridiplantae; phylum Streptophyta; class Magnoliopsida; order Rosales; family Rosaceae; genus Malus; species Malus fusca. Next base: position 16,392,745 of record CM069060.1, read on the forward strand.
TAAAACTGATCACTCCTAAACTTTGAGTATCATGAAAAAATAACTTCTCAAAATACAAAACTATGAAAAACAAAATATATCATAATAAATAAATATATATGCAAACAGATAAATACAAAACCTAAAGATTTGTTGTAGTTTTTGCCCCACGTTAAGTCAGTAAAACATAAATATTAGCAGATCAACACCAAAATCCGAATGGCCTACATGAAATAGTGCAAAAATAAACTAAGATTTGAAGTAAAATTTGGCCTACTAAAGAATACAATTCAAATAAAATCTATTAGGTTAAAACACTTTGATTGTACACTTTGTACTTCTTGCATGAAGTATTTCAAGTACTCTTTTAGGACTTACTTGCATATTTATTAACTTCTTGCATGAAGTACTTCAAGTACTCTTTTAGGACTTACTTGCATATTTATTAAAAACTTACTTAAAAATGGAGTGAAGTGCCAATTTAGTCACTGACCTATTACCTTAGTGAAAATTAGTTTCCTAAATTATTTTTCGGTAAAATAAGTCCCTAAATTCATTTAAATTTGCTAATTTCATCCCTACTATTATATTCAAAGCTATTAATCCAATTTTTCATCAACTTAAGTCACTTGACACACTTTAGAGTGTAACAACGTTCTTTTCTCGCCTATAAGCTCTTAAGACTTCATATAGGTTGCGAATATAATGTTTAATTTACCCTCGAAAGTTAACTCCATACACTATTTTTTATGTAAAATTACCAACCTACCCTTCAATATGTATCACATGCAAGTAACGTGACTTAAATTGACGGAAAATTGAATATAGTAGCTTCGAATATAATATTAGGGATGTAATTGATATATTTTTATAATTCAAAGATAGTTTTTTTCTGAAGAAAAAAAAAAGTTTAGAGACCTAATTTTTACATAGGTGATAATTCAATGACTAAATTGATAGTTCATCCTAAAAAACATGTTTACCAAAAATGTTTTCAGTCATTTAAACTACTACTAGAACGATAAAGTTCGACTAAATAAGCATGGTTTTGAAATTAAAAAAAATTACATAATTTTACCATCAATTTATTATAAAGAATTTTTATTAAAAAAAATTATCTTAGCAAAATAAAAAATCTAATTTATAATACTACGTGGCTGTAGATCTTTTGATATTTTGTATGTAATATTATTTTTTTAGGGCTGCTATTGCATATTGGGATGGTGTTAGGGTGTACATGTATTCAAAAATTAAAAAGAAAAACTAATGAAAAAAGCTTGAAAACTTTGAGTTTTAACGATAAAGATAAAATAAAAAGAAAAGTGAATAGTATCAGAATTGATTTTTTAGTGTAAAAATATGATTTTTCGTTAAAGTAAATAATATCGGGAACTTTTCGTTAAAATTCTTAAATTAAAACTCAGGTTTTATGGGTTTTTGGTTTGTTAGCTTTCTGCAGAAAGCGAGAAAGCTAGCAAAATATCACGTGAAATGGAGATGCATACAACATAATTACCATTTTACCCCTTTCACGTATACAACAGATTTCGCCCGACAGTTGATGACATTCATTCACTTACACTCGTCTCTCTTTCAGTTAAAGACTAAAGAGAAGAACACCACACCGCACACAGATCCTCTCTTCATCAGATTCTTATCGGAATCCGTTTCCTGGAACCTTTCTCATGATTCTGGACTTCCATTCCCACGCAAATAGGTTCCTTAATTCTTTCAAATCGAATCCATTGCGATATTTTGTTTTTTGCCAAAACATGAACGTGTGTAGCAGATGAACTATTTGGGATTTGGTAACGTTATCCCCTTCTCCAGCCAATGAAATTTCTGGGTTTTTGTTCATTTTTTGTTTGAATTCGATTTTGTTTAATATGGAATTGTGTTTATATGTTTCTTTTTTTTTCGAGTGGTATTCTAATTAATTTAATCCAAGGCCATAAATTAATTTTATTTATTTATTTTTTAAACGTTTTGAGTTAAAATTTCTTAATATGGACGTTTTCCTCCAAGGAAAGTGAAATTGAGCAAAATGGGGCAAATCAAAGATTTTGTTGTTTTCCAGTTTTCGTTGAGAAAAAAATTAAAGGAGAAGATTTTTTTTTTCTTTTCCATTCTTGAGTAGTTATGAAGAAATTGCCAAACTAGATTATTTTGTTTTGGTAAAAATCAAACTAGAAATTTTATTTCACAAAATCTTGCTTCTTTTTCAAGTCGATAAGCATATATTTAACATTTGCTTTATCAACTCTTACAAAAACACTGTGTTGCTGAATTTCTTCGTGCAGTTGCATTGAATCTGAAAGATGGTCGCGTTCGGGAAGAAGCTGCGAGAATCGCAAATTCAAGAATGGCAAGGGTATGCTGGAGTAAGTTTTTGACCTGAAAAATGTTATCTGCTTAGACTTTTAATTTGATTATTTCATGTCAGATACTATCTGGACTACAAGTTAATGAAGAAGAAACTCCACCAGTATACTCAACAAATTGAAGTTGGAACACAAAATCATCCCCATGTTCTTAAAGACTTCTCAAGATTGCTCGATAGCGAGGTAACCCGTATATTCATGTAGGAATTATGTTCTTAAGGACTTCTCAAAACCGCCATTGTTATCTTGATTCGCGATGTTTGCTGAAACTAAAAGTCATGCACATTTGTGATCCTTCTGCTAAAGTTTACTACATGTGAGGCCAATCTGTTGCTGCATCTCGTCGACAATATTAATAGGAACGTATGCTTGGTTTTTTACCTTTCGTCTTATTTTTCAAGTATGGAAAATAAAGACATTAGGACATATGCCGATGAACTATTGTCTATTAAATTGATAATCTGTTTAGACTTCCCGAGCTTTCTTTTCCCCTGTTTTCTGGTGTGGATCAACTTCATCTTTTTTAAATTCATTGACATCGAAGCATAGATTTTTGCTGGTAGAGCTGATCCATTCAAACTGATGGATGATTTAGGTGTTAAATCATCATCGCCAGAAGCATGATTTCTTTTTTCATTTTTTGTATTTTTGTCTTTTCAATTCAGATTGAAAAGATTGTCATGTTTATGCTGGAACAACAAGGAGTGCTTGCAAGCAGGTTATCTAGTCTTGGAGAACAATATGAGTCTCTCATACGACAAGATGCTGATAGAGAGAGAATTTCTCAACTGCAAGAAGCATACAGATCAGTTGGACGCGATCTTTTAAGAATCCTCTCTTTTGTTGAGATGAATGCTATCGGTCTGCGTAAGATATTGAAGAAGTTTGATAAGCGGTTTGGCTATAAGTTTACAGATTACTATGTCAAAACTCGCGCAAATCATCCTTATTCTCAGTTACGACAAGTTTGCAAGCATGTGGTAATGTGCAGAATTTTGTACTCGTTTCTTTTAACTTGCGTATTTAACTGCACCTTATGAATTTTTTCCACGAATTATACTGTCTTTATATTTGAAAACAAGGATCATTAACTAATAGCTAAACGTGCAGGGTATTGGAGCTGTTGTTGGAGCCATATCTCGCAACCTTGCGGATCTTCAAGGATTTCAACAGCAATATGAGAACTACATATCAATATATGATCAACCTGCTTTTTCTCACCCGGTTTACTCTAATATCCATTGAAGTATTCTTTGCAACAACAATTCTTTTTTCTAATCCCTCTCATTGAATTTCAAATTGTTTCTGCCTCTGCAAGTATGTTATGCAATATTGAATTTCAACTGACATTTAAATATTTGGTCTTATTTTGCAGGACCCTGTCGTTAATTCTCTTAGGGCAGCGGTGAACAGGTTGTCAAATTCAACAAGTTTCCTTCATTATTTGGGAAAACATGCACTTCTCATGGAGGAGGATTTACCAATTCTATCCGGGGATCAGGCTGATGACAGCAAATATCATTTCATGTCACTCATCTTAAACTTGGCAAACACATTTCTGTATATGGTTAATACATATATAATTGTCCCAACAGCTGACAATTACTCCATGACCCTCGGAGCTGCAGCGACTGTCTGTGGTGTTGTGATTGGATCGATGGCGGTTGCCCAGATCTTTTCTTCAATTTATTTCAGTGCCTGGTCAAATAGATCATACATGAGACCACTCATATTTAGCAGCATCATTCTTCTGGTGGGAAATACTTTATATGCTCTAGCTTATGATCTTAATTCCATATCAGTACTTCTGATTGGTCGATTATTCTGTGGGTAAGTGAATTTTTTATAGTTAAACTGTACATTTAGTGCACAAGTTATCCGTTCCTATTCATGCTTTGGAATTTAATTCTCTTGTTTACCTTGTTAACACCGATAGTCATGCTGTCAATTTTGCAGGTTAGGTTCTGCAAGAGCAGTTAATAGGCGTTACATCAGTGACTGCGTACCCCTGAAACTGCGAATGCAGGCTTCTGCTGGTTTTGTTAGTGCCGGTGCGCTTGGAATGGCATGTGGTCCTGCTCTTGCTTGTTTGTTCCAAAGAAATTTCAAGATTTATAAGTTGACATTCAATGAAGACACATTACCTGGTTGGGTAATGGCTCTCGCGTGGCTCATCTATCTGTTGTGGTTGTCAATCTCTTTCAAAGAACCTTCTCTTGCTCCAGAAGTGCCACGAGAATCTAATTCTGGTCTGTAAGCAAGATATGCTTCATTCTTGATACTTTTTATGGAACATAATATCTTTATTACTGATATGAAGCGTTTTGGAATAGGGAAATACGTAAATATTTCTGTGGAGAATGGTTCTACACAACCGTTCCTTACAAACTCCAAAGCTAAGGAAAAACTTGAAGATAGAGACACAGATGGTGAGGATGCCGAAGAAGATGCTGTTCAAATTCAGAAACCAGTCAATTCAATTGTGTCAGCATATAGACTACTAACCCCTTCAGTCAAGGTATAGAGTATTTTCTAGTTCTTACTTGTAGTTGAAGTCTTTATTCGTCGAGGAGAGAAGGAGGAACATTCACCTCATGAATTTCGACGACTAGTTGTTGTTGAGTAAGCTAGATTGTGCAGATCAATTTTCTAAAACCATGGGAAATAAAAATCATTCATTAAGAAAACTCATCATAACAAAATGGCATCACTGAAGTCATATATTTGTATTTCGTAGGTTCACCAAACTAAGAAGTTTTGTATCTTTTCGAAGCAAATCTGTTTAGGTTTATGGAAATCCGAAGATGTAGCAATACGATGTTCTAACTGTACATTCTTAGATCCTCTCTCTCAGCATATTTTACTCTGGTTTTCTTAGATCGCCTCGTTCATTTCCCTTTTTCAGCTCTCAAGCTTGCTTTAGTAAAGTTGCATGATCATATATTACTGATTTAGATATTTCATCTCTTTTGAACTTGTTCCAACATTTGGCACGACGTCTTACTTGAATCTTGTGAACGCTCAACAGGTTCAACTATATATCTATTTCATGCTCAAATACGCAATGGAGATTGTGCTTGCTGAATCCAGTGTCATCACTGGATATTATTTTGTGTGGTCAACTAGTAGTGTGGCAGCCTTTCTTGCATGTCTTGGCTTAACAGTGCTTCCAGTGAACGTTGTTATTGGAAGTTACATCAGCAACATGTTTGAAGAAAGGTAAACCTTCAAAATTGAGAAGTCACTCTGTGTATTATCTGTTATATGTTACTCATCAGCTTATGCATATTTTTTCTCTCTGATTGCAGGCAAGTTTTACTGGTATCAGAGATTTTGGTATGCATAGGTATACTACTAAGCTTCCACGTATTGATCCCTTACTCCGTGGCTCAATATGTCGGCTCAGCGCTTTTAACATTCGTGGCAGCTGAAGTCCTCGAAGGTAATTCACTCTCTAGATTTGGAACGATAATTGCTTCTCTATTTAGTAAGACTTTTTTAAAGTTTTTGCCCTGCAAAATCATCTTTTTAGTTTCTGGTCGCATACACATGAAATCTTGCTTTGCTTAATCAAATGAAAAGATTGACAGTTGATGTACTAATCCAGGTGTGAACTTATCACTCCTATCTCGTGTAATGTCATCAAGGCTTTCTCGGGGGACTTACAATGGAGGACTGCTTTCAACCGAAGCAGGAACCATAGCTCGGGTAATCGCAGATGGAACAATAACCATATCGGGGGCTTTGGGCGAAAGCAAGCTCTTGAACACCACCTTAGTTCCTGCACTCTTCATCTGTGTCACTTCCATTGTTGCCACCTGCTTCACCTACAACTCTCTCTACTAATTTCCATCCCTCTTCTCTTTGTACAATGGAACTCTCTAGACTTTCTCAGTCTTAAACCAATGCCAACAATGTTTTTTTATTGGTGGTGTTTAAATCAAAAGCGAGGACTTGAATCTCTTGCAATATGTTTTTCAAGTTCTCAAAACGCTGTAGCAGCTTAATATAATAACACAAGAGACTTTATTACATGCCCAAATTATTAGTGTTTCATTTGATATTTGCCAATTAAGAGTTTTTTTTTCTCCTTAGAAAATGAGTTATATGGCACAAACATATTATGGTGAGGAGTTTGTATCTTTAGTGGTTTACTGGAGTTTAAGTCCAAATCTCCTTTCATCAACGTCATTTTAAATAATAAAAGAAAACATATCTCGATTAAAGTTAAGGGCAATACGTGTGAATGTTTTACATGCATTAATAATTTACAATTGATTGTATACATTCTGGATCACTACGAGAGAGTGAAGAAAGTGGAATAGAATGTGGGTTGATAATTTGGGAGAATTATATAACCGAGTATGAAAAATTGTGTAAATCTCTTGTATTAAAAGCATTTTCCTAAAACTGAAAACAACATTCAAGGAAATTAAAACCAACCGAAGAAAAATGATAAATTGTTCGGTCGCTACCTACCGAACGTTGTGAAACTCATTTTTTCGGATTTTTCGAAGACCGGCTCAAAACCCAACCCGAAGTAAGCACGGCAGTGTACGTTCTCGGGGTCGATCGCTCACAGTCTCCTTCCAACTGTTTCTTTCTCTCTCTAGATTTCTGGGTTCCAATTGCTTACTCTTGAGAGAGAGAGAGAGAGAGAGAGAGAGAGAGAGAGAGAACAGTGCTCTGTGAGTAAATGGCGGCTGCGTCTGATTTACCAGAGGGGACTATACAGAACGTACTGGAACAAGAGAGCCTCAAGTGGGTCTTTGTTGGCGGCAAAGGTGGCGTGGGCAAAACGACATGTAGCTCGATCCTCTCGATCCTTCTCTCCAGAGTCAGATCCTCCGTTTTGATCATCTCCACCGACCCTGCTCACAATCTCAGCGATGCTTTTCAGCAGAAGTTCACCAAGACTCCCACTTTGGTTAACGGGTTCACCAATCTCTATGCCATGGTACGCTTTTCGATTCACAATCTTTCCTCCTTCAATTATTTTTACTGGGTAATTCTTGGTTTAGGTGAATTGTGGATTTTGGGAATTTTTTGGTGGGTGGAATTTTGGGTTTTTGATGAATTTGGGAAATACCCCCTTTTTTTTGGGCAAAAGAAATTCCCAGTTGTTGGCTTCTTGGAATTTGGTGCTGATTGATAAAATTGGGGATTCCCAGTTCATAGATTTTGAGTTTAGCTTCAATTATATGAGCAAATTGTTGAGAATTTGATTTATTTTTTGAAATTAGAGGCAATTAATTCTTCATTGCTTGGCTTAGTACTTTTTGCTGAATTTCGACCTCCCTATGCATGCATTTGTGTTTGTGTGTGTGTGCGCGCTTTGCATTTTATGCAGTCTCATTGTTTGGTTTTGATCCTACATAGGAAGTGGATCCTACCGTTGAGCACGAAGACATGGGTGGAAACGATGGAATGGATAATCTGTTTTCTGATCTAGCAAATGCCATTCCTGGAATTGATGAGGCCATGAGCTTTGCAGAGATGCTAAAGTGAGATTCTTGTTCCCTTATGTTTGTTTCTTTGCAATTCAATACTTGCTCTTTACTATCTTGGTAGCGCTCTTCTCATGTGTTACTTATTTTAATTTACCAATCAATCTGCTAAATCATTTGTGAAAATTATGTCCGTGCAGATTGGTCCAAACAATGGATTATTCGGTTATAGTATTTGATACTGCACCAACTGGCCATACACTTCGGCTGTTGCAGTTTCCATCAACCTTGGAGAAAGGTCTGGCAAAAGTGATGTCTTTGAAAAATAAATTTGGCGGTCTAATGACTCAGGTATATACCGTTGAACCCTTTTGTCAGTCATATCTTCCCTTCCATTCAAAATTATGAGTTAAGACACATGTGGAGTCTTAACTTTTTCGCAAATTTCTTTTGTCTGAGTTTTGTAAGCTTGTAATTGGTCAGTTACAACTGTTTCTACGTTGATGGTATTAAGTGTTCAAAATTGATTGAGGCAGATGACAAGCCTCTTTGGTGTTGGTGACGAATTTGGAGAGGATGCAATTCTGGGAAAGCTGGAGGGCATGAAAGATGTGATTGAACAAGTCAATAGACAATTTAAAGACCCAGTAAGTCTGCTCATTCATTTTTCTTTTTTCTGTTGTCTCTATCATTGATTTTGGATAGGATGACTATTGTACGGTAACAGATAAGTTTCAGATTTTTAATACATTAGATTAGAGTAAAGCTAAAAAAGGTAAAATAAATAAAGATTTTTCCTTGGTTGGGTTTTGGATCCTAAAGAAGAGAAAATACTTTTTCCACTTATTTAGATAGAAGCTGAAACCTTTTGTTTCCTTCGATATCATGAGTAGAGATGCTTTCATGAGTCAGTTTTGAAAGGAGAATGAATTTTAAGTTCTTTTCAAAATCTGAAGTTGCTTTTCCAAACTTCATCACTTTTCTGCCTCCAAATTAAATTTCCAAATATATGGGCATTGTGGAGGCATTCATATCTCACTTTTGCAGGACTTGACGACCTTTGTCTGCGTTTGCATTCCAGAATTCCTCCCTCTCTATGAAACAGAGAGACTAGTGCAGGAACTCACCAAATTTGAGATAGATACACACAATATCATCATTAACCAAGTACTTTATGATGAAGAAGGTATGCCTACTGTGTCCGTGTACATTAATTTCTTTTACATGCTCTTAGCTTAAGTTTAATTATCTATCGGGTAATTTTGTTTTTGTAGGCACAGAATCTAAACTACTCAAGGCAAGAATGCGAATGCAAAAAAAGTACCTTGATCAATTTTACATGTTGTATGATGACTTTAACATCACCAAGCTGCCATTGCTGCCGGAAGAGGTAAGACCATAGAGTGCCATAATTTATGAAACTTTGACTTCTTGCACTGGAAAGAAAAGGGGGTTGGTGATCTGTAAACTTTTGTAGCAGGCTTCCCCGTACTTTCTATTTGAGTGATTGTTATTTTGTGAATGTCTCAGAACGCATTGAGACTTTTATCTCCATTTTTTACAAAAATCTCAACCTAGCAGGAAAGAGGGCTATAGATGATGGAATTTTACCATGATTTACCCACCTGCCATTCCTTTTGTTCTCTGTAGTTTTTCAGGATTAACCTTATTTCTAATTTTTTTTTTTTTTTTTGCAAGTAATATCTGTACTTAATCTTTTTGTTTAGTTATATTTTATTCAAATATTCTTATATTTTTATGTAAAATATTCAACCGGCTGAGAAAAAGTAAGGAATGTGATTTCACACCGAATATCCCAGTGCTTTGATCCTTCTGGGGTTGGTTGATCAATTTACTAAAAGAATTATAAAGATAATGAAACTATTTTAGCTCCGAGTCTCTTTTTCTTTCCATTCCACAATGTATAGTACTATAGGATGTAGCTATTCTTGATGGGTTCTGTGAGACCACCATCTGATGATATCTATCCATTAGATATCTGAGGCCTCTTTATTCTTCGATTTGGTTCCAAAAACGTAACCTATTATTTCAATGGGAGAACATCTTGAAGGAACATTGCAAATGAGTCTAATGTTTTCATGAGGTGTATGTTGTAACTAAATTCACCTCTTTTCATGGCTTCCTACTTTAGGGCTTATTAACTTTAGAATTTGTACCACACCGATTCGTAATCTGACATTTGTCATTGTATGTGTAGTAGTACTATTATTGGCTGCTTATTGCTCATCAACTTTTTGATTACTGTGGATTTTGTAGGTTACAGGAGTTGATGCTCTAAAAGCGTTTTCGTGTCATTTTCTGACACCATACCAACCTTCCACCAGCAAAGGCACATTGGAAGAGTTAGAGAAAAGGGTGGTCACTCTAAGGCAGCAGTTGAAAGACACCGAAACAGAACTAGAAAAACTGAGGAAAGGAAAACAAAAGGTCTAATAACGCCAGGTTCACCACTTTGTAATTTAGCATCAGATGGCATCATCTTCTTCCCAGTTTAGGCTACCAGGAGAAGGTGTATCCCGTTTATCGCTGATTGCTGTTTCCGGGTTGATTGGTTTATTTGCTGAGTTATTTTCTGTCCTCTTAGAATCAAGATCACAAGAAGTGTCATGTCTTGCACATTAATGTAATTTATTTCATTCAAGTTGTTCCGACATCGAACAATTTATAGGCGAAACTCTTATTATTCTTTTATGTGCCCTGACTGAGCTTTATGTCAAAATCAGTATGTTGCAATTTTGTTCCGGAAAGAAAGTGAATGGATTATAAGCTCTGTATACATTGGATTGTGTGGGAATATGAATGAATTGGCATTTTACACCAATTTATCTTTCCTTGCGTACCAAATGATTTTTACACATTTGAACAGCTGCATTTGAATGAAAATAACATAAGGCTGTGATATTTTGTTGTACGATTAAGTTGAACAATATTCAGCAATATGTGCATTCATCCATAAGATAAGTTCAGTAAAATACAGAAAATTTATGTACAACGCGCAATGATGTTTTGGGTGGGTTGACAAGTAAATTCTTCCAAAAAAAAATATCTTTCCTACGTCCTCTATTTTACTTGCTACTTGTTGAGTGTAATTTTTATCGTAAAATTTCTCTCTGCCATGGCAATCCACCCTTCTAGGAGCCGAGAAGACACACAGAGGTATTTCAGCCTCCCCTAACAACCATCCAGGTGCCAAGAATCGAACACAGAACGTGCTATGTGGAATATGAGCATGAAATTCATCCCCAACCACTGGACCACTCCATGGTGATTCTACGTCCTCTATTTTAGACTGCTCGTATGATTCTAAGTCCTTTGCCACCTATGCGACAACCTATAGCAGGCACTGTTTAGATCGTTTTGGCAGCGTGGCGAGATGGTGGGGACTCTGGAAAGACGAGCAAAGTTTGGGTTGTAGGAGGTAGCACTTAGCCACTGCATCTAGCTGAATGATCCTGATTAAAAAAGGCACCGACAAGACAAAAGAGATAGAAAGGAAGAGAATGCGAGTCCAAATACAAATCATAACATATAATCTTCACCAACCATTTAACGAAAATCCAACGCCTAAAAACGAATTTTAAGAGAGAAATGATCTCATATAATTCCTGAAAATTTAGTAAAATACAACAAGTATAATTCTTCAACAGAAGGTAAGCTATCGCCGGTTAGAATTGTACCGCACATTTCTAAGTGGTAATGGATTCAACAGATTCAACACTGCCACGATCCACCAACATACCACATCAGGATCGACGACCAACAAATTTCTTGGGAGTTTCCTACCATTTCAACAATCCAGAGTTTGTGTAAAGTTTTGCAACAAGTATATTTCCCTCCTGCTGGTTATGGTTTTCTAGCATCTGACCAGTGGACCAACATTTGTGTAGCTACTTGCAGCCGACGAATGTGCTACTGATGTACATTAACTCACACTTGCAACTGAATGAGAAACAGAGAATAATCAGCAAAGAAAAAGAAAGCACAGATCTGAGATGAGAAATATTGGTTTAATCATGAAATACTAATAAAAGAGAGAATTTGCTGACAATGTTGTGCGCTTTGTGTGTATCTCAGTGCACAGACAATATCAGTTAATCATGTGTTCTAGCTTTTCGGGTGGGATGTTGATCCTCGTTAACGTATCTCTTTCCTAACCCTTTACATATATCAGGATTTATTACTCTGCTAAAATCTGTAGATCCTCACATAACTGGAACTAACATCATCAATATGCCTATTACTTTCAAGACTACGACTCACAACGGATTATTACTGCCTATAGCAAATAAAGATGAGGAATTTGTAAGCAAACGATAAGTACAACCTTGTAATCCAGACGTAAACATAAATCAAGTTGGAAGTGACGACATCTGAATTTCGTCCCCTAGCATCCCATTTGATGAATCTGCAGTTTGAAAAGAATCTTTTCTACCACGTTCCAAAGAAGTTGCCTCATATATCCCTACAAATGTTATTCAAACTTTAGACACAATTTATGCAAAACTAATTAATAAAAACAAAACAGAAACATAAAAAAAAAAGTGGAAATGCAGATATGCAGATAAGTGAATGAATAAATTACTCAATAAACGTAGATGGCACTTTACCGCAGTGGCGGAAAGCAATCATGCATATGCATCATGGTGCGTGTTCAGTCCCCACCGATTCCCCTCCCCCCTAACAATTAACATCTAACCCACTAACACTATTGCTCTACTAAACAAAATATTACTCAATAAACAAATGGCATCCATAAGAAGCGCTCATCTGTACCAGAAAATATTTCATTTTCAATAAATTGCATGGAAGACAAGATACGATAATAGAGATGAGGATAATGTTGATCGCAATCTCAATGACAATGCCGACACTGGCAGTGATAAATATTATACACATACCAAAGTCCAAAATTAAGCAGCAAATTAGAAAGCCTGGAAGAGAAAAGTCCATTTTGTACACAATCTCCATAACGATTATGCATCCTCCAGCTACCATTAAATGCCTCGGAGAAGAGAAAACCATGTGCAACCTATAACACATTAGGAGCATTAATGATCAAACTTAAAAGTATATGAAATGATCATGTAGACAAGTAAGAACTGATAATCAAGCATTTCTACATAGATTGGCCAAAACTGCACCGAAAGTTGTGAAATATACCTCTCTTCCGCGATACTATCAACATAGAATATCAAGATTACTCCAAAGAGAATGGTGCTCAAAAAAGCCCAAGTCGAGAATGGCACCTTATCACTGGTACTTGATGGTGATCCCTAAGTGCTCCAACAAAAACAACACGAAAAATTAGAAAGTACAACAGGGAGGGGGCTAATAAAGAACAAAACAGACATTAGCAAGCCCATAAAATTGAACTAGAGTCCAACTGAAAATGCAAATCTAATCAAATTTGACCTAGAACCGCTTATCATATCATAGAACTTACTATGATCATGTCCCACATGGCCACAGGGAACAGGAAACATGTTGCAGAGGCAATAGTTATTGCATTAAGTCGCCTTTTAAGTTGATTCTGAAAGCATAGAATTATACAACCAGCAGCAGTAATTAGTTAATTGTTTTAATTAATAGAAATTAAACAGATATATATTCCTTGGAATGGGTTAGAGCAAAAGAGTAATAAGATAACTGAAGATAAACGAAGTATCAGCAATTCAGCACCTTGAGTGAAACACGCCGTGCAATCACCCTCCTCAATGCTGATAAGATGCCAGCAAAGATTGGAAGTGCCATCTCTTTTATACCTAACACTTGCTCCATCTGAACCTCGTCATCGAGGCTATCTTTAAATGGTAATTTCAGGTTAAGTCACAATAACACTACCAAAACACGATCATTATGTTGAAAATCGACAAACCACAAAGAAAGAAGAGGAAAAAAGACATGAAAGATATTGGAAAGAAGGAAAAATAATAAAACACAACAATCCTATACGGTTGTAAAAGAACAGATCCAATAAAAGAGGATATAGAATGGAGAATATGTTTCCATGGCCCACCCTTGAGATAAGAAGTAGAAAGACGCCACCATTGCAATAAGCCCACCTACCTGATAAAAGATGAAGAAACATCCATGTAAGTAAAGAAGAATCAGACAGCTCCAATTTTTCAATCAAATTATTTTTGATATCAAGTCACCAGGACTGTAGATCTTGTACTATTATTCCTTGATATATATTCACTAAAACTTGAATCCATAAAAGTCCGTACACCAACCAGCCTAGTCAGTAAAGTCATAAACTGTTTTATATAACTAGAGAAAAGATAAAATAATGAAGCGAGAAAATGGCCAAGGACATTAGTGAAGGCCTTCATTTAGAGGGAAACATGCCTAACACAAAATCTTAGCTTATGTGCTTGAAGACGATGGTAGATTATTTACATGAAGACACAGTCTAAGCAAAGGATAAAGCATCTAACCGAGCTACCTTTTTCCAAACGTGGCCCCTGCGTCCATATAATACTCCAGACAGTACTCCAAGGACAGCACCAGAATACTCCGCTAATATAGCTCTAACATAATATGGAAAGATGAAACAAAATCAGTTATAATTAACAAAATTAATTATATTTGTTCAAATTATGTTCAATCCGATATAGTCTCCATATTTTTATTGCTACTGGCTGATTGTTGCTCAAATTCATACTGAAATAATTTGAAAAAATATCAAAAAAAAAAAAAAAACGTAATTAGAATATTCATAAAATTGAAACTTATATAAACAAGCACTTGTAGTAGTATCTGAAACCTTATAAGCAGCCTACCTTAGAGGTCCACATGATTTGAGGCCTTTTCCCCACAAAACAAAGTATAAGGCTGTTATGCCACCATTTATTACAGAAGGTACCACCTGAAAACAATACCGAACACTCAAGAAGTATGCAATGGCAGTCATTTGAATAAACTTTACTTATGCCTTTTCAGGTGTTTCTAATAAAAACCAAAGTATCATGGAACCTGTGTATTTGAGAGCGGCCTGCCCTTCCAAGGCTTTTGCATAATTAGAAATAGGATGGATGCTGGGATCAGGCAGGTGAACAGAAAAAGTACAACCGAAGCTCCAGTTTCAGACAAGTAGCGGTACAGGGAGTAAATTGACCATATTCTCAAGAAGTTTCCAATAATATGGATTATTTGAAAGGGTGTTTGCCTACATTAAGGTAAGATCAGTGGTCTAATTAGTTGTAGTAAAGAGAACACATGAAATCCTGATCCCGCGCAAAAGAAAAACAAAATATTGGGCTTACATGTTGGCATATTAGATACAATATGATAAACCTCGGAACTTCTAAAGTTCTTCTATTATAGGTTTCTTTTGGGCGGAAGGGGGTGAAATAGAAATCTATTCCACCGGAGCTATAAGAAAACAACAAAATCCAGACTGAATACAGACTATACAGCAACTAATGTCTACCTTCAACATTGAACATTTAGCTCCTGAGGACTGCTTCTGTACTCCACCAGTTACTACAGTGCTCCTCATTAGTTAGTACATAGTGAAAACTTATAAGCCCTTAATCCCAACCTAACCACAGATTGAACCTCCTTAAAAATGGAAATCTCATCACTACCTTATGATTCACCTATTAATCCCCTCTTCTGTAACAGTAACAAAAAAAACCTAATAACTTGTGGTAAAAGATATTGACCAACTTGCACATGGAGATATCAAGGAATTACAGTGGGGGAAAATCCATTTACTGCAAACTTGCGGCAACTATAATTACCATCATTGTCTCAGCGACAACTAAAGTTTAAATTCCCATGTAAGTAAAGAGGAAAAACAAAACTAATCAACACCAATTTTGTAAAGCATTACGCCTAATGATCCAATGGCCCCTCGTACATGTGAAAGCATCCCAAACCTTTTTAAAATTATGCAGAACAGTTTTCCAAAGTAGGTAGCTGATTGCCACCCAACAAAATCTACAACAACCTACCCCAACTTAACAATTTCACAAACCTAATTTTTAAAATTTTTATTTTCCTTCTATTTCTTCCTTAAGCATTTATATCTATACACACTTATTCAGCTACTCATGATTGTCAAACCCTTGAGCACCAAGAAAACTCAGACCCAATTTTCCCAGAAACCAAACAAAACGAAAAGCATTGCCAGTTTTATGATTTCCATAACCAGATAGATTAACAACACAAGATTCACACACTTTCTCGGGAACCAAACAAAGACCTAGGGTTTTACAATTCAAATCCTCAAAAATCAAAGAAAAAATTACAGAGAAATGAGATTGGATTGATTGGGTTACCTGAAATGGGGAGAAGATCCTCCTCGATCTTCAGGAACTGGCCTCGGAGACATCATTTTCGAACGCAAATGCTGAATCGCAAAGTTAATCACAGAATTGGATTAATTTAACATTGAATCGCGGATTATGTTCTCCTCTGCAGCTTCGTAAGTGGGGAAGAAGAAAGCAAAGCTGGAGCAAAAACCTCCTGAAGCTTCGTCTCTGCCAAGTTCAATTTCTTCAGTTCAGCTTCTGCAAGAAGGGGTCGTCGGGCCCTTGCTATGTTGGGAGCCCATGAATGAAGGACATGTGGCCCGTTTCGTATAGCTGTGGCTTTTGGTCACTTATCCCGGCCCTATTGATTTTGGGTCCATCCCTAATCACTAAGCACTAAATTCATTTTTCTTTCAATGATACAGACGGTAGTGATGGAGGTAGAATCAAACTTTAAGGATGGGTTTGTTACACCGTAATATCTCGGATTACACTAGTTTTAGGGACTAAGCTGGACTGGCTTTAGATAAGATTGTGCTGAATTAACTTAGTACTAGTTTGGTTTAGCTTAAATTCTAAAACAAGTGGATACCAAAAACAGCTGAGCCCCAAAAGGTGTTTGGTAGACACTTAAAAACAACTTATTTTCAAATTTTTTTTTTGCCAAAACGCAAATGAATCGAGCGATATGAGCATCAAGTCTTGACGATTCAAACAGGAAGAATTGCATGATGTTAGGGGAACCGGAGAAGGATGAGCTTGTAGAGGACGACGACAAGGGAGGCTCTGGATTCTTTGACGATTCGGACGGAGGGGAAGAAAGATACGAGGTTGTCGGGGATGAGAGGCAATTGTTGGAAATTTTGAGTAGAATTTCATTGTCCCACATTGCTCACCACCACAAGGTTTTCTCACTTTATAAGGCTTTGCCCTTTATAGAAAGTGATTGGAGTGATAGACCTTAGAGACTAAAATTGGGCTCACCCTTGGGGTTGGGCTTTGAAGTGTAATAATTAATTGATAATTAATTAATAATTAATATATAATTAATTATCAAAAGATGGGCCTTCGGCCTTGGGGCTCTTGGGCTCTGAAAACTAAATTCTTTAATCAATTATTTTTAATTAATTTCAAATTTAATTAAATTATTTTTTATTTATGAAAAGACTCATCTTTTCAGATGAAGTCTGAGAGCGTATATGAGAAACAGATGGAGCAACACACCCTTTACGTTGAACAGTCGCCTCCCAAAAACATGTATGTTGCGAACAGACATATGCTCACTATAAATACATGCATCTGCATATCATTCAGATCACTGAAAATCATCAATCCTCATATACCAAGCATACTGAGAGTACCACAAACAAATTCGCCAGAAGTCTAGCTTTCCGGTGCTGGAATTCTAACTTAAATCGTTGAATCCTGGTGAAGCAGACGTCCGTAGAACTACAAGCACTGAGTAGGGATGCAATTTCTGTTTCAAGGACATTGCTGTACGCAAGCCTCGATCTTCAAGTTGTTTGTTTTATATTTTTGTATTTGTTCATACTCTGTTAATTTTTATATTCGCATTTATTATTTATTAGCATATATAATTAAATCACAGATTGTTGACTTATATCCAACAATCTTGAAACATAAAAATTTATGGATCAACAATCTGTGAATGTGAATGGCGTTGTGCCAAAATACTCTGAAAAGGCTGAGAAGTTCAAAGGGCTGGACTTCAAGAGATGGCAATAGAAGATGTTGTTCTTCCTGACAACAATGAATCTCGTTCATGTTGTCAAGGAAGAAGCTCCGAAGTCTAATGAGAATCCAATGACGAAAGAGACTGTCATGGCAATTAAAGCTTGGAATCATTCCGAGTTTTGTTGCAGGAATTATATTCTGAATAGTTTGGATGACAATCTCTACGACATTTATTCTCTGTGCAAGACAGCAAAGGAGTTGTGGGAATCCCTGGAGAAAAAGTATAAGATTGATGATGCCTGTTCAAAGAAATTTGTTATCGGTAAGTTTCTCAAATATACAATGGTGGATTCAAAATATGTTGTCTCTCAGGTCAAAGAAATCCAGAAATTGATCTATGAACTGCACTCCGAGGGATGCGAGATCAATGAGCATTTCCAAGTTGGGGCGATAATTGAAAAATTGCCAACTTCGTGGAATGACTTCAAAATTTATCTCATGCACAAGCGTCGTGAGATGAATATGGAGGATTTGATCCTGAGGCTACGAGTGGAAGAATACCACAGAAAGGCAGACCGTTCTGGAGGGTTTGCTGCCATTGAAGCCAATGCAAATTATGTTGAGGGAGGAAACTCCAAGGCCAAGCTGAAGAAGAATAAGGCTCCGAAAACCAAGCAGTTTGTACAATCTGCCCTTGCTCTCAAAGGCAAGAATCTGAAAAAGATTAAAGGCGCATGCTATGTGTGTGGCAAATCTGGTCACAAGACACAAGATTGTTATCATTGCAAGGATGGAAATCATGCCAACGGAAACAACAACAACCATGCTAACATGGCAACCACCAATGAAGAATTGGCTGCTGTTGTGTCCGAGGTCAACATGGTCTCAAATGTGAGTGAATGGTTGTTGGATACTGGTGCTACTAAGCACATTTGCGCTGACAAAAATCTATTCACTGAATACCATTCTGCTGCCCATGGAGAAAAGCTGTATATGGGCAATTATGCCTCATCTGCGGTGGAGGGCAAAGGCAAAGTGGTACTCAAATTCACATCTGGAAAGAGTCTCACCTTGCTGAATGTGCTGCATGTTCCTGAAATAAGGAGGAACTTGGTTTCTGGACCTATTCTGATTGCTAAGGGCTTTAAACTTGTAATGGAATCCAACAAATTTGTACTTACCAAGGGTGGGATGTTTGTTGGAAAGGGTTATATGGTTGATGACCTTGTGAAACTCAATGTAATTTCCATTGATGATGCTAATAAAATAAATGTTTTTACTTATATTGTTGAGTCTTCTAATATTTGGCATGCTAGATTAGGACATGTTAATTTTTGTTCCATGCAAAGAATGGTTAAATTAGAATTATTACCTAAATTCGAAATTGATTTTAATCATGTGTGAAACATGTACTGAATCGAAATTTGCTAGGCAAACGAGAAAGTCAATTCTGGAAAGATCAAATGAATTACTTGGATTAATTCATAGTGATCTTTGTGACTTTAAATCCACACCAACTCGTGGAGGAAAGAATTATTATGTCACTTTTATTGATGATTGCAGTAAGTATTGCTATGTTTATTTGATTCATAGCAAGGACGAAGCTTTGAATATGTTTAAGACATATAAGGCCGAAGTTGAAAATCAACTTGAGAGAAAAATCAAAGCATTTAGATCCGATAGAGGATGAGAGTATGAGTTTACTGCCTTCTCAGATTTTTGTGCACAAAATGGAATTATACATCAAACAACGGCTCTATACACACCACAACAAAATGGTGTTGCCGAAAGAAAAAATAGAACATTCAAAGATATGATTAATTCCATGTTAAATAGTTCAGGGCTTCCACACAGTTTGTGGGGTGAAGCTTTACTTACTGCAAATACCATATTGAATAAGGTTTCTCTAAAAAAGATTGACGAGTCACCTTATGAACTATGGAAAGGACATAGGCCCACTTATAAAACCCTCAAAGTGTGGGGTTGCTTAGCAAAGGTGCAAGTTCCGTTACCAAAAAGAACGAAACTAGGACCTAAAACTATTGATTGTGTATTCATTGGATATGCAAATAATAGTGTTGTTTATAGGTTCCTTGTTGTAAAATCTTTGATTTCTGACATACATGTCAACACTATATTAGAATTAGCGGATGCAGAATTCTTTGAGGATATATTTCCTTACAAAGAAAAGGAATCTAGTTCTAATACAAAGAGGGTTCATGATCATAGTCATGATGAAGCCTCTTCTTCTGGTGTCCAAGGAAATGATGTGGAACCAAGAAGAGGAAAAAGAATCAAAGTTTCTAAAACTTTGGACCAGATTTCATTGCTTTCTTGTCCGAGAATGAACCTAGAACTTTTAAAGAAGCAATGTGTTCTTTTGAGGCTCTTTTATGTAAGGAAGCAATTAAAAGTGAAATGGAATCCATTATGGAAAATAACACATGAGAATTGGTTGATTTACCTCCCGGTAGTAAACCAATTGGTCATAAATGGATTTTAAAGAAGAAACTTAAGGCGGATGGAACCATTGATAAGTTCAAGGCACGTTTAGTAGCCAAAGGTTATCGCCAAAAAGAAGGGTTGAATTATTTCGACACCTATTCTCCAGTTTCTCGCATAACGTTAATTAGGACGTTAATAGCGATTGCGGCTGTATACAACTTTGATATACATCAAATGGATGTAAAAACAACATTTTTAAATGGAGAACTGGATGAAGAAATATATATGGAACAACCTGAAGGGTTCGTGCTTAAAGGACAAGAAAGCAAAGTGTGCAAATTAGTTAAGTCATTATATGGACTTAAACAAGCACCAAAACAATGACACGGGAAATTTGATCATACTTTGTTGACACATGGGTTCAAAATAAATGAATCTGATAAATGTGTCTACGTTAAGAGTAATGATAAACTTGTGTTATTGTCTGCTTGTATGTGGATGATATGCTCATAATGGGAAGCGATAAAGATGTAATAAACAAAACAAAGAGAATGTTGAATTCAAGTTTTGACATGAAAGACTTAGGTCAAGCCGATGTCATTTTAGGAATTCAAATTAAGAGAAATAGTGAAGGATATGTCCTTACACAATCCCATTATGCAGAAAAAATATTACGAAGGTTTGGTCAATTTGACTGCAAACTTGCTGCAACTCATTTTGATGTTGGATTCAAGTTGGAGAAAAATAAAGGCGATGCCATATCTTAACTTGAATATTCTCAAGTAATTGGAAGTCTAATGTACTTGATGAATTCAACTAGGCCCGACTTAGCTTATGCAGTAAGTAGGCTTAGTAGATATACAAGTAATCTGACACAAGAGCATTGGGATGCTTTAGTAAGAGTGTTAAGGTATTTGAAAAATACACTTGACTACGGATTATACTACACAAAGTATCCACCTGTTATAGAAGGCTTCAGTGATGCCAATTGAATTTCTGACACTACAGAATCCAAGTCGACAAGTGGATATGTTTTTACCTTAGGAGGTGCATCAATATCTTGGAAATCCTCTAAACAGAAATGTATAGCTCGGTCCATCATGGAGTCCGAGTTTATAGCTTTAGACTTGGCTGGCAAAGTAGTCGAGTGGCTCAAAAAATTTCTGGAGGATATTCCAATGTGGCCAAAGCCGATAACTGCTATATGTATACATTGTGACAGTATGGCCGCGCAATCAAGGGCCAAAAGTCATGTATACAATGGGAAGTCACGTCACATCAGGCGTCGACATAATACTCTTAAGAAGTTGTTCTCCGATGGAATAATATCCATTGATTATGTGAAGTCAAAGGAAAATATAGCTGATCCTTTGACAAAAGGCCTACCAAGAGAGCAAATATTATTTACATCGAGAGGAATGGGTCTCAAGCCAATTCAATGAATCGAGCTGGGCGGAAACCTAACCTAGCTGATTGGAGATCCCATGGTCTAGGTTCAATAGGCAAACTAGTTGAGTTTGATTCAAAAGTTGAACACACAACTTACCCATTCCTATGATAAAATGTGTGTTTTCTGTTGAAGTTTGAGGGGTTATGTTTTATACATTTAATGACATTAATATCTTGTTATCAAGAGGAATATGGCAGACTATTCTTAATTAATGTCACCTATATAGGAGTAAATGGGGCCGCATTTATGAGAATTGACATGGCTAAATTCTCTAAAGCTCCTACGAAATCCGGGATCTGTTCAAGGCCAAAATGAACACAACTGTATGAATTGATGTGTGGCAGACATGATATGTGTGTAGCATATTATCTCGGTTTACTACTGCGGTGAACAGTTCAAGATCTTCCACATCCACTGCGTCCCCAAGTAAACCCGATATGTTTTCACTAGGGTAAGTTCAAGTCCAAAAGACACTTCACTCGATACATATCATGTCTATTCTCTCTCAGTTTTAGGTAGCATAGTCATACATTTGCATTTACATTTGCATTCAAATGTGGGGTGTTATAAGTATATTGGTGGTGTTTGAATGAAATTGCAACTTAAATGTGGGGTATTGTTGAAAATTTTGAGTAGAATTTTGATAGGATTAAAAGCACACCACAAAGTAGCACACAAATGTCCTATTTATTTTCCTTATTAACACTAAGATTTGTCAATTGTAGCATATGAAAATAAGGGTCTTTCCCGCAGAAGATTGATTTATCTAACTACTTAAAATGTCACAAAAAATGGTTGCTGTCCCTACTGACCAGCCACCGAAAAATAATTATTAGACCGACTTACACTTATCTAAATTCGACGAAATTTTATATGAAGATACTAGACACACAGAGCTACACTCCTACAATTTTTGGGATTTTTGGAGTTGATTTTCTATTTAAATTAAATTGAACAAAAACAGGACATAAATAAATTTTAAGTAGTTCACAAGTTAAGAAAAACGAGTTAGGGGAATTGCTATCCACCACCAAATAATCATGCAAACATGTTATGTTTCATTCAAATTCCTTTTATTTCCGGATGAAGATGCTCAAGTTGGCTCAATGTTAGAACTCAACCTATTACTCTTTCTTACGTAGTATGTTAAGAGAATGACGTTTTCAACTTAACTTAGTCCCTAGCATGCAATCTAGAATGGCGTGTTCATAGATTTAACAAGTAGAAATCATTAAGAACGAAAAAAGTTTGAGTCATCACAAGGCATCGTAAGTACTGGCGTTGTCTTACTTATCCTAGAAATTGGTTCACATGTTAATCGCAATTAACAAGTACTACTCTAGAACATATGTACGTCCTCATTCGACAAGGGCAGGCACACACATATTCATAGCATTAGAATCCTAGATATGCTTACTAAGTATGCATCCATAGAAAACAAATAAAGAATTCATCAATGAGACAAGTAGTGAACCAATTTTCATCCATTCATAAAAGTAATTCAAACGAAATGTCATAACAAACTTGCAATCATATTCGGGGCTTCAAAACAGCCCCTAACTTCTAAAAATTTAGTTACACATAGTTCTCAAATTAAACCAAAAGAAAGACATGAGTTTGAGAAGATAAAACCGAAAGAAGAGAATGCCAAGATTTCCTCCTTCCTTTCCTTCCTTTCTCAACGCAGCAGCCTTGCCTTTTTTTTCTTCCTTTCCTTCCTTTTTTTCCTATCTTTTTTTCCTAAAAAAAAAACTCCTTTTTTGCCGCTGCAACCTCAACCTTTATGCCCATGCTTGCTGCCCTATTTCTGCTCCATAACTCACCCCACTAACAACCATTTAGTGATGACAATAAGTGAGAGGAAATGGTAAAACAATTGTAACTCTTTGGGTAGCCTTTATGCCAATTACTCCCACTTAATCCTCATCTTTATTTTCATTTCCTCTGATATTTGAATAGGTATCAACTGGCTTGTTCTTGGCTGCATCAGTTTTGGCTGCTAGATTTATTGGGTTTATTGCTTTCATTGCAGTTACAAACTGCCCAGTCTCTTGTGAACCTTTCAGTGTTAAAACGGCCATAACTTCTTCTACAAAAATGCTATTAACAATCCGCGAAATGCTCCAGAAAATAGACATCCGTAGCTTTCCAAGCATATAAGGCTCATTCTCTAATTCATTTTGAGCTGTTCGTAACTTGCTTCCAAAGTCAGATGATCTGCACAGGCAGCTTTG
The DNA here is from genome assembly GCA_035220775.1 of Malus fusca. Classification (NCBI taxonomy): domain Eukaryota; kingdom Viridiplantae; phylum Streptophyta; class Magnoliopsida; order Rosales; family Rosaceae; genus Malus; species Malus fusca. The sequence goes on from CM069060.1 coordinate 16,416,655, forward strand.
ACGAATTTGTCACTTAAAATCCCACTTGTGCTATTTTTCTTTTCTTTGCTTGACAAATCCCACAAAACACAAAAACAAAGTAAATAGCTCAAAAATATAAGGAACTAACTAAGAAAAGAGAAGTGAATTTGATGTAAAATATATATAAATATGAGCTTATCAAATTTCATTGTCCCACATTGCTCACCACCACAAGGTTTTCTCACTTATAAGGCTTTGTCCTTTATAGAAAGTGATTGGAGTGATGGACCTTGGAGACTAAAATTGGGCTTACCCTTGGGGTTGGGCTTTGGGGTGTAATAATTAATATATATATAATTAACATATAATTAATTATCAAAAGATGGGCCTTCGGCCTTGGGGCTCTTGGGCTCTAAAAATTAAATTCTTTAATTAATTTCGAATTTAATTAAATTATTTTTATTTATGAAAAGACTCATATTTTCAGATGAAGTCTGAGAGCGTATCTGAGAAACAGATGGAGCAACACACCCTTTACGTTGAACAGTCGCCTCCCAAAAACATGTCTATTGTGAACAGACATATGCTCACTATAAATACATGCATTTGCATATCATTCAGATCACTGAAAATCATCAATCCTCATATACCAAGCATACTGAGAGTACCACAAACAAATTCGCTAGAAGTCTAGTTTTCCAGTGCTGGAATTCTAACTTAGATCGTTGAATCCTGGTGAAGCAGACGTCCGTAGAACTACAAGCACTGAGTAGGGACGAAATTTCTGTTTCAAGGACATTGCGGTACGCAAGCCTCAATCTTCAAGTTGTTTGTTTTATATTTTTGTATCTGTTCATACTCAGTTAATTTTTATATTCGCATTTATTATGTATTAGCATATATAATTAAATCACAGATTGTTGACTTATATCCAACAGGAATGATGAGGAGAAGGTGAGGACACAAGAGAGAGGACGGTCTTAACAATCCCATGGTTTCTAGGGGTCTTGCCAAGACTGTCTTGCGAGCCCCTCATTCGAGGCAAATGAAAGCCCCCTCATTCGAGGCAAATGAAAGCTAAATCCCATTAAAGCTAGTCCATGCACATAACAAACACGAGACTACACTAATTCTTGATCACTTGAGTTACGAGGGAAACATGAGGAGATCCTCGTGCCCTTTCTATATAACTTTGTCCTTTGGTTACTTATTCAAGCTCTATTAACATTGGAAAGTAATTTCACCGCACTTTTTTTCTCACTTCAAGTAACTCCACTTATTAATAATCATTGGATTGAATGAATTAAAAGAAAATCAAAGGACAAAAATAAGCATCAATTTGCAAAATGAAAAAAGAGTGGTGAAAATTTTATGGCCTTTGACATTGGCCTCGTCGCTAACAACTTATTTATTTTTATTTAATACAAATTTTGTAATTATATTTTTAACTATTAGAATATGCACTTTGAGAATGAAATTTTATTTCCTTATTCTCATTCCTATGGCATGAGAACATACGACTTTCATTTTAGTGTTTGAAATGTTGTGAAATAAAAACAAGGAAATACTTTATATTTTGTCATTCCCATTTTTGGTTTATCAAGTAATAGAATTAGTGAGGTTTTGTCCACACATTTTTTTTTACCTTTCTTATATTCGTCTTAATTTCTTACATTCGGATGGAATGAATTGTAAAGGATCAAAAGAGAGAAATTAACGTTTGATTCCTAGTACTAGTTCGCACACAATGGTGGCCAGTATGAGGTTGAAATGCCTTTGTAAGTTTTTTCGGCCTTCGAAAGAGTGGACTTCCGTGACGAAACCACGAGCCGATTCTTTTCTTTTTTTTAAGTTTTTAAAGTAATGGTCATTTTTTTCTGAACAAAAAATAATGGCCGTTGAATTATATGATTAAACTGTAACTAAAGTCATTTAACTTAAAATTCATTAGATTTAGCATCTGAATAATTTTTTTTTTAGTACAAACATATATTTTATACTAAAAGAAGGAGAGCTTGCCTAAGCCACATAATGGGCAACCTAATTTGGTATCAAATTCATTATCTACGAAATTCAAACTTAAGACCGCTCATTTATAAGTAAAGAGAAATAACATAGTAATGATAGTATCTTAATAATTGAATATGAGAAAATGTAAAGCATTCATCGTTCCGTATATGTCAGTACAATCCACAAGTTTTGTTAGTTGAGTGCCACATTGACGGAAAAAATCAAATCTTTTTACTACAAATATTCTAAAAATCCACGTGTCAACGATCCATCACCCTGTGAGTGAACTTTGCAACTTCACATCAGCATCTCGGCGGCGCCTGAGGAAGTCCACAGCCAAATTACGGCTTTCTCACCTTAGCTCTCCGGTATTCTGGGTCGTTTCCAAATGGGGAAGCTTTGGGGTGTATTGTGGGATGCTATGGAGGCTTACAAGAAATGGGTTAGGGAGAATCAAGACTTTGTCCACTCATTGGAGTCCCTGGCCAATGTGAGCTGCTCTCTCAATTTCCTTACTTTATTTCTTGATTATCATCAAATTACGTGACTTAATCGGCATATTTTGCGTTTTCTTTTCTCGTTAATTGGCTTGCTTATGCTATTTGGTTAACTGGGTTTTCAATGATATTAGAAATGGTGAAACCTGACAGTTTATTTCGTCCTTTTCCATAACCACATGTGAAAGTGAAATTGTGAAAGTGAAATTGTGAAATTGTGAATGCTTCCGATTATGACGTTTGTACAGTAAAACGACGACACGTTGTTAGTGGGGAATGTGGGAAGTATTATCCATTCACATATATACTTTGGTACCAATCCACACTTATAGGAATACCATTTGGATTTTTGGGGGTTAATATGTGGCTCATACATAAGGAATTCACTCACATTGTTTTTTATGGTTAATTGTACTATGTCTCCTTTTGGTTTTCTTCTTGTTCTTTTTTATATGATCAGTGATCCGGGTTTTCTTAATCAACAACGGTAGCTCATAATTGGTGAAAATTCATGGAATGATTGGCCTTAAGTTGTGTTTTGCAAATTTTTGTTATCTTAACTGGATTTTGATTACCCTGTACAGGAATTCACGTGGCTTCTACCTGGACGGTTTTCTGAATCGGAGATAGGACCAGAAGCAGGTTTTTTGAAATTTTGGTAACATTTGGCTACTTGTTGTTGTAGCTTAGACATTGGCAGGGGTTCTTTTGTGTTTCTTGGTAATTATATAGATCTCTCTGGAGTAATTGTACAATGTATAAAAGTAAGTTTGGTTGCTCCGAAAGTTATCAAAATTTTAAAAGTAAAATTGGAGTTGTCCATAATCTCTTGGCTTTGTGTTTCTGAATAATAAAGTATCATCGTTCATCACAGCATGTTTAATTTATCCAAAATGTACCTTTTCAATGCTAATCTTTTATTTAATATGATCTTCTGCAGTAACTACTCTCCTGGGAATAATAACCGCTATCAACGAACATATAATCAACACAGATCCTCCTTCAGTGCATGATGGCGCTGCCGAGGGTTATTCTTTTCCATATGCATTGTGTATATCTGCACTAAGGTATTTGGAAACGTTGGTTGAAGTAGTAGCTCAAGAGTATCTTGGTGATGAGAAGAAATGGAATTTCATTGCTATTATGGAGGCTATGAAGTGAGGACCATTTGTTATCTGCCATAAGTCACTCATTTTTCAAGCATTTATTGTGTTTAGGCTTCTAATTATCGCCTAGTTGTGGATTTCATTATTTTACAGTGCGCTGGTTAGGTTAGCTTTGTTCCGGAACAGTGGATATAAGATGCTTCTGCATGGAGGAGAGACACTAAATGATGAAACGGATTTGGAAGCTTCAACTCCTCAACGTAAAATTGGCGGATTGACAAAGCCTGGAGAGCAGCTTGGGCCTGGTTACTTAAGAAATAATAATCATCGACAGGGTGCATTGAATTCAGAAGGAAGAGCATTATCTGCATTGAGTGGGTTTGGAGAAAATCCTAGGATGGTTTCAGAACCAGTATGGTTGCATAGGGTTCAACAGCAGCACGCGAGTATGGAGCCTCCAAGTAACTATTCAATTCATATAAAATTGATTTACTGGTTAGGGTATGTAATTACAAGTTATTTTAGTTTCTATTGATGTAGATGTTGTTTTCATACAGCTCCATTGGTTGAGAGGTTAACCCTGTCCACGTTATGGTCTGAAAAATGTTTTCATGGGGCGTTTTATGTTGTTGGGGAAGTGCTATTTATAACGAGGCCACTGATGTATGTTTTATTTATTCGAAAATGTGGAATTCGCTCATGGATTCCTTGGCTTCTTTCTCTGGCTATGGACTTCACTGGGATGCACATCCTTTCCCGAATTTCTTCATCCAGGGGTGGTACAAAAGCGCCGCAGTTTCGTCTCTCTGTCTCTGAAAAGGATGAGGTTATGGTTTCCAAAACCTTGAACCTGTCTTATTTAAGCAAATGTTTTCTTTGAAATTAGTCCCGTTGTCAATATTTAGTCTGTCACCATAGTTGGCGCTGAATAGCTCTTTATATTTGGCATGGATTCAGGTTAGAAGACGAAAGCTGTTATGGGCACTTTACGCGATGAGAGATCCATTTTATACCAGGTAAGGTAATGCTGAATAGGAAGTCAATGCTGTGTTTAGTTCCTTCCATTTTCTCCTTTGACATTTATATTTATACGCTTATTCAACTACTCATATTCTCGATCCCTCTGGCACCAAGAAAACTGAGACTCATAGCTAACCAAACAAAACGAAAAACATTCCCAGTTTCGTGAGTTCCATAACCAGATAGATAGATTAACAATATGAGATTCACACACTTTCCTTCCCTTTGATTTCCACCAGGTTTCTCGGAAACCAAACACAGCCTCAGGAGACGTCGTTTCCGAACCAAATACTTAATTGAAAAGCTGTTATCATAATTTGATTACTTCAACATTTAATCGCTGATTGTATTTTCTTCTGCAGATTCATAAGTAGCCAAGAAGAAAGCAAAAGTGGAGCAAAAACCTCAAGCTTCTTCTCTAACAAGTACAGTTTCTTTAGTCAGCGTTTGTAAGAAGGGTCGTTGGGTTGTCGTCATTTGCAGCCCATCAGTGGTGCCATGATTGGACGCTTGCAGTTAACTTTGAGTGCTCTCACTTACAAGTAGAAAATAATATTATTAAACTGATACACTAATAGTATATTTAATTGCGCAGTTATTGAGAGATTTTTCAATGTGACCGGAACACGAGATGGTACATCACGTGTCATTATACAAATTGTGGGATATGTGTGTTAAAAAGTTAATAACTTATAAAATACAATTTCCTACCACTTGCATAAAAACACGTGATGAACCATCCGTGTTCCGATCACAAAGAAAAATTTCTCGCAGTTATAGGCGTTTGCATAGTTTTACATGGAACTCTCTCTTCTATTTTTGCAATGTCCTCACATTTTCTAAGGTAATTAATTCGATTTTCATCATTCCAATTCCATATTGAATACCACCTTAATGAATACCAGGTGTTGGTTTAGTATTTTAATTCCGTCTTTAGATTAGGTACGTTATTATGATTATACATTCTCTACTCATATCAAATTCAAGGGTGAGTAATCATACATTCTTCAGTTACCTGTGACCAAAAGAACATTTTGAGTGTGTATAGTTTTTTTACTTGCTACAGATGGGAATTTCACGTTAATTCTTTTATGTCTACTTTATTATGTAATTCAATGATACAATCAGTCTAATTTTAAAGTCCAACCAAGAATCATCCTTATAAATAAGAGGCTTCAGTTTGACTCTCATAAATAACGAGCGTAATACTAACTTATTATGAATGACTTATTATGTGAACGCAAATCTACTACCTTTAATGCAAATACATTGCAAGCGAGTGCTGTGACTTAACAAAAATTTGAATTCTGATCTTCATTGTCACATCCCGGCCCGGGGCGGATCACTTCCCGACCCGCTCCACCACCGTAGCACGATATTGTCCGCTTTGGGCCCCGACCACGCCCTCACGGTTTTGTTTCTGGGAACTCACGAGCAACTTCCCAGTGGGTCACCCATCTTGGGAGTGCTCTGGCCTCCTTCTCGCTTAACTTCGGAGTTCCTACGAAACCCGAAGCCAGTGAGCTCCCAAAAGGCCTCGTACTAGGTAGGGATGGGAATATACATTTAAGGATCACTCCCCTGGGCGATGTGGGATGTTACAATCCACCCCCCTTTAGGGGCCCGACGTCCTCGTCGGCACACTTCCGGCCAGGGATTGGCTCTGATACCAATTTGTCACATCCCGGCCTGGGGCGAATCACTTCCCGAGCCCGCTCCACCACCGTAGCACGATATTGTCAGCTTTAGGCCCCGACCACGCCCTCACGGTTTTTTTTCTGGGAACTCACGAGCAACTTCCCAGTGGGTCACCCATCCTGGGAGTGCTCTGGCCTCCTTCTCGCTTAACTTCGGAGTTCCTACGGAACCCGAAGCCAGTGAGCTCCCAAAAGGCCTCGTATTAGGTAGGGATGGGAATATACATTTAAGGATCACTCCCCTGGGCGATGTGGGATGTTACAAGGTTGCTGCTAGCGGTGCAGGACCGTCTAGGCAGGCTAGACAGTCAGGTCAGGGACGCACTTCTCAGGGGCGAGGTAATCAAGGTAGCAGAGGTCGTGGTGGACGACAGCAAGCTCAGGGACGTGTTAATCACATCTCACTGCAGGATGCTCAGAACCATCCAGACTTGATTATGGGTACGTTAAACATCCTTGGTCACTTTGCTAGCGTTTTGATTGATTGTGGTGCTACCCATTCTGTGATTTCTCATACGTTTGCTCAAATGACACAACCTCACCCTACACCTCTAGGATTTGATTTAGAGTTTGCTATGCCTAGAGGGGACAAATGTTATGTTGATAGTGTTTATCCAGGGTGTCCAGTGATGGTAGATGGCGTAGTTATGCCAGCTAATCTTATCCCGTTAGATATTGTGGATTTTGATGTGATTTTAGGGGCCGATTGGTTGCATTTTAATCGTGCCCATATAGATTGTTACGGGAAATCAGTTACTTTTCTTCTTCCTGGACTACCAGAGGTTACTTTTGTGGGTGAAAGAAGTGGGGTGAGACATGGTGTTATTTCCGCCATGAGAGCGAAGAAGTTGTTATCGAAAGGTTGTCAAGGATACTTAGCACATGTGGTGTTAAATGATGTTGCTCCTAACAGTATTGAGGAAGTTGGAGTAGTCAGGCACTATCCTGATGTATTTCCAGATGATTTGCCTGGATTGCCGCCAGACAGAGATGTGGAGTTTTCGATTGATTTGCTTCCAGGTACGGATCCTATATCTTTGACTCCATAGAGAATGGCTCCAGCTGAATTGAGAGAGTTGAAAATTCAGTTACAGGAATTAACTGATAAAGGTTTCATTCAACCTAGTACTTCACCTTGGGGAGCTCCGGTATTGTTTGTAAGGAAGAATGATGGTACTTTGAGATTATGTATTGATTACAGGCAATTGAATCGAGTAACGATTAAAAACCCTTATCCATTGCCTCGTATTGATGATTTGTTTGATCAGCTTAAAGGTGCATGTGTGTTCTCTAAGATTGACTTGAGATATGGATATTATCAGTTGAAGATTAAAGATGAAGATGTACCTAAAACGGCTTTCAGAACCCGTTATGGACATTATGAGTTTTTGGTAATGCCATTTGGATTGACTAATGCACCTGCAGCTTTCATGAGGTTGATGAATGAAGTATTCCAGCAATATCTTGATAGGTTTGTCATTGTTTTCATTGATGATATTCTGGTATACTCTAAGTCGAAAACAGATCATATTCAACATCTAAACTTTGTATTAAAGAAATTGAGGGAGCATCAGTTGTATGCCAAGTTTAGTAAATGCCAGTTTTGGTTGAATCAAGTGGCATTTTTGGGACATGTAGTATCAGCACAAGGAATTCAAGTTGATCCTCAAAAGATAGCAGCAGTGGAGAATTGGGAACAACCACGAACCGTCACCGAGGTACGGAGTTTTCTTGGTCTAGCAGGTTATTATCGACGGTTTGTTCAAGATTTTTCTATGATTGCATTACCACTAACGAAGTTAACCAGGAAGGATGTTAAGTTTGTTTGGGATGAGAATTGTGAGCAAAGTTTCCAGCAGTTGAAACATTGCCTCACTCATGCTCCAGTATTGGTACTTCCTGATGATAGTGGTAACTATGAGATTTATAGTGATGCTTCCTTGAATGGTTTGGGATGTGTTTTGATGCAGCATAACCTAGTGATTGCCTATGCTTCTCGACAGTTGAAGATTCATGAAAGGAATTATCCTACTCACGATCTTGAGTTAGCAGCCATTGTTTTTGCTTTGAAGATTTGGAGGCATTATCTCTATGGTGAGAAATGTAAGATCTTCACAGATCATAAGAGTCTTTAGTATCTTTTCACTCAGCATGATCTTAATCTTCATCAGCGAAGATGGATGAAGTTGCTAAGTGATTATGACTGCACTATTGAATATCATCCGGGTCGTGCAAATGTGGTAGCTGATGCACTGAGTAGGAAACCTCAAGGTCGACTTAATGCCTTGTATGCTTGCCGTGTTCCTCTACTTGCAGATTTGAGAGCTACTGGAGTAAAGTTGGAAATGGAAGAGCGAAGAGAAGATTTTCTTGCTAGTTTCCAAGTCGGGCCAGTTTTGGTTGATCGTGTACTTGAAGCTCAGTTGGTCGATGAGGAGATTCAAGAATTGATTCAATTGAGAAATGAAGGGAAAAAGAAAGACCTCAAGATTCGAGAATCAGATGGCATGCTTATGCAAGAGAATAGAATGTATGTGCCGAATAATGAGGAATTAAAGAAAGAAATTTTGGATGAAGCACATTGTTCGACTTATGCGATGCACCCAGGAGGAACCAAGATGTACCATACCATTCGACCATTTTATTATTGGCCGGGTATGAAGAAGGAAATTGCAGAGTATGTAAGTATGTGTATTGTTTGTCAGCAAGTTAAAGCAGAAAGGAAGAAGCCTTTTGGTCGGATGCAACCACTTTCCGTTCCTCAGTGGAAATGGGAAAATATAACTATGGATTTTGTGTATAAGCTTCCACGTACACAAAATGGATTTGATGGCGTTTTGGTGGTTGTAGATCGGCTTACCAAGTCAGCACACTTCATTCCAGTGAGAGAAAAGTATCCTCTGAATAAATTGGCTAAGTTGTTCATCACAAAGATTGTGAAGTATCATGGAGTTCCAGTGAATATTATTTCTGATCGAGATCTAAGATTTACTTCTAAGTTTTGGATAGCTTTTCAGGAAGCTCTTGGTACGAAATTGCTTTATAGCACTGCTTATCATCCTCAGACAGATGGACAATCTGAGAGGATTATTCAGACGTTGGAGGATATGTTGAGATCTTCAGTGTTGCAGTTTGGTGATTCTTGGCATGATCGCCTAGATTTGATGGAATTTGCCTACAATAATAGTTTTCATTCGAGCATTGGTATGTCACAATTTGAGGCACTTTATGGTAGAGCTTGTCGTATGCCATTGTGTTGGTCAGAGGTTGGTGAAAGAGTGCTTGATGGTCCAGAGATTGTGGATGAGACTACTCAAAATGTTCAGGTGATTAAGTCTAACCTGAAAGCGGCCCAAGATCGACAAAAGAGTATAGCAGATAGACATGCTACTGATCGAGCTTATGATGTGGGTAATTTGGTATTCTTGAAATTGTCACCTTGGAGAGGTGTAGTACGGTTTGGAAAGAGAGGCAAGCTAAGTCCTAGGTATATAGGACCTTATGAGATCACTGAGAGGATTGGTGAAGTTGCTTACAGATTGGAATTGCCTCCGGAGTTATCTAAGGTTCATAATGTGTTTCATGTCTCGATGCTTCGACATTATGTTTCAGATCCTTCACATGTGATTCCTCCTCAACCTTTGGAGATTAATCCGGATTTGACGTATGATGAGGAACCAGTCACTATCTTGGATTGGAAAGACAAGGTTCTAAGGAATAAGACGGTGAGTTTGGTAAAAGTATTGTGGAAGAACCACTCAGTGGAAGAAGCTACTTGGGAGACTGAAGATCGAATGAGAGAGATGTATCCGAGGTTGTTTTATGAGTATTAAGTGGATTGATTGGTTGTATGAATTTCGAGGATGAAATTCTATAAGGAGGGTAAATTGTCACAGCCCGTCCCGGGATTTTCTTATTAAGGACGTGAAAGGACGAAAGTACCCTTGACGGTTACTAAGGTACGTGTGTGTGACATATATTTTTGGTCTAAATGCATACATTCCTAAGCTTTTGGAAAAAAAACAAAATTTAAGTTGGATTAAAGTTGGTATGTATGTTTTGTGTGGTTAGGGATTTTAAGAATTGGATGGTGATGGTTTGAGGTGGACCACACAACACACACACACACAGTCAACCCTTCTCTCACCCTCCCCCGTGTCTCTCTCTCCTCTCCGTTCAGTCTGTCTCTCACTCTCGAAATCGTACGGACGAAGCCCCAAACCTTCAAAACGTCACGGATCGACGCCAAAAAGGTATGGTTATTTATCCTTTCGACCTCCTGAGTCGTTTGGTACTAGTTTTAGAACGTGAAACCTTCGAAATCACGTGAAACTCGGAACCCCATTTTGTGTCACTATTCATGCAATTGTAATATGTCGATTTTCAGGGAATTCTAAGCTTATAGTGAGCTTAGTGAGGTCCCAAGGAAGCTCGGAGTGCTTCGTTTGAAGGTTTTGGACGTCGGGATCACTGAGTTCGAAGTTGGCCGATTTTCTTGGAATTTCTCCGGTGAGATTTCGTAGTTTTTAGAGCCTTAAAGTAGTGTAATGTGAAACTACATGCTTAGGGCTTCATTTTGATATAAAATACGAAGAAAATGGTTGAGAAATGACGGAGAACAAGGAGATTGAAAAATCTCCAGTTTTCCGGCCACTGGAAAACTCAGTTCGGCGAGCTCGAGGAAGAAGACGGGCGTGGGGGCGCGTGAACCCGTGCCTGTCCAGGCACGTGGGGGCGCGTACAGCCTCATAAATTTTTTCTAAAAATTTGTCGACGTTCGTGACGTCGAGTAGGTCACTGTGGTATATTCATATACCTAAATTGAGCACCGTATGAGAAGTTATTAAGAATTGTTGGTTATATGCTTTAAAATAACGTTTTTATAGTTATTTCGCATATAGGTGATACCTATCCCGAGGACGAGCGCATCCAGGGACGTCACGGGGGCTACGACCCTTCGACTTATCAGTGAGTGGGCAGTACTTTCTATTTATACCTATATGCTATTGAATTTCCCAGAAATTGAGTTTTAAATGAAAGTGTGTTTTTAAAATGCCATGCATGCATATTGTGAATGATATGAATTGATAATTGATGCATATATATATATGTGAATTGGTGTTGTGGACGCACAGGTAAGTATCAGGTGAGTTTTATATATTTATGTGAATCATTGATGATGTGTATTATGTTGATAGCTCATAACCTGCAATCATGGTGTTAGTGCTTATATTATTCACCCGCACCGCACGCTCACCATGGATCCAAGTAGGTGCATGTCGTACAGACCATGAGAGGGTTCCGACATGCTAGTCGTACAGACCATTAGAGGTAGTTCCGACTAATAGGTGACTTTAGATTATGCGCGCAGATGATTGATGAGAGAAGCACTAGAGCGTATTATTTCACCATTCTTGTCGTACAGACTACTTCAGGTAGTTCCGACTTATATGCAGTGTAGTGCCGTACAGGTCACCGAGGTGACTCCGGTTGGATTGGATGTTGAGCTATAGAATTAACCGTACAGGACCAACTGCAGGGTCTCCGGTTAATTCATTATGTCACATGTTACATTAATGCATCATTCATTCTGTTTTGACATTTATAGCATGGCATACTTTCTGGTTTTTAAGAAAGATTGATGATTTGAGATTTATGAAAAGTTATATGCTATTATGCTATTTTCTGGGAAAGTATACAGGTTTTACAGTGAGGGGTTAGAAATGTTTTAAACGAAAGGTTTTCGAAAAGTTTCGTTTTTACTGACCCACTCAATTTTGTTTTGCGCCCCTCCAGGTTCTAGTTAGCAGTTGGTGGCTAACGAGGTTTTTCTTCGGCGTTCTGACAAACTTCCTGCATGTAGGACTCACCCGCGGGTGTTGTAATTTGATTATAGTCCTACTTGACTGCACCTAGTGCTTAAGCTCTGTTTATGTGTGTGTTCACACTTTAACTCACTCTAGCATGCTATTTGGTTATTCTTGCTAGTAGTTGGTTTTTATTCCTTCATAATTCTCGTATCTTTTGCTTCCGCACCGCACTTATGGTTACGTCACGCTCACGTGACGGCCAGCACGCCTTGATTCTAGGATCGGGGTGTGTCATTCATAATTTAGAAAAATTTAGGGTAAATTACATAAAACTACCTCAACTATTGAGTCAGTCACAGTTTCATACCCCATCTTTAAAACATTTCAATGTCATACCTCATCTTACGAATTTGTTACAATTTCATACTTTCCGTCAGTTTGTTTGTCAATTCTTCCGTTAAATAGTGACGTGGCTTGAGATGGGACCCATTCTCTATTAAAAAATTAATTAAATATTTAAAAAATTAATTAAATATGAAAAACTTAAAAAATAATTTTTTTTTGCATGGGGGACCCACCCCTTATCCCCTTCACCCTTCTTCCCCGCTCCCATCTTCCCCCAACCCAAAATCAAAACCACCCCAAACCCAGATCCCACCTGCCTTCGCCTCATCCACTTCCAGCTTCTCGTCTGCTTTTGCCTTCGCCTCCTCCACTTCCAGTTTCTCCTCCCGCTCCTTCACCTTCTTCAACCGCGCCACTTCCCCCCTCCCCCCTGAAGGAAATTTTTTGTCCTAGCTAAGAACATGTGAGAACATTTGAACACATATGTGCAAACTAATAACACTTTAAAGTAGACATGCATTAAAAAACAATTCTAAAACCCATGACTTTCAAAGCCTAGTGAATGGTGAACCACAAGACTCTTTAACAACATTAAAGAGAAGAAAGGATTTTGAGATTCATTACCCTTGAAGCTCATCCTTGTTTACACAAGGGATTCACCCAAGTGAAGGGCCTTCAAGTCACCTCATAGCTCCTTAGATATTCCTTGTGATTTTCTTCCTTTTGATACTCCTTTGCTCCTTGAGGATGTGAGTAGGGATGGGCAAAATACCCATGGGTTTGGGTAACCGCGGTTACCTGCCCATTTAAAGTTCATGGTTACGGTTATGGGTAACCGTTTAGATGAACAAACGGTTATGGGTATAACCGTTTATCCGTGAAATTTAAATGGGTGGTTATGAGTATTACCCGCGGTTATAACGGGTATCCATTTACCTATTTAATTTAATATATGTAAAATTTATAATATTTTTAACGATTATAACGCGTTTTTGTATTTGTTGCTAAACTTTTCGTATACAAAAAGTTTGAAGCACAAGAAGCCAACAAGGAGAAAGATCAAAGAGCTGACTTGAAGCTTATGATCTATCTTGCGATTAACAGAAAGTACTGGTATTAGTGTAGAAAAATGTTTGTTTTGAGAAGCTTTACTTTGTAATCATATGGATTATAATTAAAGACTTGCTTGGGTGTAGTAGAAAAATTTCATTCGTAAACTATTACTTCAATTATTAGAATTGTATGATGACCTAAATGATTAAAATAGAGAAATGCATGCTAAAATGTACCTATAACGGTGTTTAATTGTCAGAAAACGAAAATTATTTTTTTTGTAATTTTCAAGTTGTTAAAAAAAAAACATGTAGATAGGTGAAAAAAGGGATAAAAAATGATAAACTGGTTCAAAACGGGTAAATGATTATGGTTAAATGGGTAAACGGTTATGGGTAAATGGGTACACGGTTATGAGTATGGTTAACCATTTATAAACGGTTATGGGTAAGGGTATAACCGTTTATGCAATTACCCAACGGGTAAACGGTTATGCGGGTATGAGCATAAACGGTTATGGGTAAATAATCACGGTTACCCGCCCGCTATAACCATTGCCCATCCCTAGATGTGAGGAAAAGATCTCCAAGAACACCAAAGGTTTGGTGTCTCTAAGTCTCCACACCAAGGATGAGATGTGAAGATGAAATGGATGACTTAGAGGAAGAAAGATTGCTAGCTATCCTTCCCCTAAGTGGCCGGCCTCTATGGAGAAAACGTTTCTCTTCTTTTCCTCAAGAAAACCCTTAGTGAGATAATGGCTATAAAGTTGCCTTTATACCACGTCACATGTGAGTGGCAAACTTGCAATTAAGCCAAGTTTGCATCCACTTACCCTAGGCCGGTTTTGACTTTGTTTTCGGGTTAATTTCCATTTAGTTTTAGTTGTCACACAACCTAAACTCAATGGGCCTTGCGGACCAAAAACCCTTTTGGGCCTCGAAACCCAAAACCAACTTAAAAGCCCAATACGAACCTTAAGTAAGATTAATTAATTAATTAATTAATTAACTAATTAATTAATCTTGACAATTCTCAATTAAACTATTTAATTGCTTATCCATCTCATATATATTTCTTCACTTTCATCCTTACTCGGTGTACAATCCATTAGGTTCCAATTAGCGAGGTAGTGGGCGATTGTTACTCTTAACGATCAATTGTGAATTGAAACTGCATTTCAATTCTCCATTTGATGAAGATTAGTGTTTACTAATCCTCAGGGCTTCCACAAACCATGAGTGACACCTAGCAGTATGTCATGGCTACCCAAGCTAAGTAGAAGTGGTTGGTGAACCTATCCAGTTACAATTACAATGCAATACGGTCATTCTCTAATACAATACTCTTAATCACATTGTTTAAGTGATAGTTTGTTTCATGTTTACTATCCAATGTGATACTTCTCTATATGATTCAATTGAATATGATTTAGAACAAACTTTCTATGTCATATTCGTATGCTTTGGCCAAAGACTCCCGAATCATATCTCAGAGTATTCTCCTTCCACCATGGAAGGTTAGAGATCCTTTGTTGTGCATTCATATGCCTGCATGATTAGATAGCTTGACCCCAACAATGCCGTGGACACTCTCAATGGAATACCTTTAACATGATCAAAGATCAAGGATCCAACCATTAGACATCTATGATGCCTCAGGACAAGGACTACTTTGCATATTGCAACTTAAGAGTTCTTACATGACATGTATGTTTCAAACTCCCTTTTGATCGTTGTTCAGTGTATACAATTACTTTTTGAGCACCTATGTGTTTGTCCCAGTGTCCAACACTGAATGACTTGAGACTAGTCATACTTACGCTTGAGTTAACATAACACATACTAACCTTAACGGATTGTCAATGCCCAATTGGCAATCCTATGGCTAGAAACGTTTTAGGAATGAACATAAGAGAAAGGTCTCGTTAATCTAACTTACTTAGATCATTTCTCTCTTAGATTAAATACATTCCTTGGATTCCCTTATTGCTTAAATGCATAATACATTAAATAGTGATTAACAATAAGATTTGCCCTTCATTAAACATATAATAGTTTAACACAATAAGTATTCCAAAAGCTATTACATCAAATGAGTGGCTTTGTGGGCATACTTCCAACAATCGCCCACTTGCACTCAAAGCCACCTTCCCATGTATCTAATACCCATATTTTCCATATGGCGGTTAAGTTGGATTTGAGACATTGGCTTGGTCAGTGGATCTGCTATGTTATCGGCTGAGGCAACATTTAGGATGTTGACTTTCCCCTCGGCAGCATATCTTCTGATGATATTAAAGCGTCTGTCAAAATGCTTGTTCTTTTGATGAGACCTAGGTTCCTTGGTTTGAGTTATCGCCCCACTGTTATCATAATACAAAGTTACTGGTGATGTAATGGTTGGAACCACTCCAATTTTAGTAATGAACTTCTTTGCCGGCTTCAGTTGCAGCGACATATTCAGCCTCCGTCATGGAATCAACAATTACATCTTGTTTCTTGCTTTTCCAGCTGACAGCCCCACCATTCAGAGTGAACACATATCCGGAGTTGGAACTTCTATCATCGACGTCAGATTGGAAATCCGTGTCTGTATAGGCTTCCACTCGCAACTCTATTGCTCCTCCATAAACGAGGAACATGTCCTTAGTTCTTCTTAAGTACTTAAGGACCGTCTTGACAGCTGTCCAGTGTTCTGATCTTGGGTTAGATTGATATCGACTAGTAATGCTCACAACATATGCGATATCAGGCCTTGTGCATATCATGGCATACATGAGACTTCCTATGGCGGAAGCATAAGGAATAGCACTCATCTGCCGTATTTCTTCAGGAGTCTTAGGTCCCATGGATTTAGAAAAGTGAATTCCATGTCTCACATGAAGAAAACCTTTCTTAGACTATTCCATCTAGAACCTACTCAGCACCTTATCTATGTACATAGATTGGGATAATCCAATTAATTTTCTAGATTTATCATGATAAAGCTTTATCCCAAGTACATAAGATGCATCTCCCAAATCTTTCATGTGGAAGGTTTTGGATAACCACACTTTTATAGAAGAAAGTACTGTAGTGTCATTCCCGAATAGTAATATGTCATCTACATAAAACACTAGGAATATAACTGCAGCCCTAACGACCTTTTGATAAACACAATTGTCGTCTTTGTTTTGAGTGAAACTAAACGATTTGATTTCAGTGTCAAATTGAATGTTCCAGCTCCTGGAAGCTTGCTTAAGTCCATAAATAGACCTTTGAAGCTTGCATACCTTAGTCTTTTCAGACTTGGACACGAAACCTTCAGGTTGAGTCATATAGACCTCTTCCTCTAGGTAGTCGTTCAGAAAGGCCGTCTTCACGTCCATTTGACATATCTCATAATCATGGTATGCAGTTATAGCAAGCAAAATCCGAATGGACTTAATCATGGCTACATGAGAGAAGGTTTCTTCATAGTCAATCCCTTCTCGTTGCCTGTAACCCTTGGCTACTAGTCTAGCCTTATAAGTCTCCACATTCCCATCAGCGCTTATCTTCCTCTTGAATACCCATTTGTTTCCAACAGGTACAATACCTTCTGGAGGGTCTACAAGAGTCCAGACCTGATTTTGATAC
The DNA here is from genome assembly GCA_035220775.1 of Malus fusca. Classification (NCBI taxonomy): domain Eukaryota; kingdom Viridiplantae; phylum Streptophyta; class Magnoliopsida; order Rosales; family Rosaceae; genus Malus; species Malus fusca. The sequence continues at coordinate 16,433,774 of CM069060.1, forward strand.
ATGGAATCCATCTTAGATTTCATGGCCTCTTGCCATCTTTTTGAATCAATGTCGGACATTACTTCAATGTAATCTCTAGGGTCTTCCTTTGTGTCATTGTCACAAAAAGGTGCAATTTCCCAAAGTCATTATCCAAGCCATACCTTTTAGGTGGCTTACTGACTCGTTCAGATCTACGTGGAGCTAGGGGTTCAGGAACAGAGTTGTCAACTTGTCGAGTGCTTGTTTGTGGTTCATCATTAATCTCATTAAGTTCCATCGTTTTACTTGTAATTCCTTTGATAACAAATTTGTCCTCTAGAAACTTAGCAGTTCTGGTGACAAAGACTTTCTGGTCGTCAGGATGGTAGAACTCATATCCCATAGTTTCTCTAAGATATCCCACAAAATAGCACTTAATTGATCTCGCTTCAAGCTTAGTAGCTTCAAGCTTCTTGACATATGCTTCATAACCCCAAATCTTAATATGATTAAGACTTGGCTTTCTGCCATGCCATATCTCATAGAGCGTCTGTGAAACTGACTTGGAAGGTACTCTATTAAGCAAGTAAGTTGCTGTATATAGAGCGTATCCCCATAATGTTACTGGTAGATCAGTGGAACTCATCATAGAACGAACCATGTTCATCAAGGTTCGATTTCTCCTTTAAGAAACTCCATTAAGTTGTGGAGTTCCCGATGGAGTCCATTGTGATATTATTCCACACTCTTTGAGATAATCTAAGAACTCGTTACTTAAATACTCTCCCCCTCGATCTGATCTTAGATCTTTATCTGTTTCCCAGTTTGCTTCTCAACTTCATTCTTGAATTCTTTGAACTTTTCAAAGGATTCTGACTTGTACTTCATAAGATACACATAGCCAAATCGAGAGTGATCGTCGACGAATATGATATAGTAGGAGAAGCCTCCTCTCGATGTAATAGACATTGGTCCACATACGTCAGTGTGGATTAACCCTACAATTTTAGTGGAACGCTCTCCCTTCCCAGTGAATGGAGATTTGGTCATCTTCCCTTTCAAGCAACATTTACAAGTACCCATTTGGTCATTACCTAATGGGTGGAAATATTCATCTTTCGACATCTTGCGAATCTTATCAAGGTTCACATGTCCAAGTTTAAGATGCCACATCTTTTCTTGGTTAACTTCTTCTCTAGCCCTTTTGGGTTTTGAGGTATTTCCGCTTTCAATACAGTGCATCTCAATACTTGTCTCTAGGTGAAAAAAATCCATCTATCATATTACCATGAGAGATAATATGACCATTCAAGTATAAAGTGCAACTCATTTTGTCAAACAATATTGAGTGCCCATCTCGTAAAAGCATAGAGATGGAAATCAAATTCTTTATACATGAAGGAAAATATAAACAATTTTTAAGTTCCAAAACTTCCCCAAAGGGTAGTTTAAGCATGTAAGTGCCTACTGCTTTAGCAGAGATCTTAGTGCCGTTCCCAAGTCCCACAATCATCTCCTCATTGCGCAGTGTCCTACTCCCTGTTAGTCCCTGCAACGAATTGCATATATGTTGACTAGCGCCTGAATCAAATATCTAGGAATTGGAGCTTACTGTAAAAGCACTCTCTATGATAGAAATGGTCCATTCAAAAGTTTGTGTCATAAGGCTCGCAATGCGCACCCTGTATTTCTTCTTCCAACGTTCATCCTTTCCACAATGAAAGCATGTTCATTTGGATTTTATTGCCTTCTTCTTATGCAACATTTTCCTTGTGATTGCATTCTCACTCCCACTGCCCCTTTTGAAACCTTGTTCAAACTTACAACACATGTCAATCATCTCAGAAAGAGTACGATCGAATCTATTCACTTTATATTTTACTATAAACTTAGTGAAATCATTCGAGAGAGATGCAAGGAAAAAGTCTTGGGCCATTTTCCCATCGATGAAAGTTCCTAAACTCTCAAGATCTTGAAGATTCTTTCCATCTTTTGTCCATGTTTCTGGACCGATGCCCCCTTTGCCATTTTGGCATTCAATAGACTACAAACATTTGAGAATCGTACGTTACTTGTCTCAATGTCATGCATCCTATGCAAACTATCAACCATGGTACATGAAGTGTCCATGTGCTTATGTAACTTCTTAAGCTCATTGCTAAGTGAAGTGAAGATTAAGCATTTGGTTTATAAGTCATCCTTAAAGTGTCTAGCATAATTTTGACACTCCTCATTTGAAGCTAGTTTCGTAGGAGGTACATGAAGAGGGGATTGCTTGAGCACATACAATATGTTATTCACCTTTGAGACATTCTCAATGTGATGGTACCAAGCAAGGAAACGTTGGCCCCTAAGGCCCTTTTTGTCAAGTATAATGGTAGGAGTAATTTTAGGCATGTCGTTAACTACATAACATAACAGAAATCGTATTAGATTGTTGATTTTAAAACTACTTGATTAGGTCTTAAATCAAATAGTACCACCCACTATTTTTGGCAAATTCCACATCCCTCAATGGAATCCGAGAGTTATGATGAACTCTTAGAGGGGTATGGGAGACTCACCATTACCAAGCCCACCTCACGATGATACGATGTCGGTTAGCAAAAATAATGATGAGAGAATAATGCTTTAGTCATTTACAACTCTTGTAATTACCCATCTTGTTTGGCCTCTAGAGAATGATGCCTCACAATGATATGATGTCGGCACCATTGCACTTAGTTAAGTTATTCCCACCATGCTAGTAAATGTAGGGGTTCAAGAATAACCTCACAATGATATGATGTCGGCCATCCTCGTTGCCTACCTCACCACATCATGTATGTACATATGGATTCCTCCTAAATGCAAGCACATACTTTGAACTTCCCCATGATAGGGTGAAGCCGGTGTATGAGTCACAAACGATTGGAGCCCACCACAGTGGAAGGCCTACGAAGAGATGTTCAAAGCATCTCTCGCTTATCAACTTAATATTTGTTTTGTTGAGGGAGTAGTTTTGGGCTACATCAATTTCATTTTAATCTTATTAAAAGAACTTGGGCCTATCACAACCATTGGTCCAAGTTTATATGAATTAGTAGTATATAATACTCTCACTATTTCGATGAAACAAGCGAGACTATACGGAACTACTAACGAATGCATAGCATCCTCATATGGACTATATAGTCATTTTAGGTATTAGGATGATTATGAACCGTTTGATTTGATCCAACACGAGCCTTGTGTTGGACCTTGGGTCTAAGGTAGGTAGTTGTTGATTTTAGTTAAGCGTTTAATCTAATTAAACCGTTATTTACTATTGGGCGTTGGACCCAACTATTCCAATTTGAATACAAATAAACAAAAAGGAATACATGAAATAAAGAGGAGGGCTTATGCCCCTTTTACAACACATTTGAACTAATCAAATTACATTCAAATCTAAACCACTTAACCCAAACATTCATAATATTAAGCGGCCAATCACATAGCTCAATTATCGAGGCCTTCGGTTCATAATCACCATTTTCTTAATCAATCACATTAACTAAGAAAGCAACTTAAACAATTGGTTTTCAGATTCATAGAATTGATTTAAATGGAACTAAATGAAATGAAAATCCAATTCTCATTAAAGAGACAAAACCATTTTGTTCTCATCATAATTTGGGCCGAAAAACAATGACCACAACTATTGCGCCATAATGCTAAAACACAAACTTTTGGGGTCACTTTGTAAAAACATAAGAGTCAACAACTTCATATAATTACAACTAGAACCCAAAAATTTCAACAATAACAAAAACTTAATTAAAGGAGCAAAACAATTTGTCCTTTAGTGATTTTGGGCCTTTACGTAAAAACGTAAACTTTTGGGTCAAAGTGCAAATACATAAAAATATCAAAACTTTATGTTATTGCATAAAAGGTCCCAAAAGTACCCCCACTAAGGGGTGGCCGGTTTTGGTAGTGTAAAAAGGGGGGTTGGTTTTGGTGAAAATTCAAAATTTTAAAGTGTGTTGAAAAAGTGAAAGGTATGGGTTGAAAAGTTGATTGATATGGTTGAAAAGTTGATTGATATGGTTGAAAAGTTTGATTGGTATGGGTTGAAAGAAAAGGCTAGTCAAACAATAAAGACACAAATCATCCATCACCAACTAATAACAAACCAAAACTTTATGAAAAGCAACATACAAATTGAATCAAAACACCAAACCTTTTTGTTCCTGGTAAGAACATCAAGAACATTGAAGAACACACATGAAAGCTCATAAGAGCTGCATGAATGTTTTCACTCAATAAAACTCAAAAATACACTACACAAAAGAGGGTTAACATCCTTGGGTACTTAGGGGTTCCAAAAGTCACTTTAAAACTCTTTTAACAAGACAAACATGAACCCAAAAATCCACCCTTTGGATTTGGCCGAATTTCCCCACACACATGGCACCAAATTTTAGTTCCAATATTCATGCTTAAATGAACTACATCTACAACATTTGAGATGCTAAATTTTCAAGCAAAATTTATATTAAAAAAGCAAGAACAAAGCTTGTAACATTTACAACATTTAAATCACAAACCATGAAAAACACAAAACCCAAAAGGATTCACCATACACTAGACCTAGGCTCTGATACCACTTGAATGAAAAATTTTGTCCTAAGAACATGTGAGAACATTTGAACACATATGCAAACTAATAACACTTTAAAGTAGGCATGCATTAAAAAACAATTCTAAAACCCATGACTTTCAAAACCTAGTGAATGGTGAACCACAAGACTCTTTAACAACATTAAAGAGAAGAAAGGATTTTGAGATTCATTACCCTTGAAGCTCATCCTTGTTTACACAAGGGATTCACCCAAGTGGAGGGCCTTCAAGTCACCTCCTAGCTCCTTAGATCTTCCTTGTGATTTTCTTCCTTTTGATACTCCTTTGCTCCTTGAGGATGTGAGGAAGGGATCTCCAAGAACACCAAAGGTTTGGTGTCTCTAAGTCTCCACACCAAGGATGAGATGTGAAGATGAAATGGATGACTTAGATGAAGAAAGATTGCTAGCTATCCCTCCCCTAAGTGGCCGGCCTCTATGGAGAAAAAGAGAGAAAAAGTTTCTCTTCTTTTCCTCAAGAAAACCCTTAGTGAGATAATGGCTATAAAGTTGCCTTTATACCACCTCATATGTGAGTGGCAAACTTGCAATTAAGCCAAGTTTGCATCCACTTACCCTAGGCCGGTTTTGACTTTGTTTTTGGGTTAATTTCCATTTAGTTTTAGTTGTCACACAACCTAAACTCAATGGGCCTGGTGGACCAAAAACCCTTTTGTGCCCCGAAACCCAAAACCAACTTAAAAGCCCAATACTAACCTTTCATAAGATTAATTAACTAATTAATTAATCTTGACCATTCTCAATTAAACTATTTAATTGCTTATCCATCTCATATATATTTCTTCACTTTCATCCTTACTCGATGTACGATCCATTAGGTTCCAATTAGCGAGGCAGTGGGCGATTTTTACTCTTAACGATCGATTATGAATTGAAACTGCATTTCAATTCTCCATTTGATGAAGGTTAGTGTTTGCTAATCCTTAGGGCTTCCACAAACCATGAGTGATACCTCGCAATATGTCATGGCTACCCAAGCTAAGTAAAAGTGGTTGGAGAACCTATCCAGTTACAATTACAATGCAATACGGTCATTCTTTAATACAATACTCTTAATCACATTGTTTGAGTGATAGTTTGTTTCATGGCTACTATCCAATGTGATACTTCTCTATATGATTCAATTGAATATGATTTGGAACAAACTTCCTAAGTCATAATCATATGATTTGGCCAAAGACTCCCGAATCATATCTTAGAGTATTCTCCCTCCACCATGGAAGGTTAGAGATCCCTTGTTATGCATTCATATGCCTACATGATTAGATAGCTTGACCCCAACAATGTCGTGGACACTCTCAATGGAATGCCTTTAACATGATCAAAGATCAAAGATCAAACCATTAGACATCTATGATGCCTTAGCTCAAAAGACTACTTTGCATATTGCAACTTAAGAGTTCTTACATGACATGTATGTTCGAACTCCATTTGATCGTTGTTCAGCGTACTCAATTACATTTTGAACACCTATGTGTTTGTCCCAGTGTCCAACACTGAATGACTTGAGACTAGTCATACTTACGCTTGAGTTAACATAACACATACTAACCTTAACGGATTGTCAATGCCCAATTGGCAATCCTCTAGCTAGGAACATTTTAGGAATGAACATAAGAGAAAGGTCTCGTTAATCTAACTTACTTAGATCACTTCTCTCTTAGATTAAATACATTCCTTGGATTCCCTTATTGCTTAAACGCATAATACATTAAATAGTGATTAACAATAAGATTTGCCCTTCATTAAACATATAATAGTTTAACACACTAAGTATTCCAAAAGCTATTACATCAAATGAGTGGCTTTGTGAGCATACTTCTAACACCCCCCCGCCTCAACGTTGCGACCGCGACCCCTTATTTCCAGTTCGTACGATTCTCCTTCGACCACTCCACCTCCCCTAATCGATCCATCTCCGTCTCGCCGAGCAGCATCGGTGGCCACCACCACCACCACACAGTGCAGATCCGTGATGACAAACTCGCTCCTGAGAATTGGCGGCGTTGAAAGTGATCTGGTGAGGCGCGCCTTGTCCGCTCTGATTCGCCCCTCCTCCCACAGCTAGAGGCGAAGAGCCAATTTCTGTCCTCGCCCCAACCAGCTCTCCACCATGTCTAAGTTCAACGAATAATAGGAAAACAATTTTTAAATTTTAAAAACAATCGAGTCGAATTTTGGGTTGGGAAGGACGGATGAGAAATAGAGGATTGAGAGGAGGATGATGAAAATGAGAAGCGGCTCCGCCATTGATGGGTGGCCGGGGAGGGTAGGGGGAGATGTTGGCGCGGGTGGGATCTGGGTTTGGGTGGTTTTGTTTTGGGTTGGGGAAAGACGGGAGCAGGGAAGAATGGTGAGAGGGATAAGGGGTGGGTCCCCCATGCAATATTTTTTTTTTAGTTTTTAATATTTAATTAATTTTTTAATATTTTAATAAAGTGGACCCGTCTCAAGCCATGTCACTATTTAACGGAAAAATTGACAGACAAACTGACGGAAGGTATGACATTGAAATGTTTTAAAGATGTGGTATGAAACTGTGACTGACCTAATAATTGAGGTAGTTTTATGTAATTTACCCAAAAAGGCATCACTGCCATTTGTTTTGGAACCAAATCCCCTCCTGAGCATGGGAACCGGAGTTTGCTGAGCAATCCATCTGCGCCCTTGAAATTTGATCTAACGGCTACAAATAGGGAGCCCCTCTAAAAGTTATAATAATTACAACCGTTGGATCAAATTTCAAGGGTCCGGATGAGTTGCTTAGCTGGCTCCAGTCCCTATGCTCAGGAGGGGATCCTGTCCGCTTTTTTGTATCCGTCTGATTGTCCTAGATCCTATGGTCCTATCCCTCACAAAAACACTTTGGGATGAGCAAAACCCATATCCAATTTCTTTGATCATCTGCTATGCCACCTTATAAAATCTCTCTCACTCCCTAAAATCTCAACATCTCATCCATTGAAGCGGCAAAAGACACCAGATCTCTACTGTCCACTACTTTGAACCCCATCAGCATTCAGCATCACAAATCTGACCAAATCAACGGTCCGCGTTAAATACCATTTTCCAGTACAGAATCGTAGAGACACCCCTCACCGAACCGTCACTCTCGCCCTTCCGCACCATCAGCAATTCAGCACCCGAGGAAGTCCATAGCCAAATTACCCTAAAGGGCCTCTCTCTTTGCCTCTCTGGAATTCTGGGTCTTCCTCAAATTGTGCAGAAACTGATAGGAGGGTTTTCTGAGGGAAGTTTCGGGGTGTTGCTGGGAAAAGGCAGAGTCTTTGAATCTATGGAGGCTTATAAGAAATGGGTTAGGGAGAACAAGGACTACGTGCACTCCTTGGAGTCTCTGGCAAATGTGAGCTCTCTCAATTTCTCTAAATTTTGTTACTTCATTTGTTGATGATTATCAATTTATCTGATATTTTGTGGTTTTTTTAGGTTTACTCGATTTTTTTATGTTATTTGGGTAAATGGTTTTCCCATGAACTTAGAAATTGTGACTTCTGATAAAAAAAAAATGGCAATTTTAGTGCCTTAACTTTGAATTAGAGCTAGTGTTAGCTGATATAGCTGTTGAAAGTTTATTTCTTCCCTTTTGATAAAGACATATGGCTGTTAACAATTGCCCTCTATTACTCTATTTTATATATATATGCACTGTGTGTGTATATATGTTTTGCTGATGCAATTGACATATATACTTTGGAAACAGTACTTATGGTTGTACTTTTCGGATTTCGGATTAAGAAATACTCTCAAAGTTGCATTTATGTTGTTTGGCTAATTTTCTGTCAGTGCCCTTTTGGTTTTCTTCTTCTTTATTAGCAATCGTAACTCATAATTGGCGAAAATGCATGGAATGATTGGCCTTCAATTGTGTTTTATCGTCTATTTTTGTTATCTTAACTGGATGGTGAAAACTTTGTACAGGGATTCACGTGGCTTGTACCTGAACGGTTTTCTGAATCAGAGATAGGACCAGAAGCAGGTTTTTTGAAATTTTGGTAACATTTGGCTACTTCTTGTTATAGCTTAGAAGTTGGCAGGAATCCTTTTGCTTCTGTTAGTGATTATGTGGTTCTCTCTGGAGTAATCCTACACTTTAGAAAAGTAATTTTGGTCGATAAGAAAAAAACGAAAGTTATCAAAAATTAAAACAAAAGATTCGAAATGTACATTTAAAAGGTTTCATACCTTAAAATTGGAATAGCATGTACAATTTGTCCAATTTTCAATTGAATAACCTTATATCTGAAACCGATTTGTAAGTCTCTTTCCCGCTGCATATTTCTGTGAATATACATATCATGCAATACAGGAATTGGTAATCTTTTCTTAATATGTTTTCTGCAGTAACTACTCTGTTGGGAATAATAAGTGCTATCAATGAACATATAATCAACACATCTCCTAGTTCAATGCATGTTGGCTCTACTGAGGGTTATTCTTTCCCATATGCATTGTGTATATCTGCACTAAAGGATTTGGAAACGTTGGTTGAAGTCGTGGCTCAACAGTATTTCGGTGATGAGAAAAAATGGAATTTCATTGCTATTATGGAAGCTACAAAGTAAGGACTATTTATTATATTCATAAGTCAGTCGTTTTTCAAGAATTTATTATATGTCGGATTCTATTTATTGCCTCATTGTGGATTTCATTATTCATCAGGGTGCTAGTTAGGTTAGCTTTGTTCCAGAACAATGGATATAAGATGCTTCTGCATGGAGGAGAGACACCAAATGATGAAATGCATGTTGAAGGTTCAACTCCTCAACATAACATGGGTAGTTTTACGAAGCCTGGAGGGCAGCTTGGGCCTGGTTACTTAAGAAATAATCATGGACAGGACCCATGGAATTTAGAAGGAAGAGCACTGTCTGCATTGACTAGGTTTGGAGAAAATGCTAGGATGGTTTCAGAACCAGTGTGGTTACGCAGGGTTCAACACCAGCAAGCAATTATGGAGCCTCCAAGTAACTATTCAAATAAAATTTATTTATCGGTTAGGGTATGTAAGCATAAGTTATATGAGTTTTTATTTATATATATATGTTGTTTCTTACAGCTCCAGTGGTTGAGAAGTTGACCCTGTCCACCTTATTGTCCGAAAAAGGTCTTCAAGGGGCGTTTTATATTTTTGGGGAGGCTCTGTTTATAACTAGACCACTCATCTACGTTTTATTCATTCGAAAGTATGGAATTCGCTCATGGATTCCTTGGTTCCTTTCTCTGGCTGTTGACGTTACTGGGATGGGCATTCTTTCACGAATTACATCATCCAGGGGTGGTCCAAAAGAGCGGCAGTTTCATCTTTCTGTCTCTGAAAAGAATGAGGTTAGTGTTTCCAAAATTCTTACCTTCTCTATTCTGATAACCTGTCGTATCTAGCTTTTTTTTTTTTTGAAATTTGGTGCTGAATAACTCTTTATTTTATGGCATGGATTCAGCTTAAAAGACGAAAGTTGTTGTGGGCACTTTACCTCATGAGAGATCCATTTTTTAGCAAGTATACCAGGTAATGCTAAATTTCAGAATGTAGTTCTAAGTTTCGACTGACACTGTTGCCACCCTTCAACTACGAACCCCACCACCTGGTTTTTCACCCTCTCAATATTTTTTTCCAGGAAAAAACACTTGATACAGCCTGCCTACTAACATTACCAAAGTAGCAATATCCCTAATTTCTTATACTTTTGTTCGTGAGAGATTGCAGTGTCCATGAAGAGTTTTGACGGGGTTGCTATGCTATGCCACGACTCTGAGTTAAATTTAATGATAGTTTGCAGGCTTTTCTAAGGAAGAATAACTAATGTCTTCTGTTATTTTGGTTGTCATATATTTCAGGCAAAAACTCGAAAGCACCGAGAAAGTTTTGGAACCAGTACCTATTGTTGGGTTTCTTACAGGTTGGTTTACATTCCCTTCCCTTGTTTTTTTCCTCACATTTTATGTTGTCCTGCTACTTTTACAAGCTGAGTTTTTTATTTATTCATGACCGAATCTTTGAACAACAAAATCTTTGGTTTGTGCAGGCAAACTTGTTGAGCTTCTAATAGGAGCTCAGACAAGGTATACTTACATGTCGGGATCATAAGATGGAAACCAGTGAGTTACGCTTTTTAGAGTTTGACATCTCTTGCAGGCAATGATGTATTTTGACGTGTTTCTCAAATACCGACGATTGTGTCCTGTGGCTGTATCGAGTTTGTTAGGAAAGGTTCATAGTTGTTTTTAGCAACTCAAATTTCTTATAGAATTTGTGGAAAGCTGTTGATGAAACTTACAAAAGGAACACATAAGAGGTCTCAAATCAAGATGTACGCATGTAATATGGCTCGATTGAGAGTTTTCTCAGAGACTGCTCGTCGTTTTTACCTTCGCGTCACAAACATGTAGACTTTCAGTACTCTTATCCTTGGTAGCTAGCCTCTGTATTTTCAACGCATGGTTCATTGCTTTGTGCATCTAGCCTTGTTCGCATCACAGCCCCTCTAAAGAAAACAAAGTGATGCTCAATATTCTGTACAGTTACACTTGTGTTCGTCAAATGCCGTCGATTCATTGCTCCATCGATTACAACCCAAACACTATAAGCCAGGTCCTTCTGGGTAGGAAATTTTCCCCTCAAGTCTCCCTCGCCTCTCTCTTTCGCTCTCATTGTTTTTCCTCTTTTTCTTGCTCCTCTCTTACACCGGAGGACACAAGGGGAATCCGGCGACCTCACAACCTCTTAAACAAGAGGTCGGCAACGACAGATTTGAAGTGACGTCGACCATCCTTCGGGTTCCATGTTGAAATAAGAGCGAGCGAGACAGGGAAGCAGAGAAAGAAAAGAGGGACAGAAGAGATTGGGGTTCGCCGGCGGGGTCGCATGGCGGCAATTGAGGTGGGTGGTTGATGGTGTGCTGGGTGCTTGGCGTGGAAGGGTAGGGGTGAACATTATAGTAGGGATAAATTTGGAATTCAGTTGACAAAAAAATTATGCTTATTGTACAAAATCTAACATTTTTTAATTTTTAAAGTGAAATGGGCAGGTGTTAAGGGAATAAGGATCATTTCCGGATCCTCTTTGTGAGAATCTCAAAAATTCGTGTATCGTGTCCGTTCATTGTACATCGTGCGATCATAAATTATATTATCTAAGGGCCCGTTTACTAATCTGTAATCAAAATAGATGAAATTGGATTGAGGGGGAATTGAATTGAGAAGAAATGAAATCCAGATTTCCATTAAAACTGTTTACTAGTTTTCTGGAATCGGAGTATAAATGGTCTTGTTTGAATATAAGTTGTTTACTAATTCATTTGAATCGGAATGAAAATTTGTATGATTACTAGAATGCCCTTTATTATAAATAAATATTTTATAAGAACTTATAGGAAATCAAGTCAATTGATATAAAATTAAAAACAAAAAAAAACTAACCGACCAAACCCCACCCCAACCCAACCGTTCTCTCTATCTCTGCCTCAATCATCTTTCAACAAATTGAAATTCACGGAGGGTTTGAGGCCTATGGGAAGTGCTGGTTGTGGTGATGTAATTTCTATGAAGTTTAGTTTACTGGGTATTTCATGTTGATTTGAATGTGAGGAGTTTGGTTTTAGCATTGTGTTAGAATGAAATAACTAAAATGGGTTCTTCTTCAGCTTCAGCTTTCGCTTGATCTTGTTTTCTGGTTGTCGTTGTTGTCTAGGAAGATGATGGTGGGTATGTGGCCTTTGGAAGACAGGAAGGGGGCGGTAGTGAGGGAGAAGCAAGTCTATCAAAGAGGATCCGGAAGGGATCCGGATTCGTGTTAAGGTCCTATTGGTTTGGAACTCCAGGTCCTACAGCAAGTCTATCAAAGTTTCTAAGATACTCAAACAATGGCATGCATCTTGATTCTTGACCCTTGGATCAGAGATGCACTTTAAGCATTGACTGGGAAAAACATAAAACATTATACCAAGAACGAAATCACACTGAGAAAAACGATAAAACACACTAATCCAAAAGAAAACCCTGCCTACAAATGCGATATAGTTGAAAAGTTTAGCAGAATGCTTAACAAATCCAATCCACGATCGGACACTTGAGCAGCCGAATGCTTAACGAAAAATATACCGGCTCTGTTGAATTACCAAAGTACAAAGTAAAAACATAGGCATGACTAAGGATAGACACGAGGGGATGAGACCCTCATTGACAGAGTCAGTGGAGAAAGTGCACACAACATTCTACCCGGCACATTAAGGATTTAGTGACCGTACTTCTGAAACTCCCACTCGCTGTTATCTGAATTAACAAGAAAACCACAGCAAAAGTTAGGAAAGAAGGCACTGTCGTCCCATAACGGGAAAAGATCTAATATAGAACAGGAAGGGGATGACTAAGGCAAAAATCTTACCCAATGGGCACACTTGTCGGGTCTTGAGCCATCGGCTTATGCAGTGGAAGTGGAATGCATGGTTACAAACCCCTACAGAGATAAGAAAAAGAAAAGGATGAAGTTTAGAGAAACATGCACCACGTGCTTAATGGTAAATGCAATAAATATAACGAAATGATAACCGAGGTGCCCATACAAGAAAACCATCACTACAAACACCCATTTCAAGCATTAACCAGGAAGGTCATATATGACTTAATAGACCAGCTTCAAACAAATGTCTTAAAAGGGAATGATTTGTGTCACGGGAAAAGAATGAATTGTGCTATGTTCGAAAAGATAGTAAACAGAAATTGGTTAATTGGAAAAGATACAAGTAGTTGATGCCCCTGCCTAGGAAAGCCGCCCAGGAAAGAGAACCAAGGAAAAAGGAATTTGTCTTCACCATATTACTATTATCTCTAGAGTCAACAATTTTATATAAGGAACCACTGACAACAGCTTTGAAGGCACATACATAAAAATAAATTCACGCAAGCTAATGCTAGATAATTACAAAGCACAGTTCAGTAACACCACTTCAAGAAAGTCTTTGCCTTTGACTAGACAAGAATCTAAAACTCTTTGCCTTTGATTAGACAAGAATCTTCCTTTCATAAAACGAAGAGTTTCCGTGTTTGTTTCTTTATATCTAAACACCTAACAAAAGCATTAAACACGTCAGGAAAAGTCTCAAACTTCATCTTTGCATGATCTTATGAGCATATAGCTCTTATCCTTCCCTATTAGGCTTGAACTATAAAGAATAAAAAGAACATGCTTCCCAATTTCGCAGAATATATTGGGGTAGAAAAAATGGGGAAAAAACAAGAAACAAATCAGATAGCCATAAAAATGACAAAGCTTTAATAACTGAAATATTAAATACTAGCGAACTTATAAGATACTTATCAATGGTGACACATCATACATGCACTCTATGTAAACTGTGCTGAATCAGAACCTATCAAGGGCATATACATTAACTTGAGGAAAACAAAATCAGTACTCGACATAAACTATTAGCTATACATTAACTTAGGAAAACAAGGGTTTGAAAGCAGAAGCTTACCCCAAGCAACCGTGCACTCCTCACTTGTGGCACTTGCCTGGTTTGCTTGGCACTCAATGCCTATTCACGACGAAACAGAAAATAACAATCAATAAATAAAGACGGCCATCAAGACAATAAATTCAATCTATGCAAAAGTAAAGTAAAAAACTCACAGAGATCCATGATATGGTTCCTGCAAATGGCACAGTTATCAACCACAATATCTGCACACAACATGGCGAAACAACATCAGCGACCTACTTAAAACCAAATTAATCGAAATTCTCCAAATAAAACAGAGGAACTAGGGTTAGGGTTTAGAGTGGTTACCCCAAGCCCAGAGAGCTACAGCATTCCACTTCTTAATCTCAAATCGCTTGGGCTTTTTGGTCGACGAAGGACCTGCACTGCTCGAACCCTCGCCCGCCGGAATCATCGGAACGTCTGAGTCTAGTGTTGCCATTGCTTCCCTGCAAAGTCAGAAAAACAAAAAAACCTCAAAATCCATCGTCTTACACCAAATATCTACCAAAATTGTCAGAAACAAAAAATAAATAAAAACCCCAAACAAAAATTAAATTTATAAAATTCAGTAATATTTCCATGTTAGCCCCAAAATTAAGAAAATTACAGAAGTAAATTCCCTCAAAGCTTACTTGCAGATCGGCAACAATAAATTACACTATAAACTTCCGGAATATCAAATCATGTATAACACTAAAAAATCGATAGAGAAAGATATCGAAGAAATTACAAGAAACCAGAAACGACCCAAAACTAAGAAAATCGAAATCTTCCAGCACCCAAAAATAAAATCCCAAAACTGGGTTAAACTTTAATTCAGATTAAAATAGATAAGAAACCGAACAAACGAAAAATTGATGGAAAATTGAAAAACCCTAAAAAAAAAAATTTGACGTACCGAAAGGATTCCGATCGTGAGCGGCAACGAAGCTTTTCTTCCCTTGCTGTAGAGAAAGAATCGGAGAGTTTTTCCTGGAACGAAAGACGTGGGAGAGTGAGGGGCGTGGATTATAAATCGGGGCGGGTCGGGTTTGTTTTGGTTGCTTTCGGATCTTGTGAGAATACTTTATGTTGACATCCCATTTAATTACATAACTTTTGACCAAAAAAAAAAAGTTAGAACACAATGTTGTCACTCCGATTTATCTTATGAGTAAATTATAAATATGCCCCTGAAGTTTAGTGGTTGTTTTATTTTGGTTCTCAAATTTTTTTTCCGTCACAAAAGTCTCGAATAAAAACAATAATGATGTCATTTACAAAAGTTTAAGACTAATTCACTTCGGCATATTTGATGTTTGGAAATGGACTACGGTGTTGAAAGGGTTGGAAAAAATTCCTGAAAATCCCAAACTAAACCGAAAAAGTCCCGAACCCAAACCGAAAAATCCCAAATCAAAACCTTTCCGAAGTTCGGTAATCCCATCCCGAAAAATACCAAAGTATTCGGTATGGGATTGGTTTTCAAAACTTATTTATTCGGTATTCCTGAAATCCCAAAAAATACCGAAGTATTTGGTATGAGATCGGTTTCCAAATCTCAATTATTCGGTTCTCACTTCCCAACTCAAAAGCAAACGTTTTTCGGTTCCCACTTCCCAACTCAAAAGCAGGAGCCTTTTGGCTCCCACTCTCTCTCTCTCTCATTATCTTTATCTGCAATGTCAACCTAGAAAGGCGAAGCCACCTAAACCTTCCTTCAACTCAATCCAAACCCAAGGCAACACATCCTTACTCTCTCTCATTTCTCATATTTGGCCCTTCACTCGGTCTCAAATTCTTTCTGTCTCTCTGTCTCTCACTTCTCGAATTCGAAGCTCAACAACCACCACCCTCTCACAGTCTTACTTTGACGAACGCTCTTCGCTCTGGCCACCACGACACCTCACGGCTTCATCCTCACCTCTGATTCTCTCAATTGATTCTATATGTGGGGTTTCAAATAAGGTTAGGGTTTCAAATTGGGGCTTAGGGTTTCAAATTGGGGCTTCATCCTCACCTCCGATTCTACCTGCATTTATATCTTTTCTTATGCAGACTATGATGTACCTTTGACAGCAATTCAATCATTTGTTCTTGTAAGGTTCTGTCTAGTTTACTCGAAAAGGAAAGCTGCTTTGATTATAGGTGGAAGTTTCATTAACTTGAAGATAGTACAGTTCTAAATCATGGGGAAATGTATGCATTCTCAATAAATGAGATCAGGACGCAAATTTCATTATACTTTCTAAAAGTGGTACTGATCTCCTGGAATTGATTCTCTCTGTAATTGTTTACAGTTTCTCACACAGAAATACACATGAGCACATGCACAGACAGACATTCTCTCACACTTATCTTTTGCTTTGCTTCTTACTTTTTTTGTTACTCCTTGATCAAATAAGTTGGTGTTATTGGAATCTATATTTCTTACATTGCTTTTCCAATGGATTATGTCATCGTAACTTGGTTACCTGACTGCCTGAAAACCCAAAATTATTTCAGGATTCCCGATTTGTCCAGAAATCCCGAAACTATTTCGGGATTCCCGAAAATTTGGTTTGGGATTGGTCTTGAAATTGGGATTCCTGAAAACTTCGGTTTGGGAATCGGGACATAGTTTTCGGTTCAGTATCCCATACCGAACCATCCCTATTACGTCAGTGAATAAACTTTTTAGACCGTATCAGACTGTCAAACCAGCAGCTACCGAACCCGAACCCGTACCCCCTCTCTCTCGAGCACAATAGTGCCACCCAATGTGTCTTCTCTTAATATTCTTAAGGTAAGTATAACTGATGCTCATGTAACTAATCCAGAAAATATTATAAGTACATATAAGTTGCCGCCAAGGCAAAATCGTGGTGTTCCTCCTGATAGGTTTTCTCCTGAAGGGAAAGTGAAGTATCCAATAGCTAATTATGTGTCATGCTCGAACCTTGCACTAGAACGTCAAGTCTGGGTAAATAAAGTGGAAGCAATCCAAGCATCAACCCGAGTTGAGAAGGCCTTGAAGGATCCTAAATGGGCTGCTGCAATGGATGAAGAAATGATGGCACTACATAAGAATGATACGTGGGAGGTAACAGAGCTACCAAAAGGAAAAAAATCGGTTGGGTGTATATGGGTCTTTACAATCAAATACAAGGCAGACAGATCAGTGGACAGGTGTAAAGTAAGGTTAGTGGCAAAGGGTTATACACAAACTTATGGTGTTGATTATCAAGAAACTTTTTCTCCAGTAGCGAAGATGAATACAGTACGAGTTCTTATTTCTTTAGCTACAAATTTGAATTGGCCACTGAAACAGTTTGATGTAAAAAATGCTTTTCTTCATGGGCATCTGGAAGAAGAAGTATATATGGATTTTCGTCCAGGGTATAATGCCGGAGGGAAACCCGGAGTATGTAGGTTGCGAAAGTCACTTTACGGGTTTAAGCAATCACCTCGTGCATGGTTTGGTAGATTCACTCAAGTTATGAAGAGGATTGGGTATTATCAAAGTCACTATGATCACACGTTATTTGAGAAGTGGTAAAGTGACGACCTTAATTATTTATGTGGATGGCATGATAATAACGGGTGATGATTCGGATGAGATGATGAAATAATAACAAAGCCTTGTCGCTGAATTTGAGATGAAGAATTTGGGAGATTTGAAATATTTCCTTGGAGTGGAAGTCGCCCGGTCATCTTGAGGTATTTTCTTGTCTCAACGTAAATATGTTTTGGATTTATTAAAGGAAACATGTCTGCTGGGATGTAAACATGTGGACACTCCCATCACAGAGAAACATTATTTGGAGATTTATCCAGATCAGGAACAGGTTGACAAAGGTAGATATCAAAGGCTAGTGGGGAGGTTGATTTATTTGTCTCACACTCGTCCAGATATTGCCTATGCCGTAAGTGTGGTTAGTCAGTTTATGCACTCACCAAGTGTGGATCATATGGTGGTAGTAATGAGAATCTTGGCATATTTAAAGTATGCCCCGGGAAAGGAAATTTTGTATGAACATCATGGACATATGAGGATTAAGGGATTTACTGATGCTGATTGGACAGGGGATGTGACTGACAGACGGTCTACATCTGGGTATTTCACATTTGTTGGAGGTAATTTGATTACGTGGCGGAGCAAGAAGCATAATGTGGTATCATGGTCCTCTGCCGAAGCCGAGTATAGGGGTATGGCACATGGTGTATGTGAGATCTTTTGGCTACGAAAATTGCTTTAGGGTCTTGGTTTTAAACAGAAGGAGGCGATGAAATTGTATTGTGACAATAAGTCTACTAGAGAAATAACTGAGAATCCGGTACAACATGACAGGACTAAGCATGTTGAGGTTGATAGACACTTTATCAAAGAAAAGCTGGAAAAGAAGATTGTGTCAATACCGTTCATGAACTCAGAGGAACAACTTGCGGATATCCTTACTCATGTCGTGTGTAGTAATAGGTTCGATGACTCACTTATCAAGTTGGGCATGTGTAACATCTATACTCCAACTTGAGGGTGAGTATTGGTGTGAGTCTATATTTTAGGAGAAAATGAATGTAAATATTTTGTAATTATTAGAGTCATGTTTTAGGAAGGATATTGTGTCCTTTATTTTTGTTTCCTTTTGTAACAATGATTGTATGTACTTTTATTCAGGATTATGGAATACAGAAAAGTTAAGCCGTAAAATTATATTACGAAGAGGGCAATTTTCACTTACCTTCAATTAAGAGGAATTTGTAAAATGTGGTGATGGATGAAGTGGTGGTGGCGGCTGTGTGGGTTTTGGATGAGCAACAGAGATATGGGTTTTTGGATTCGAATTGCAGCAAGAAGGAAAATGTGTGGGGACGTGTCGATTCGGACTGGAGCAAGAACGAAGTGGTGGAAGAGGAAAGCTGCGAGCGCACCACGCGTAAAAATGGGCCTTTTTAGTCTTTTAACCATACAACCATAAAATAAACGAAGGAAAAGAACGTTTGAAGAGGGGCAATTCTACCAATTCACTGTGCTTAGGAACAGTGAACCTCCTTAACTGGGTTTTAGTATATATAGAATTTGTATCAGTATACTAAACAAAATTAAACTTGTTTACTTCTGCATAATTCCTAACTAAAAATTAAAAATGAAATGATTATGGTGAGCTTGTTGATAATTTTAATTTTCTTTTTAAATGCATCTTGTGTTTGACGATACTTTTATAATAAAGTAAAAAAGACAATTCATAGTAAAAATTTCAAATGCCATTTCCCGTTACTATGTTGTGGGAATAAAAAGTTCCCGCTACTTATAGAACATGTTTACCGCTATTATAGCATTCCAATCTTGTAGTATAATGCTTTGTATAAATATGATAATATGTTACGTTGCATTATCGGACCAGAACATAACGTGACAGTATATCATCTAGTAAACTAATAAGATAAATAAATGAGCCCCCATCTAAAAAGTAAATAGGGACCACTTGCTCAAAATGGGTCTCCCTCAACCATTCGAGAAATTTTTTGATTCAGAGGCCGGACCAGTTGACCATACGGCTCCCACACACAAAAACATCTCCACTCCATGAGCTCCTTGATTTTTCCGCACAACCCCGACCCCATTGTACCCCACCCTCCCTCGCACGAAACGAAAGGGCCCACCATTAACGGTGTCCGCACCCAAAACCTTCACCAGCCATATGCCATTGTGGTCCACCCAAAAGTGGTGTGGGCCGTCACCAAAGATTAGAAAAGAAATAGTTGGACCCACCAACTCTATCTAGAGAGACCGAACCCCAGCGGTACTTCGCTGGTCCTTGTCCATAAGTGCGTGTGCAGTAGGCCCACCGTGTTAGAAAACTAGACGCGTATGCGGTAAGGTCCCAACTTTAATCGTTCGTATCCCGGGCGAGGATTCTCTCCGAATCTTCATGCATTTATTTTAATTGTTTATCATATATTGTGTGGTTAATTTTTATTAAATATTATTTATGTTTAATTTTAAATAAACGATTTAAAATAATTTATGATTGTACGATAACTGATGAACGATAAAATGAACTGATCTTTGAAATCCTCACAAAAAGAATCTTAATAGAATCCTATTCCTCATATCCCACCCATAAAAAGGCAAAGCGCCCCCGGGGACCCAAACCAATGGACAAAATTTTTGTTTCCAAATTCCACCACAATGGTATATATGAGTATTGCACTTACACTACCACGTGGGTTTGAACCTCATTGATTCCCAAATCTAACAAATATATCATTTGACAAAAAAAAATAATAATCTCACAACAGTTAGTTTTGTCAATTACTTAGTCAAATTGAGTATTATTTTTGTCCATTTATGTTTGGGCCACACACCTAAGATGTAAGAATGAGGTTGTAGCACATTAACTTGCCACTTGAAATTGGTAACCCATTAATAAACCGCAGTTGTCACTACTAATTTCAACTCTCTTATCTTATGTATCCATTATTATTTTCACATTTTTGTCTAGTGTGAGGCAATTGGAGAACGAGAGATGATTAATATGTGTACTTGATAAATTAGAGGTCTATACACTCCTATTTGTAGGTACAATTCCCCTAATATATGGTCCAAAACAGTTATCAAAACTCCATTTTAAATGGTCTTATGATATTTTTCTTCACTTGTAAGAGAGAGGTCTAAGGTTCAATTGTCGCCAAAAGGCGACTTTGAACCACATTATTACTAGCACATTATGAGGCTTAGCCTACTCTCCGACCCCTTTAGTGTAGGTAATGTCGTTTGTTAAAAAAATGTGACATGTTTGAAAAGTAGTGGTAAGTTGCTTTGAGGCCATTAGGTGAAGGAAACATTGGCTAAATTAAGATTATTTGAGCAACATACATTGAGCATTTAACAATTAAAGAGCGAAAGCTTGTACATTTGCTCTCCTTTTCTTTGTTGGATCTTTGGCTTCTTGGATTTGGATGATGGAATAGGAATCTCCAAGTTCACAAGAGAGGGAACCTCTAATTTCTCCACACCAAGGAGAGATGTGAAGAGAAGATGAGTGGCCTTGGATGAAGATTGATGCTAGTGAATCTCCTCATAGGGGGCCGACTTTGTAGAGAAAATTAGGAGAAATGTTTCCTAATTCCTCCTAACAAAACCTAAGTGAGGCTTAGGTTATAACTCCTTTTTTATAGTCCCTCGAACTTGAATGACTTGGAAAAACCTAACCCTCTCTCTATAGCCAGCCTTGTAGTTTCATTGGGCCTTTGGGGGTCCTTTAAGTTTTAAGATGTCATACAATTTATGTGATATTTGGTCTCGGAGTTTATTATTTATTTATTTATTGTTTTAAGAAAAGTGTTTTGAGGAGCGTTTTGGTTATTTTATATTTCATTTTGGTGTTTTGAGTGAGTTTAGAGTAGATGAATAGACATTGATTTCACAAGAGTATGGGCATAAATGGAGTCTAAAACGGAGTTAGAACAAATAAGTTAGAAGCGTTTTAACTTGGAGGGTATTTTGGTCCTTTTCCAAATGGTATAAATAGCAAGGAGGCCCATAATCTCAGAAAAATCCAACTTTCTGAAATTGGAAAGTTTCAACCCAGACGAGACCCGGTTAAAGTGTCGGGTCAACCCCAACTGTTCATGACCCAATAGTTTGACTATACGTAAATTCTCCGTCCGATCGCCATTATGGATGATATTGGTGTCCGCTGAAAGCTATCAACGATCCCTTTTGTTCTTCTTACTTAGTTTCACCCAATTTTAGGGTAGACAATGAAATTTAGCTCGAAAGTCCCTAATACTCTAAAACCTAGATTTCAAGATGGTCATTTCTGGCAACAATCTTGGTGGAGCACCACCTGAGTTGAAAAAACACATGCCGGATCTGAAATTATAGTCACATTTAGTTTTTCTAATTTATGTTAACATGAAATGCATCGCTCTAAATTGAGAGAGCTGGGTCCATGCATTACTGAATTATTGCCCTCCTGTCCCAAGCAACAACTTTATTGGCATCGCTTGTTAAATGGCGGAGAAAATTCTCATTCATCCATCTAACGGCATATTCTTTTCAACGTTTTGACTTGTCCAATTTGATATTATTTTAATTTTAGATAGATGAGTAAGGTTGATGATGTCACGATGCATGTAAGAGGTGATGAAGTAATTAGAGTGGATACAAAAGTTTACAAGAAAGAAAAGCTTGAAAAATACTTCTTAGCTTTTTTAAAAGGACAAAACTTGTGTTTTCATTTCCCCAGTCCCCTTCAATTATATTGGACATATAATGTTATTGTTTTCAAGATCATCGATTTGTACTATACATTAAAATGATCGTTGATATCTATTTTCATCAAATTTTTCTAAAAATGATGTCAAGAAAAGCAAACGGTTATTGTGTTAAAGTTTGTACGGTTAATTAGATTGAAATACAATCACAGTTGCAAGCACTAGGTATTCTTTAGCATTATGATGCGAATCAAATATAGAGGATGAAACATAATACTCTGGTGTATTTAGCATTATGCCAATAGTTGCACACAAGGGACTTTGAATCTATACCAATCCCGGTCAATTACTATTCTAACCCCTTAAACTTGAGAAAGACGAACTTATGCATCATCATAGAGTTTGAGTAGGAAGCCCAATTCATCAGAACCGTCCCAATTTGGTTGTTCTTAATGCATATTACTTCCAAAGAATAAACTCCCGATCCTAAACTTTTCAATTGGAAAATTAAGAACTTAAACTAATTTTTTTGCCAATCTCCATTATCTTTAGTTTTCTATAGATTCAATCCAAATTAACATTGAGAGATTATATTCATATACTCCAAATTACTTCTACTCTTTTAATTTTTTAATATTTTCTACACACCACTAACACTTGATAGAAAAATATTAAAAAATTAAAATGGTGTGGGAGAAGTAACTTGGGGTGTGTGAATATAATTTCCTATTAACATTAACTTTTATCACGTGCATATCATGTGACTCTACTTTGAGAACAAAAGGGTCACTTCACTAGACCTTCAATTAACGGCCCGTCCCAAATTTTACGAATTTCGGAACGAGGGTAAATTGGTAATTTCACGTGTGGGAGATATTTTTCATGTTTGTCTTTTTTGGGCTTGCCAGTGGGACCCACCCCTTTGTTTTGGTCTCCTAGCCTTCTATCCTTCTTCCCTTTCCCCGTCACTCTCTGTCTTTCATCTTCACTATCTCTCTCTTTCTTTCTCTCACTCTTAACTCCCTGTAACTCTCCATTTCTTCAAACTCACACACGACACCACCTTCACCATCACTAACCTTGCCAATCTGGCGAACCCCATCACCCTCAAGAACTCCCCGTCCTGACCCCAGACCACCAAGGCTCCTTCTCCTCTTTCCCTCTCACGGTACAGTGTCACTGTCACTGTTCAAAATGTTCTCCGGCAAACTCTCACCGATACAAACATGGGTAAGCTTCGAAAAACACTCTAAACCTTCTCATTTTGTCCTTGTAGTTTGTTTTTTATTGTGCTTGTGTGTTGTGGACGTCGAAGCATCGCAGAAATAGCTTGGGGAGACTTCCCCATATTCCAGCGAGGACCCGAGCCTTCCAGACCATTTTTCGATCAACTTCAGCCACGACTGGCCACGAGATAGGTATAATATTCTTCCTTGTTCCTTAGGCTTCAATTTGGTATATTGAATGACTAGTTTTAGTTAAGATTTGGGGATGAACGGAGCTTTCCAAACTCCGGCTTTCTTCTTCGTGGAGACTAGCCGACCCACGGCCTGAAAATGGTCGACCCGACCTGCAACCCAAAACATTGTTTTGACCCAACCCGGATCTGAATGGAATATTCTTTGAAATATTTTGTTAGGAATCCTAGAATATTCCGTTAGGGAAATTACCTGGAATATTTGACTTTTACGAAATTTTTCCGGGACCTCTTCTAGACTAATTTCGACGTCCTGATTCCAAAACCGCACTCCGTTTTCCCAAATTCAATCGTTTTAGTAGAGTTTTACTAATTGGTCTTTTTATGTGCTTAGATGTGTTTGTTAGTGACGACCCCTTCCTCTCTAGTTTGAGCGGCTCTTCGGTGACGGAGTATTTGTGAGTGGACCCCTTCTAAAATGCATGATTTTATTGCTAGAAATGCATACATGAAAATCATGATTTTATAACTACGTTTTATTAAACGTTTATGAGTTATCAGATTTACGCTTTATAAAATAGCATGCTTTATCGGATTTACATTTACTGAAATATGTATGAATATGGTTTTATGATATGATGTTTGAGATATTGAGCTCTGATGAGATATATTTTGGAAATATTATGTTCATGATTTTATGTGCTTACTTAGTAGATATTCATATATATGTGCCTTCGGACGGGCGATGTAGTGCCTTTGGGCTGAAGATATATGTGCCTTCGGGCGAGCGATGTAGTGCCTTTGGCAGAAGATATATGTGCCTTCGGGCAGACGATGTAGTGCCTTCGGGCGGAAGATATATGTGCCTTCAAGCGGGCAATGTAGTGCCTTCGGGTGGAAGATATATAAATGCCTTTAGGTAGGCGATGTAGTGCCTTTGGGCGATTGTGATACCACTACTAAGCACACTATATACGATATATGTTTTAATCCAAGGTTTTATGGCATGGTATGGTTTCGGAAAAACCTATTGTTTATTATTCTATATGAGTTTCTAAAACTGGGGGCTAGTACGTTTGAAGAGTAGTTGATTTTAGTATTACTTATATATAAATTTGGTCCACTCATGCTATGTCTTGCGCCCCCTTCATGACTTAGAATCGAGTCGTACAATCTCAGTGTCAGGGCACTCCCGCATTGGTATCTTCGAGTCCTCTCAGTATAGGACCCATTCCTTTGTTCGTACCTTTTCATAATATTCCTTCTACAATATTCTTGATTAGTTGTATGCTATGAACACGTTCCCACATTTGCATATTCATTATAGTTAAGTTTACGTGTTTTGCCTTACATTTGTTCTTTCTTCATATTTTTACATGCATGTTAATATGGCTTCGTCACCCTCAGATGTCGGCTAGCACGTGATTACCCTGGTGTTTGGAGGATATCAGGGTTGGGTGTGTCATTCAGACACAAAAGCTATAGAATCACACATATTTGCATAGGTTGACATTATAGAAATCTAGGGTTTTCAATTATTTTAAAGAACAAAGCGACATAACTATCCTCACATGTTGTGCATATACTTCCATTTAACATAAAATGGATGGAATGAATGAAAAACTAATAGCAGGGCGAAATTGGCCAAAAATATTAGCTTAAGTTCTTAATTTTACAATGAAATTTTTTAGGGAGAATAAAAAAGTTAAGTAAAAGTTTAGAGATGAAATCGGTAATTTACTCTACGTCCAAACAAATAAAAATTGAGTAACTTTTATACCATCTCCAACCCTTGGATTAAAACCTAAAATTTTTAACTCAGAAACAATTTTTCTCCTCCAACCCTTATGGGTTAAATTTTTAGTATGAGATTATTAAAAAATGAACTTTGGATATTTTTTTTCATAAAGTTATTTAAAAAAAAAATTATGTATACGATCATAATTTAATTTTATAAACATTTTAACCTACAAATATTTAGATTCCGATAAATATTAAAAAAATCACTAAATTGACACCATAAAACTCGTGGAACACCACCAATGTAACATCTCACATCGCCCATGGGAGTGATCCTTAAATGTATATTCTCATCCCTACATCGTCCACTGGCTTCGGGTTCCGTAGGAACTCCGAAGTTAAGCGAGAAGGAGGCCAGAGCACTCCCAGAATGGGTGACCCACTGGGAAGTTGCTCGTGAGTCCCAAAAAACAAAACCGTGAGACCTTGGTCAGGGCACAAAGCAGACAATATCGTGCTACGGTGGTGGAGCGAGCCGGGGAAGTGATCCACCCCGGGCCAGGATGTGACAACGAAAGAGTATGAAACACATAAAATAATTTTTTTTTAAATTACTTTAGCCATTAGATTTAAATTTGGACCATTATATATTTATTTTTTTACCGTTGTATTTGATCAAATTAGATCTTAGCCGTTGGATTCAATGAATTTATGAATATAAAAAAAAATACACATATATAATGGGCCAGCCCTATTAACTCAGGGGAATCTTGGGCTAAATTTGTCTCATAAATGAGTTTTGGGTTTTAACTCATATTTGCCCCAAAGGTTAGAGCAAGTTGGAATAAATTTAAAACCTAAAATTTGAGTTTTACTCCAAGAGTTTGAGTAGTTTTTAGGAGTGCATTTCTCATCGGGACCCATCAAACACCTTGACTCAACCTGACAGATAGGACAAGGATCCTTTACGGATCCTCTTTGTGGGGATCCAAGGGATCAATCAATCGTGTCTGTTCGTATATCGTGCGGTTAATTTTCGTTATGTACTGTTTATATTCAATTTTAAATTTTAAATTTTAAATGATTTCTAACCGCATGATATATAATGAACGAATATGATTGATTGATGCCTTAGATCCTCACAAAGAGGATCCTATTCTGAACAGATAAACCCTACTAAATGGTCCCACCACTTCTCATCACAAGTGTGGCTCCCACATATCGGTGCTGGAAAGGAGAAGAAACCGTAGATTATTTCTCAAATATTTTCTTTCATATTTATTTGTAATCAAATTACTCTAATCAAATCCACTAATATAAATACCGGAGAATATCCCCCAAACCTGGTTGTTTAAGCACATTGAGAAAACGCTTCGTCTTCAAGCTTTTCCCTCCACTCTCTGTCCTGCCCCACAGTTTTTCTTTCTACAACTTCAAATCTCTGATTCTACCTGCTGGGATACGCCGAGTTTGCTTCTTCTCAACTGGGTTCCCTTGATTTTTTTCTGCAAACATGGACATGATTCAAGAAGAACAGCAACATGAACGAGACCGAGACCAGGACGAACAAGCCTCAGCAGCCGATCTCGGAATCGACGGCGGAGGAGAATCCGACCCAGAAGACCCCGCCGACCCCTCTCGGGCTCTCGCGCTGCCGCCTAAGCAGGAGCAAGACGTACCAATGACGGTGGCGGTGCACGCGCCGAGGAGAGCGTCGACCAAGGACCGACACACGAAGGTTGAGGGGCGGGGACGGAGGATCCGAATGCCTGCCACGTGCGCGGCTCGGATCTTCCAGCTGACCCGGGAGCTCGGGCACAAGTCCGATGGGGACACAATACAGTGGCTTCTGGAGCACGCCGAGCCGGCTATCATCGCCGCCACAGGAACCGGAACGGTGCCGGCGATTGCTATATCCGTGAACGGGTCGCTTAAAATCCCCACTGACGTGAGACCCGGGGACGACCCTCCCGACCAGAAAAAACGCAAGCGCAACTCCAACAGCGAGTACGTGGACTTAAACGACGGCGTCTCAGTGTCGGCGGGTTTAGCCCCCTTAACAACGGAAGGACGACGACAACCACCAGCACCACAACCACCGACTACAGCTGTACAAGCGGTGGCGCCTCAAGGCATGGTCCCCATGTGGGCCATACCGTCAAACACCGTCGTTCCGGGAGCTTTCTTCATGGTCCCCTCGACGACCCAGCCTCACATATTTACGTTTCCAACCACTCTCCCCGCCACTCCTTTCATCAACATCTCGGCCAGACCCATATCCTCCTTCGTTGGTCCCAGTTCGGCGGCTCCCGCCACCGCAACGAGCAGTGGCGGCGGCACTCAGACGCTGAGAGACTTCTCGCTGGAAATTTTCGACAAAAAGGAGCTACAATTCATGTCTGGCTCTTCAAATCACTGACGGCGGAGCAAAACCCAGAAACCCATCGTCCGCGGTTTCGGATTTTGGCGGCGAAGGGCGCTGGGTTTTGCCTTTGGGTGGGAAAG
Source organism: Malus fusca (assembly GCA_035220775.1). Lineage (NCBI taxonomy): Eukaryota > Viridiplantae > Streptophyta > Magnoliopsida > Rosales > Rosaceae > Malus > Malus fusca. The sequence continues at coordinate 16,461,742 of CM069060.1, forward strand.
GGGAAGCACGTGGTCACGTGAGGGGAGGGTTTTAAGGCGAGGCACGTGTGAAGTGGGGTTGGATTAGGCGGAGGTGGGGACCACAATGGTGGACCGTGGAACGGGGTAGGAGGTGGGTGAGAGTAGGGGTTTGTAATTGTATGGTGTAATCTGCGGGGGTCCTACTCCATCTCACTGTCCATGTGATGGTGGGAGCGGGGCCCAAGTTCAAAAGCACCATTACCAAGGCGGCCTTCGCGTGGAGTGGTCCCAGCGGGAGGGTTGGATGGGTCCGTGGGGTAAGTTGACACGTGTCTGATGGGTAGGTGCCCGGTTGTTGTGGGGGTCCGCTTGGTGTTTTTACCTATTTCCTTTGTTATTTTATTTATTGTAATAAAATAATGGTTTAGGGTTTGTGGTTGTGGTCGTGCACAAATGGAAAGGTGACGGTGATGAGGGGATGAAGATGGGCGCATTAGATGGCAAAAACCCCAACTTGGTGAAGAGAAATGTAAATGTAGCGTACGGCATTATTCAGTGTTTGACCTAATTTTAACTTTCCCACTTGTGTGTTTTCTTTTATGTTTTTGTGCATATTTTTCTCAATCCTTGACCATCATTCAAAGTTTTTAAAATTTGGCTTTATTTAAGGACATTCTTAGCAGCGTTTAAATCTTTATCGATTCTAACTTCGTAGGGCGTTAGCGCGTGTACTTTGAGAGGAAGTGGCGGCGTTGAGCGATCGAAATTAAGGGGGTGTATTCAAGTAAGGGTTTGAAGGATTTTAAAAGAGTTTACAAATCAATGTGTTCAATCAAGAGTTCAATTTTTCTTTTTTTTTGACAATTCAATCAAGAGTTCAATTGAATATATGAAAATTCATGGGTATTCAATCACGATTTTAAAAGAGTTTATAAAATTGCATAAGTATTTCATAAAACTCCATGCGAATTCAATTAGGATATGATATTCAAGTATTTTAAAGATGAAGAATTTTAATGGATTTAGAGTGATTTTATAGTGTTTTTTAGGTTTTAGAAAATCAGGCCTCTACCCCTAAGATTTCTAATGATTTTACCTAAAATTCACAAGGAGTGCATGAAACTCCATTAAACACTATGGATTTATAAGTCTTTTATGTTGCAGTCCTAATAGTTTAAGAATATGATTATGTAAATCCTATTTATTTTGAAATATCCTTATGGGATTTTACAATATATTTTCTTTAGATATTATTCTATTAGATTTGTAATACTATTGAGGTAAAGAAATAAATATTTCCTAGTATGATAAATAAATGCGCAATGAGGTGAGAAAACACACTTGAAAAGTCACTCAATTCTCTTTTATGCTTGCCATACCCTCTCTCTATACTTATTCAGTCAAATAGGCCTACAACATTTACAATATTTTAAAAACTTAAAGCTATACAAATTTTCAGTTGTTGGTTAAAAAAGTAAAAGCAAAAACTAAGTGTTATCAAATGGTTCCTGGTAAAAATTAAAATTAGCCAGTTAAAAATGTAAAGTTTGGTTCCGAAGGGAAGAAGTTTGATTCTATTAACTAAGGTTCTAAAAGATGTTAAGTGCCAATCGAGTAGGTGTTTAGTGCCTACACATCTAGGCAAGGGTTTAAGCTGGAGTCCAGGCGATTTTTTTTTTTAATTTTTAACATAACGAATATCGTTATTTTGCTAAAAAACAGTACCATCTTGCCAACAAAATTTAAAAAAGTCAATAGGAACAAAGACTCCTAACAAGCAACACCAAAGACTCTTTTGGGGTCTTAGGCCATCTCCAACCGAAGGGTCCAGAAGGCCAAATGGCCGAAAATAGCCCGAAAACCGTCTCCAATCGAGAGTTAGGCCAGAGGGCTATGGAATCTGGGAGGGCCCCACAGAATCGGAGAGGGCTGGAGGGCTGGCTGCATGCAGCCAGCCAGCCAGCCCGGGGCTGGCCATTTTTTTTTTAATGTTTTGTTATTTATGTCGGTTATAGCCGACATAAATAATATATACTATATTATTAGTGTCGGTTATAACCGACACTAATAGCAATGTTAATATAATAGCAGTTTGAACAATGTCGGTTAAAACCGACACTAATTTGAATTCTAATTTGAATTCCAACGGCTAGCCAATCACTAGCCGTTGTATTCAATTTTTTTTTTTGTTTTTATGAATTTAAACCTTTTTTTTCTATAACTTCGTATAACTTTTTTTCTATAACTTATATTTTACAAATTTTGGTTCATATTTTTTTACGTATAACTTCTATTTTACAAAATTTGTTTCATATTTTTTTTAAATTCCATTTTTTTTCCTATAACTTCTATTTCACAAAATTTGTTTCATATTTTTTTTATTCCATTTTTTTCATATAACTTCTATTTCACAAAATTTGTTTCATATTTTTTTTAAATTCTTTTTTTTTCCTATAACTTCCTAAGCCATTATACAACATTAAATTAAATTAAGTAACATGAAACAACATTAAACAATATGAAACAACATTAAATAACATTAACCAACATAAAAATTATACAACATGAAACTTAAACAACATTTTAAAAAACATTTAAAAACATAAAACGTAAATGCCTACTCCATGCTTCTTTGGGCCCAAAGATGTGCAATAAGATCTTGTTGTAGGTACTTGTTTGTGGCACGAGAACGTATCATTCTATAGCGCCTCATGTACTCATCTATAGAGATACTACCAGTTCTTGGATTGAAAGGCAAATTAGGCTCATCATATATTTTTGCACGAGCCCTTCTTGACTTATTTGGATCTTCTTGGTCGTCATCGGACTCTCCATCAATATACCCATCTCGTTCATCCTCCACTATCATATTGTGTAATATGATGCAAGACATCATGATGGAGTCCAAATTTTCTCGACTCCACCCTCTTGCCGGTTCGCTGATGATCTTCCACCGTGCTTGTAGAATACCAAAAGCTCTCTCAACATCTTTCCGATATGCCTCTTGGTGTAAGGTAAACAACTTTTCCGCGTCATTCCTAGGGTTTGGAATTGCTTGGACAAGTGTCGCCCACTTTGGGTAGATGCCATTTGCCAAGTAATACCTCATATTGTATTGACGGTCGTTGATGTAATAGTCAAGTTGAGGTGCTTTACCTTCCGTCAAGTTATTGAAGAGGGGTGAATGCCCAAGAACTGTAATGTCATTTTGGGATCCAGGGACTCCAAAGAAAGCATGCAAAATCTATGTGTCATATGAGGCAACCGCCTCTAACACAACAGTTGGCTTTTTCGACCTTCCGCTAAAGCCTCCTTGCCATTCGGTGGGACAGTTCTTCCAATCCCAATGCATGCAGTCTAATGACCCTATCATGCCCGGAAACCCATGATCTTCAGCTTTGTGAAGGAACCGATTCAGATCTTCTTGATTTGGCTCGCAGAGGTACTCGTCTTTGTAAACCTGAACAATTGTGTCACAAAATTCTTCAAGAGTATCAAGGCATGTAGACTCAGACATACCATGGGTTTCATCCATCGAATCAACTGGGGAGCCATAGGCCATCATTCGGAGTGCAACAGTAACATTCTGATGAGGTGAGAAACAAGGGCGGCCTGCTCTGTCCCTCTTCTGTCGAAAGTACGGATTGACCTGTTGGACATCACAAAGTAAACGCTCGAAGACATGACGCCTCATCCGGAAGCCACTCTTTTGCTTTCTATTATTCAAATGATCAAACCCATCTATTCATTACAAAATTAATTCTGGAAGCAGATTTAACATTCCAAGCCTCTGCCATGCTATTTTATCAGCCTCAACATAAACAGTACTTGAAATTTGACACTCTTATTCATCAGAAAACACCTCTAATTCGTATAGACAATACAAAAGTCCGTCATACAAAGTTTATAACCTTAATTCCTAATTAGGCCTTTCGGGTAGTTTCTATCACGTCGCAGCGCTTGCAGATGGCTTCAACTTCTTCGGTGGTGGGTTTCCTCCAGAGAGGACGACATATGAATAGAAGCATAACATTGCAGCACTAATGGCAGCATAAAAGCCTGTTGGAAATACTTTCTTCGTCAAGGCGTACGTCTGTAAGTTCTTCCACAGGAGGGCTACCGCCAAAGCTGCTTGTCCTAGAATGAACGGTAAACTGGACTTTCCCTGCCTCCATATCTTTAAGCTAATGGTGCTAAGGGCTAGCAAAGCCCCACCAAACAGGACGCCAGTGCTCAACGTGGCAGGATTTCTGGAAAAGATAAATCCAATAAGTCCACCACCTAGAACAATCCCCCCAAATGGAATCCCAAAACAGAAATCATGAATCTTGGCCGCTCTTTTTGGTTGAGCAACATGTTCGTCATCTAAAATGGGATCCGACTTTGCTTTTGGTGCATCGCTTGTGTAACTCAAACTATTCTTGGCCTTGGAACCCCCTTCAATGCTCATGACAGTAAGCGACAAAGACTTGGGACGAGCAGTGGTTGGGCAAAGGAGTGAACGTCTTGAGAGGCGGAGCTGACGATTCATGGCAGAGAAGCATGAAAGCTGCGAAGTCGTCACTGCTGCCATTGTGCTCATGTTGTTTGATCTGTAATACAAAATTAAAGTTAATGAAGTCTCCTGCATAATTAATATAATATTTAAAGAAATCATAAGGATTTCATCCAGAACTGTTATTTTTTTCTGTGGCTGCATCTAAATTTATGAAATTAGTTTTATCTAATGGATATGAATCACATATGTGAGGATGCATCATGTATGAAAGAGTTAAATTACATTCATTTAACCACCAGAATATTCAAACTGAAAGCTATAATCCTAACCCCTTTCCCTTTTAAAGCGAGTTAAAAGAAAAACCGAAGCGGTCATCGTTACTCAGTATCACACACTCATACTATCATCCAGTGGATTTTTTTTGTACAAGTGACATTCTACCTTAAATCATTTAAACTGTGGGTAGAGGGATTCGAACTCGGGTGTTTGGGGGAGGGGGGAGCACATCTGCTCCAACCAATATGGTTACGCCCACGTCTGCGTGGATTTTTTTATTTTTTGAACAAAATATATTATCTACACCAAAAGGGTGGAGGAGTAAGCTAACCTCACAATATGCTAGCAATAATGTGGTTCAAATTCGCCTTTGGAGAGAATCGAACCTGTCACTTACACTTACAAGTGAAGAAGAATACCTATAGACCGTAGTCCTGAGTGGCTCGTCTGCGTGTATTTTAATGTCGAGCAAAAACCTCTGAAAGGGCATGAAACCTAGCTTATATCAAATAGAAATCTACCTTGTATTAAACTGGCTAGGATTTGAATCACAAATGAAGAAATTCTTTCAAAACGTTCTCTCAAAAAGCCACTGGATTACGAAATAATTTATCCTAGCCTCTAACAGAAAGGATTCAATCGTAACAACAATTATAATAATCCCAGAAATGAAATTAAACCTCCCGATCTCTAAATCCCACGCACCGAATCAATAGTAAGTTGCACATCAAAATCCATGGCTTAATCCCCAAATTCTAGAGCATGAAAAATGTCAAATTTATATGGAAATTGAAGCTGTACCTGCAGATCGGCAGCAGCAAACGGAATACAACGGCAGCTACCTGAGAGTGAGGAAGAGAGAGAGAGCTGAGAGATGAGTGAGGGAACTGCGAACGATCTGGAATTGTTGCCGACTTGAATAAAGAACGACAGATGGAATGGGCCTGTGAGCGAGGGCCGATGCTGCTACTGGAGAAAATGGTTATGTTTTTGTTTCTTTGTCTGCCTAATTACAAATATACCCTTCATTTTTTGTTTGTTTGTTTGTTTTTGTTGTTGTTGTTGTTGTAAAGGCTAAGGGCGCCCTGGCCGCTCAACCAAATGCCCTGAGGCGCGCATTGGCTGCCCAATCGAACGCTTTGAGGCATGCCTTGGTTGCCCAGGTCGCACCCCGATCAAGTCTAGGTGAGTTTTTCCTTGATTCTCATAAAACAGAGGGGATTTTCTTTCCATCCCGCCTCCAAAGCCACCTAGATATGCCTTGGGGCGAGTTTTTTAAAACACTAATTTTTTTATTATTTTCGATAGAAAAATGACTTTTGCACACTCATTCTCTTTTCATACACCCATTTCTATGTGTCTTTGATGTATTCATTCCAAAAAGCTACAAATAAACAGAGTTCTAAAGTTATGTGGAAATCGCATCCTTTTTTCTTTTCCAAGATAGTGTTTTCTAGTGTATTATTATTAGCATGTTAAAAATTGTGGTCTTATAGTTTGATTGGTTAAAGCTTGTAATTCGATTAGTTAAGAGCATTCAACATTAAATGCCATTTGCCTCTCTTACAATATATTAAGGATGAGTCACAAACACGTACAAAATACAGGAGACACAATTCCGATATATCAGTCACAACTACATATATATTAGAGGAAAGCACATGTACACCAAAAACAAAGACAAAACAGAAGCTCCTGTGCGACCCAAAATCTGGGAGAGGAAGATTTACTATCGTACCATTAAACTGGGAAGGGATTAAGAGGAACAAGTAAACATCACTCAACTCAACTTTTCAGTTCTTCCCGATTTCCTGTGTGAAAAGTTTAACGAATATAATGTATACGATATTTAACTATACCAATCAAGAAAGAGAATTGAAAACGTAAGTACAAATAGGAAAAGAAAAAGAAAGGTCCTGCTGCTGCTATTCCGCTGGATTGCTTTGGAGATCTCTTTGTTGCCGAGCTCTACGTTCTTTGTTGCTTCAACTGCCTGTTGAATAGAAGATAATTATCAGCAGCTGTTGGAACATTTATTTATCCGTTTATAAAAGAATACTGACAATTCAAAGCAAATAGTGGGACAAAACAACCACCGACGACTATGGACCAACATATATCTTATATCCACCCACCTGATCGTACAGTTGCTCTATTTGGTGGGCTTGTTGCAAAACATGTGTGGACATAAGGTGATTCAGCGCAGACATTTCCACCATCTTAGTTTCAGTTTCCTGAACCGCATCTAGAAGGCTAGTCAGCTCTACCTGCATTGCGTACCAAGAGCAGCACTAAGCAACTTTATGCAATAGAGGGTTTCTAAATACTGGAATAGCAAAGTCTAAAGAATAGACAGACGGCTAAGTATTAGAATACCTGAAGGGCACGTGTTTCATCATCCAAGAGTTGTTGTTGCACTGTTAGAGGTTCGGGTTGAAATTCATTAGGTTCCCTGAGCTCCAAATTGTTAGAGTTAGAGGTATCTGTGGATGCTGAAGTTTTAATCCGCTTAGGTTTTCTTCTTGGTGTTGCTTTGTTAATGGAATCTTGGAAGCGTATGGCCCTTAGCTGATCAAACCGTGACGTGACTGAATGGAGTCTCTCACTTAAAATCAAAACCTGCAGTTTCAGAATATGCATTGGATAATTACATAAGCAAACATGCCATTCATTCCTTGCAAATATGTTTACACTGAGGAATATGGAATCCTAATTAACTCGATTGAACATTAACAATCACCCAATAATCTGGTAATATAATTTAGCTCAAGAAAGAACTACTAAAAAGGTTACACGACTTCCCATATCAAACACGACCAGGGAGGACAAATTCATGGTTTCTTGAGCTAAATTACTATCACTAAGTATCCTTGGTATAAACTGGTGAAAGGCGACCGCTGCCGGGGTGCAAAGGCTTATCGGGGCATAAAAATAGGGATGTGCTATCCACACACCCCTTTTTACTTCTCACACACCCCTTATTAATTTCTGTCCGTTGATCTTCTTCAATTCATCCGATCCGACGGCCAAAAACCAAAAAGGTGTGGGAGAAGTAAAAAGGGGTGTGTGGATATCACACCCCTAAAAATATAATATCACTAAGTATCCTTGGTATAAACTGAGAAAGAATCATACCACACCATGTTTGTGCGCTATGGTATCAGCGTTAGAGTAGTCAGTCCTAATGCCAAGCCAGCCCTTTGAGTTTGCCTCGTCATCATTAATGCTATTTTTTAGAACATCAATTTGTTCTTGGCATGCTTTAATAAAAGCACCAACCTGCATATCATGACAAATTGAAAAAAGTAAGCACACTGCAAAATCATACAGCTTCATTCAAGAGTCAAGACACAACAAGAAGAAAAGTACAAAATATCAAGAATCAAAAGTAGATCACAAGCAATTTACGAGATATTGTTCTTACACAAATGTCAAATGAATACTGAATGCATTGGAGTTATGCATGCAAATCGAAACAAGCTCAACATTACGGAATCTACAACTCATTATTACATATAGAAATATCCACATTAAACACACGTTCAAATCAAATCAAATTGAATAGCATATCTGAAATCAAAGTTTGGTAACATCAACTTCTCAGTAACTCTGTAAAGTAGGAATGCATAATCTAACACTTTTACGTCTGAAAAAGGACAATTCTGAAGAGTTGTCCAATATATCATTTTTTCAGCACAAACAACAGTAATAATTGTAAGATGAGAATTTTAGAGTTCCCTCATCCAAAGACAACCCAATAAAGCTGTGGGAGCCTGAAATCTCGCAGCGACATAACTTAGTTTTAAAAAAAACAATAAGCAAAGATTTGTCAATTGATAACTTACTTCATGCTCAATGCTATCCCTCTCCTGTTCAGTGGTGCGATGCAGATCCACATAATCCTTTCGATGTTTCAACATAAACTGTTCCAGAGCTCCTATGCTTTCAAGCTAACCCAATTAATCAAAGGAAACGGATTAAAATGCAATCAGATAAAAGATCATGGAAAAGAAGAAGCAGAGTGGCAAATGTGTAAATACCGTCTTGAGGGCAGCTCTGGTGAAAGGCGACCGCTGCCGGGGTGCATGGATGATGAATTTCGCCATAATCGCTGCCAATTTGGACTGTAAATTTTCAGATGAACGTCTTTAATTCGCAAGAAAAATCATATATTTGTACAAAAATAGAGAGAGAAATAGAATTAATCTACGAACCTCGTTGTAACCCATTGATATAGCAGAGTGGCGCACCGCATCTTTGAAATCTTCCATCCTATCCCTGACTTTGGACATTCTTTACGATCCAAACCCTAACCTTAATTTCACCAATTCCCAGTTTCTTCTTCAGGGATAGAAAGAAAATTTCAACCAAAATACAAAAATATAAGAAATTAGAGCAATTAATAGCTTAATTTCAATGGGAAATCCAAAGAATTTGGAGAAATGCTAGAGTTTGGGAATGGAGAAACCCTAATTGAACTGAAATTGTAGTTTCTGTGAAGTCGTCGCTGCTGCCATTGTGCCTATACAACTACTCAGGTATAAACCCTGTAGGTTGATCTCCTCCCTCTCCAAGTGATCGTTTATCTTTCCTTGTCAAATTCCTTTCCTTTACTCTAATTTACCAATTGATAGGAATTATCCTATCACATTCATAACAACAATTCTAAGAATCCCAGAAATTGAAATCAAAGCTGCCAATCTATAAATACCAGGAACCAAATCACCAGAAATTTGCAATAATTACAATAATTCAATAATATTTCAATGGTTTGATACCCAAATAATTCCAGAAATATTGAAAAAAAAAAAAAAAGGGGAAATACAACCGCAGTTACCTGAAGAGAGAGAGAGAGAGAGAGAGCTGAGAGATGAGTGAGAGAACTGTGGAGGATCTGGAGTTGGTGTAGCAGCCTTACCCCTCACAGATCAAAGCTGAGAGTTTTGAGAAGATGGTTCTACTTGGATCCCAAGTCCTCTTTCTTTATTACTAGAATTACAATTCTATCCTTCATTCTCCTTTTTTTTTTCTTTTTCCTTTTTTTTTTTTTTATAATTTATAATTTTCTTTTTCTGTTTTTGGGAGATAATTTGTGCTTCTGCAAATGAAGGAATAATACAATTGATTAGAAGTTTTTTACTTATAAATACAAACACAGGTGGGCACTGCCAAGGTCGCCTTGCTTCTAAAGCCGATAACTGAACTGAATAATATTATAGCGTGCTTACTAACTCATAATCGGAATGATAATAAGAAATCTGATTCCGATTACGGATTATACATGTGTTTACTAAAATTAGGAGGAATCAAAAGTGTGTGGGGCCCACACAAAAAATAGAATCCAATTCCAAGATTTGGCTGATTTGGATTCCCAACATAGAGAAGATATTTGGATTCCGGATTGCCCAAGCAACCAGAATGATAATATTTTTTCCTTTATGCCCTCACTTGCTTTCATTATTTTCAAGATTATCCTTAACCCTAGACTCACATTATGCACAACTCCATACATATGCTGAAGAGAAGAAACTACAACTTGAGCGAGAAAATTTAGATATTAAAGTAAATACTTAAATTTATAAAAAAAATAAACAAAATCATTTTAGTGTGTTTATGAAATAAAAAAGCAATTTAATTTTTTCTTACTATTATATACTATATCAAATTTTACTAAAAAAAGTATATAAAATATTTGATTTGGGACAAGGGCATTTTAGTAATCATACTGGTTTATATTCCGATTCTGCTGAATTAGTAAAGAACTTTACACTATGTTTGGATGAGGGAAATAAACTTGGAATTTGGATAAAAGTCAGAATTTATAAATTGACATGCACCAATTCTCTTGTTTGGATTAATAACATAGAAATTTAGCTTGGAAAAAAAACCTTGGAATTTGGGGCCTCCAATTTCCAAGTTTAAATTCCATGTAATAGGTGTCATTTCCCAATTTCTATGATTGAGAGTTTAAAATTAACAAATTCCGTTTTCAATTCCATTGTTCTTTTAAGTTAACCAAACAACAAAATTCACAAATTCTAGAAAATAAAATCCCTTCATTTCAATTTCCGTCATTTTAAAATTCCTTAGTAATCTTAAATTTCTTCATCCAAACATAGTGTTATGGAATTCTATTCCAATTCCAGACAGTTTTAGTAAACAACTTCTACAAGAATTTGATTCTGATTCCGCCTCATTTCATTTCCTCTTCAATCCAATTCCTCATCAATTTAATTCCTCTCAATTTGATTACGGATTAGTAAACGCGTCCTTAAGGTTTAATTGGATTAATAGTCCTTGTAGTGGTAAACTACTTGGAAGATAATTCCGTGCTAAAAAAATTAGAATTTAACCCAATGTGGTGAAGTCTGTTAAGATTTCAGCCCAAAATTGAAAATTTGGTCAACTTTCCTTTAATTGTTAGCACATGAGGCTCACACGTGAGACTAAAAAGATAAAGTTAGCCTCACCTGTAAGCCCCACCTGCTAACAATTAACGGAGGGTTTTGTTTTAATCTAATATGTGTGGCCCACGCACTAATAATTAACGGAAAATTGACCGAATTTTCAATTTTGGGTCTAAATCTTGAAAAACTTTACCACAGGGGCTTAAAGCCTAATTTTTGTACCGCAAAGGCTACCTTCCAAGTACCATATCATCACGGGAACTAGTAATCAGTTTAGTTGGAATTCGATTTGGTCCATGCTCGGTTTGTGGGAGGGAGAGATGAAGAAAAATACATGAAAGTAAATGTTTTGAATTTTCTGTTTATAATTTTCATTGGGGTATCATTTCACGTCTTATATATCCCGTTTATATTCCTTCAATTGGAGCAATATTAGAAAATATGAAAAATAACAATATAATTCCAATGATAATAATCATAAAGAAAATCACAACATCAATAGTATACAAGATTAATATAAACAACTAGGGAGAAAGTTAGAAATACTGACAAACTTGGAGATTGAGGCTTGCATAAATGCAATGTCCTAAAGATAGAATTTCGCCCCTACTCTTGTGCTTGTAGTTCGGTAGGCGTCCGTCTCCCAGGATTCAACAATCTATAATCCGAAGTCAAAACACTTCAATCTTCAGACTCTGGTGAACTTTATATATTCCGTACTCTCAAGACACGACTCGAATTTTCACTAAGACAATGGAGAAAAACTCTTCTCTTCGATCCATTAGATATGTGGGATGTTTGAGTTTATATAGAACTCAAGCCACCCCATTTTGAAACATTGTGACCGTTGCCTAAAGTTCCCGCAACTCATGAATTTGAATTCAACTATGACACATGACTTTTATTTTTCATTCATACAAAAATTAAATATTATAATATTAATTATAATATATAATTTCCAACAATCCCCCACATGAATGAAAAATTAGGAAGAATTTGAGAGTACAGGCGGACAAGAGATGCATCGGGATAGGTGTCTTTTGGACTTGAACCTACCATAGTGAATACTTATCGGATTTACTTGGAGACGCAGTGAATATAGAATCTTGAACTGTTCACCGCAGTAGTAAACCGAGACAATAAGCAACACACATAACTAATCTTAATATATTCCGGTTCATACGGTTGTATTCATTTTAGTCCTGAACAAATCCCGGATTCATGAGAGCTGTAGAAAATTTAGCCATCTCATACTCATAAAAGTGACCCACTTCTACTCTCACATAGGTGACCACTGATTAAGAATAGTCTGCTCTATTCCTCTTATTTATAAGATATCATTGTCATTAAGTATAAATATACAACCTAAAACATCTGCAGACAACACACTTCTTCCATCATAGGAATGAGGTATATAGTGTGTTAACTTCTTTGAATCATGCCTAACCAGTTTGCCTATTTAACTTAGACCATGAGATCTCCAATCAACTAAGTTAGGTTTCTGCTCGGCTGATTCATTAGTTATGTTGGCTTTAGCCTCATTCCCTTCAATGATCAACTTACTCTCTAGTTAAACCTTTAATAATTGGATCCACTACTAGGTTGACTATATCTTTAATGATGTTCACAATCCATCTTATGAAATTATATTTCATACGAAAGTAGTTCTTTTCAATGTCAAGTCCTCAAAAGTATATATATGTTGGGACTTTTGTAAGTAATTTGCTAACACTTGGGCGTACTCCCCCACATTTAAGGAATTTGTAGGAAGCTCTCTAACCTCTTTATACCTTAAAAAAATTTCTCATTTCAAGAGCTGACATCTTGATTGTCTCATTCAATTACCAAATTACTTTTCCATTCTTCTTAAGTAAATCTCATATATCAAAAGATAGGTAAGTTATCCCCACAATCCCCTTCCATTGTGGTTTCTTTTAACACTATCAATAATTCACTTTTACACTTTAAGAAGAAAATGAGAAAGATAGGTTCTTTATCTATCTTCACTTCCAGAATTTGAAGCCTCGTTAGCCTTATTTGTATAAGCACGTATTGGCACTTTGCCTTCAACCTTTGAACTTTGATAAGTTTCCATGGCTAAACTTTCACTCTGAAATGATTAACCCTTGCTTGCAGGCAACTCGATCATCATGACTAACATGTAGGGTGAAATTATGACTTTCTTAATTTACGGTATAGTTGTCAAAGTAATACCTTCATCGATGTTAATTAGCTAATCCTTATAATTTGTCCAAAGACAAAACTTGACCAGCATGCGTGTTCATATAATTATGTATTTGAGAATCCAACACGCCTCTTTTGCATATTCGAAATACATACCGTAGAGATTTTTGTCTCGTAATAACACAGCTCCTCATATCATTACGTTGAATTGATCATGTGAGAATAACGCAAGATTCATTTCACAATTGGCAATTTTCCATGACACTTGCAGATCACCATGAAACCACTCACAGATCAAATTCACTTTGATATATACAACTTGCCAACTGACCCACCATGGTTATAGATTACCAGTTTGGTGAATGGCGTCTCCAAGCAGTTGATAACTTATTCAGATGAGTGGTTACACATATATCTATACCAATGGAAGAGAGATACAACTTCTGAAACCTTCTCATTCATTTGGACCAAATGATCCATACAAAGTTTGCTCTTTCACAACGTGTCTACATTTAGAATGCAATCTACGCATTGCTTGTGAGATGTACCAACTCAAATCAACATTTTTATTCTATTTTTTCATAAAGAAAACCTTCATGGATGTGTCTGATTAGAATCAAACAAACCATTACATTCCTTTTATTAGAAAAATCCAATGGCATTTGGCATATTTCAAATGCCAAACTTCTCTATTTCGGCACATCTCCTTTCTGTAAAAGGAACTCTTTCATTAACTGGTATGAATCCATTACACCTGCAGTTCACGTGGCTTTAACCGACACATCTTTTCAGTGTGTGCGTAAACTGACCATACTACAACATGGGGATATTAAGCACTAAAACCCAATCCTAGCCTCGTTGATTTCCAATAAGAAACCACTTTTCCAAAGCCACAATGGTTAAGAAACCATGATCCAGTATGTTGGGATAGGACTATAATTCCCCATCATCCAAATCAGTTGAAAGGTATTCAGTAAGCCTCAGTTGCAATTCAAAGTCACAGATTTGTTGTCATGGCGGTTACAAAAATAGTCATGCCTTTCCAGCATATCGCCCTTCCGCCAAGTAATGCATATGTAGAGATATGTTTTCATATCATCTACAATCATACCAATTCCTATGGGCCTTAACACAAGGATACCAGTCCAATGACTGATCGTCAGTATATACAAATATATACTTTTTCATGAACAGGTATGAGTTCCAGACTCTGCATGCAGAGCCGGTCCAGAGATTTTTGAGGCCCGGGACGACGTCAAAAAAAGTGCCCTAACTTCATGTAAGAAAATTATTTATTTTCACACGTAAGACATTGATAAAATTATACTTAGAAAAACACTTCAAACTCAATAATTTAGAAACACAAAAATACTACTTTATTTTGTATTGAGAAAGGGAAACAAAAAAAACTTCGGGCCTACAAGTAGATATATGATGAGTTTTGTTTTCCATCTGAACTTTGAATGTGTTTTTGAATAAATTGTGAAGTGTTTTTTTTCTTATTTACTAACCTTGTCAATATGGGACTAAAAAATAATGATGTTTTTGAGTCTTTAATTGATATGTATTATTAATGAATGGGCACTAAATTAAACATTTTGATAACAGGTCATATAATTTGCAAATTTGGTCTACGTATAATTCTTTGTTGAAGATTAGACTTGAATTAAAACGAATATTTAAAAATAACAACCCACATAGCTACTAGATAGTAACTAAAAATAAATTAGCAACCAAACAAAAATTTGTAAAAATTGAAAAGAATAAACATGCACATAACATTTCGAACTTGGGACCTCTTGTTAATTTTAAACATAAAAAATCATTGTTTATAATTAAACTTCTTGATCCTTTAACCAAATTTTATAAATTTATACTCTTATGAAAAGAAATTTGTAAAAAATGGAAAGTAAATAAGCACACAATGGTGTTTTGAACCCAAGACCTCCTCATTATTTTCAAATGACAAACCACCACTTCTAGTTAAATTTCTATGTCTTTGAACCAATTTTTATAAATTTATACTCTTATAAAAACATATATAAATATACCGCCTTAATAATTTTGGTGCCCCTAATTTTTTTGGGCCCCGGACGGTTGTCCTGCTTGCACTGGGCCTGGGCCGGCACTGTCTGCATGAACCAAGATCATGAATAACCGTGCTGTTGGGAAGTTATCTACATGCTTTAAGTATAATTGAGTGGCTTAATTCCATCTAGATATTGACACTAGTTGAATAAAAATTGCCCCATATATATAAAGCTCTAAAACTAATCACTGAAACATAATATAAATTAACATATATGCTATAAATTACCACAAAACAACCAATGTGCATGGTTCAGTCCAGTGGTTCCTCAAACGGTCATTTCAGGCATAAAATTGTGTACAACTAGTATGCATATCCTGGGTTTAAAATATTTAATAATGTATCGACACATACATATATCAATCATAAATAAAACATATAAATCAATTGCGTGACTAGTGAGTATAAGCAGATGCAAGAAACAACCCATCATAAACTGATTATATATATATATGAATATCCACCCGCGTATCATCATGATTTCTCACTTTTCTTTCTCTGTATTCAAAACCAGCGACAATTCTCTCCATATTAGAGAAATGTTTCTTTCCTCCAAATGATGGCAAATGATGGCTAGACTCATTGAACATATTATGATGTAAGTTTTTCTACATTATGAGATTAATTTCTCACATCCATATCTTCTAATTGTCCAATAGAAAGTTCTGTCTTTAGATTGTTGGAGCAATATCACTGTTCTAAAAATCCCCGCCTAGCGCCGCCTAGGCACTAGGCCCCAGCCCACCGCCCCGATTAATGCCTAGGCCCCAGCCCACCGCCTAGACCACCTAAGCACCCGCCTAGCTCGCCTAGGTTGCAACTCACTTAGACAGAAAATACATAACTTTCATTTTGCATTTTGTTTTTTTCCAATAAATTGTAAGAGACTTGTTGCATACTTGAATGAACAAACATTATATCCTTATTTCACATGTTTTCATTATGTTCCAATACTTCATGATATATATGCATTCTATTTTGTAGTTTATGATGAAATTATATATATTTCAAGTAGAAGCAGACACTTATTTACCTGAAATATGATAGATTTATTTAAATCCGCCTAGTCCGCCTAGGCGCCCGCCTAGGCGCTAGGCCCCAGCCCGCCGCCCGACTAGCGCCTAGCGACTTTTAGAACCTTGAGCAATATTAGAAAATATGAAAAATAACAATATAATTCCAATGATAATAATCATAAAGAAAATCACAACATTAATAATATACAAGATTAATATAAACAACTAGGGAGAAAGTTAGAAATACTGACAAACTTGGAGATTGAGGCTTGCATAAATGCAATGTCCTAAAGACAAAATTTCACCCCTACTCTTGTGCTTGTAGTTCGGTAGGTGTTCGTCTCCCAGGATTCAACAATCTATAATCCGAAGTCAAAACACTTCAATCTTCAGACTCTGGCGAACTTTATATATTCCGTACTCTCAAGACACGACTCGGATTTTTACTAAGACATTGAAGAAAAACTCTTCTCTTCGATCCCTTAGATATGTGGGATGTTTGAGTTTATATAGAACTCAAGCCACCCCCTTTTGAAACATTGTGACCGTTGCCTAAAGTTCCAATAAACAGACGCAACTTATGAATTTGAATTCAACTATGACACATGACTTTTATTTTTCATTCGTATAAAAATTAAATATTATAATATTAATTATAATATATAATTTCCAACACCTTCTCCTGCCACCCTTCCTCCAACTTTCTTATATCATCCTTTCTCCTTCTTCATAAATACCAAAAATTAAAAACGAAATGATATCGAACAAGCCTTGAAAATGAAGCAAACATGCATAAGATACAATAATTATCCCAACAGACGTATACTGGGAAATGAGATGTAGCTTAATACTTAATGCTAATAGGATACAAGCATGATAGTCTTAATTCTTAATGCTTAATGGGTAATAACAAGGTAAGGCAGTTTCAAATTTGATTGTAGGAAATCACAATCAGACTAATCCAGAATCAGACACCCTTGTCGACGTCGCCACAGCAGTTAGTTTGGGGAAGAAGCAGCACTTGAGCAATTGCCGGGAAGATCCAATACTCGGCCACATGACGCTTCTAATGACCATATTTCTGAAATTCCCACTCGCTATTATCTGCATTTGCAAAACAAGCACAAGAAAAAGTTAGGGGAAAAGACCAATATCAATCGTTCCAGAAAGACGGAAGCCCCAGGGAAAGAACGATTAAGGCATAATCTACCTAATGGACACACTTGGCGTGTCTTGAGCCATCGGCTTATGCAGTGGAAGTGAAATGCATGGTTGCAAACCCCTACAAAGATATATAACAACCAGCAATTCAGACAATGAAAACCACACAAGGATTAGGAAGGATAAGGATCATTACCGACAGCACATGTAGTCAGTATATAAAACTTGAAAAGTAAGTGCTCTAAAGTAGAACAAAATCTTAAACATTAAAACTTCAAAAGTATTAGCATTTGAAAGCTCGAGCATACCCCAAGCAACTGTACATTCTTCACTCGTCGCGCTTGCCTGGTTTGCTTGGCACTCAATGCCTAATCACCACCAAACATTTAAAACATAGTATTAACACATCAACGAGAGAATGAAACGAAAATAAAAAACGAAAAGAAAACAACTCACAGAGATCCATGATATGGTTCCTGCAAATGGCACAGTTATCAACAACAATATCTGCATACAAAGAGCAAAACAGCATCAGTACACAATTCAAATACCAAATATATTCAGATGCTAAACCTAAGAGAAATCAGAGGAACCGGAACTACGGTTTAGGGTGGTTACCCCAGGCCCATAGAGCGATAGCATTCCACTTCTTGATCTCAAACCGCTTGGGCTTCTTGGTCGAAGAACCTGCACTGCTCGAACCCTCACCTACAGGAACCATCGGGACATCAGAATCCAATGTGGCCATTGCTTTGCTTTGAAAGTGGCGCCTTAGAACAATAATGCCTACAGTGTAACACAACGGAAGGAAAAATCTTTTTCAATATTTCATATAAAATTTGGTTGGATAGACTACGTAGGCTTATAACATTTGAAACAAGTCACTCATTTCGATTATCTTTTCGGGTTTTCCTTGCTTTAACACAGCATTGTACGGGTTTTCCTTGCTTTATCAATGAGATATTCAGAATTTACAAATAATCAAAATGTCAAATATGATTTGTTATGGAAGTTCTGATTTGTTAATGCAAACAGCTTCATTGAAGCAAAAACACAGTACAAGGAATGCCTAATAACTCGGAATTCATACACCATCCATGACAAATATCAAAGTAAACCAAAAGGACCAAATAATCAACCAGACAATTGGAAATTAAAAACCCATTAAGCACCAGATTAATATATTTTACACAGAAAAAAAATGCAGAAAGTTCAGCAAGAAAGCAAAATGGGGTTCCGTTCTAGAGTGCAAGATATAAATTAATACCAATATAAACGTAAAAATAAAATAAGAACTAAAATACCAAGAATTGGGCGCAATAAGTAAGCAAAGAAATGTCCCAACAAGAGGGATGAGTGATTATTGGAAGAGAACGAAACTGATAGAGAAAACTGACGAACGAAAAGAGAAAACTACTGACCTGAGAGAGAGAAGATGTTGAGCGCGATCGGAAGCAAAACGGATGACGGGTGGGCAGGTAGTGGGAAATTATAGACGGCGGAACAGGGAGGTAGAGTCGGAGAGGGAGAGCGAGCGTACGATAGAACGTAAAAAGAGAAGTCGGACACAAATGTGAGAGAGAGAGACGGTGAGGACGTGGTTTAAAAAAAATAAAAAAAAATAAAAATAATTAGAGATGGTTTGAGAAAAAAAATGTAAAATTTGATATCTACGAAATTATATTACTATTTATGATTTTATTTTGTGATAAAATATCAAATTATTTTTTTATCCTATTTTAGTTGATAAAGAGAATTTTGTTAATATACAGTTTAAATGTTGAAAAAATTGACAGTTTAAATAATTATTAGGGTAAATTACACAAAACTACCTCAACTATTGGTCGAACCACAATCTCATACCTTATATTTTAAACATTGCAATGTCATATCTCAACTTATGAATTCGTTGCAATGTTAGACCTCCGTCCATCGACTCTCCCCACTTTCTCGTTCTCCCTCCTACCCCTACTGGACTCGACTCCTTGAGACTCATGGTGAGTGATCGACCTCGACTGTGTCGACATCACAGCAACTAGCCACCATCACCATCGTGGCATCGTTTCCTGACTCTCCTCCGGTCCTTCCAATCGCGAGTTCTGGCCACCACCACACCATCCTCGCCGTTGAGAACACAACCATCATCCTGCAAATCCCTGGGTAATTTATGAATTAGGGTTTCTGAATTTAGGGTTTTTGCATAAGCTTTTCAATTGATTTAGGAATTATGTGGGTTTCTGATTTGGGAATTTTGGTTTTTTGGGGTTGTGATTGCATAAGCTTTTCGATTCATTATATGGACTGCTGTGATTTGATTGCTTGCTGAACCCTTTCGATTGGTTTTGAATTTTAAGGATTTGCTTATAGATTGTAGATTTTAAGTTGTTGGTATTTAAATTTGTTACAATTTTTTGAAGATATTGATTTTTGAACTAAAATTGGTAATTGAAGCTGCAATCTTGATGCTTGTAAGTCAAAGATGAGTTTGTAGATTGAATTTCTATATGATGCTCTTCAGAGATGAGTTTACATTCAAAGCTTTATAGAAGATGTATCTTCACCCATCCTTGGAAGAGAAAAAGCTATTGTGGTTAATCTAGAGCAGATTCGATGTATTATTACGGCTGATGAGGTTCTACTTTTGAATTCCCTTGATAGCTATGTATTGGAGTAGGTGATGTATAATATGATTGTTTAGTTGGATATAATGCAGAAGTCCAAAAGCATTTTTCACTTTTGCGTGCAAATTTCTAAAAATGGAGTTTATTTATTCCAAGAATAACTTAAGTGTTCTAAAATTTAATAGATTATGAAAGTTCAAGATTGTTGCATTTGGTGGGGTATATGGTTGAATATAGTTTTAAACAATACTGATCAATTTCTGCCTTTTTTTTTTACTAGGTTGACCTTTTGAAGAGTAAGCTTAACTTTGATGAAGCTTTCAATTACAAGGAAGAGCATGACTTGAATGCAACTCTGAAAAGGTCAGTGCATATTTGCATAAATAATGAGCTTGAATTTTGCTCTGAAGCCGAAGAATGCATATTTTAACAACTTTAATGTCCTCCTGCAAAGGGTATATATAACTTTTGAGCTTCATTTGGGCGGTATACATTTTGTCAATTTATCACATGAATTTGAAAGAATTAGTAATGTGTGCAAAGCTTTATCTATCTCTGCAACTTTCTGCAAAGCTTTATTTTGGAGATACACAGTTTGAGCAAGGTGACTCATCACAACCTGCTTCTTTCATGTACTTTCCGAAAGGCAGTGACATATACTTTGAGATGTTGAAGGGAAATTTCTTGACACAGTCTTCCTTAACATGAGAATCCACGGCCGATGAGCTTCAGAGAAGATTGACAACAAATGGAGTAGGTGATGTTTGGCAGTCTGATTATTTGCCCTTTGAGTTTAGGGCTTTAGAAGTTGCTCTGGAGGCTGCATGTACATTTCTCGATTCTCTGGTGTGTAAGGGAACACAAGAATTTAGGATCTCTATCACTGCTCATTACTAGATGAGGGCGATGACTGTTATTAATATGTGTGTGTCTATATATAAGAATATATAAGAATAGATGTGCAGTGCATCCTCAATTTTCAAAAACAGCTCCTGTGTGCATAAGCTTGCGAAACAGGTCTTGTAATTTTCTAAAACATGTCTGTGTTGCTGCAATGCAGTTTATAAATTACAAAAAAAAGAAGGAGATGGACCCGTGGACCCGTCCCGAATCGGCCCGTTTGAAATAGGCCAGGTTAGGTTCGGTTCCTAAACTCAAATTCCCTTTACCCAGCCCGTCCTGCCCTGTTACTATTTAAAACGGGTAAGGTCCGGTTCCTCCAAAATTGGGCCCGGCCCGGCCCGTGCCCACCCCTAAATGACGTGGCAGGAATATGGCCCACTCTTTTGCCAATTAGAATAAAAAATTAATTAATTATTAATTTTATTTAATAATTAAAATTAGTTGAAAAACTAAATTAATTATTAATTTCTTATTTAATAATTAAAACTAATTAATAAAAATCTCTCTCTCTCTCCCCACATCGCCGGTCGTCTCCTCCCCTCACTCCCTCCTCCTCCTTCACACTCCCTCTTCCTCCTTCACTCCCTCTTCCTTATACCATTATTCCATCCCTCCCTACCCTCCCTCGTCTCCTCCACCTATTCTCTTCAGCTAATTCCCCATTCTCACCTCACTCCCTTCCCGGGCCACCACTCACAGATCGGACAAACCCAAACACCTTGGTCAACGGCTTTGTTTCGCGGCATGGAATGGACTGTTTCTGGAATCTAAGTCACTGTTTCTAGAATTTAAGTCACTGTTTCTGGATTTTGTTTCTTTTCTTTCCAGATACAGTGTTTATTTGTGCACAGAAAAAACAAACAATGCATCTGATTTTTTTTTCCAGAAACAGTGTTATGTTTTGGGTTCTCCAGAAACAGTTTTAAGTTTTGGTTCTTTTTTTTCCTATTTACAGACGCCTGACATGTACGTACATCACTGGGACCGTAGGTCCTTATTGGCTCTGATTGGAATAAAATACTAACACTATAAATTGTTCATGGTGCAGATAATAGGATGAGGATGAGGACGATGACGAGGAAGAGGAGGATAAGGGCACGAAAAAGGTAGACAATAGTTTTGGATGGTTTTTTTTATTAAACTTTGAGCCATTTTGGATAAATAACATTTTAGGATGATTTTTGGTTAAATATTTGTTGGCCCAAGCCCTTTTCATTAAAGCTTCCTTATAAACTAGTGAATTATACAAGTGAAAGAGGGAAACATAAGTAGATGTCAATTTAATATAAAATTAAATTTGTCCCTTTTTGTTAATTTTTTAAAGAACCAAACAGAATGATGCAAAAAAGAAAAAAAACGAAAAAAAAAACAAAGGAGATGACGGCGTGCGTTTGAACTTTGCCCGTGACTAATTTAACAATCACTTACTAAAGTTATCGCTCGACTCAAAAAAAAAAAAAAAAAACGGAATGATGCAACTTTTTGAAGTTTGTCATTTTGTGTTGTTATGGTTTATACTTATGGTTTCTTTTGAGTACTAAAATAAAAATATTTGAAAATAATCAATATTGGACATATATTGAAGAACTTATTAAAATAAATTCAATGGTATAATTTTCATGCATGTTAAAGTAATATAAAATATTGATTTAAAACACACAATTAAAATTATGCGTAATTTAATTTTGTAAAAAGTATGAATTTCACTTATTAAATTACCATTAGTGTAGTAGTAGTTATAATTATCAACATCATGTTGTTTGATTCTTATATAAGTATCTCTCAATTAAATTACTGTAAGGGCGTGTATATGACACACCCCGACCTAAGTCAAGGCGTGCTGGCCGTCACGTGAGGGTGACGTAGCCATGTGCACAGTGCGGAAACGATAAGGATAATAAATATGTGAACAAATAAAAACCGAAAGCTACTAATGTGCACTAATAAACAGGAAGTGCTAGGAGTGAGATACAAATGTAAATACTTCTAATCAAAGCATAGAAAGTCTAGGTGCGGTCCAGTAGGACAAGTACTAGTTATACAGTACCAGAAGATATCCTACGAATATTTTATTCTGTCAGAACCGCCGAGATCCTCAATGCCACCAACCGCAAGTCTACCTAAAACCTGGAGGGGCGCAAAACAGAAAAGGTGAATGGGCAAAACAAATGTTTTTCAAAACCATTTCATCATTAAAATGCTCTAACCCCTCGCCGTAAAACATGTATAAATTTTCCCAGAAATAGAATATAAATATATACATAGCCTGAAAAATCCCCTCAACCTCGTCAATGGTAAAGCAATCACTGAAAAATCCTTAACAAACCGTTTATAATAGCCTACAAGGCCAAGAAAACTCTGTACCTCATTAACGGTTCTAGGTTGTTCCCAATTCTCCACCGCTGCCACTTTTTGAGAATCTACTCGAATACCTTGAGCTGTATAACATGTCCCAAAAATGCCACTTGATCTAACCAGAATTGGCATTTGCTAAACTTAGCATATAACTGGTGTTCCCTCAAACATTTCAACACCAATTTAAGACGTCTAGCATGCTCTGCTCTAGTCTTAAACTATACCAGAATATCATCGATAAAGACAATGACAAATTTGTCCAAATATGGCTGGAATACTCGATTCATTAAATCCATAAAAGCTGCTGGTGCATTAGTTAACCCGAATGGCATCACAAGAAACTCATAATGACCATATCGAGTCCTGAATGCGGTCTTAGGGACATCATCACTTCTAACTTCAACTGATAGTAACCAGACCTCAAGTCAATCTTAGAGAAGACACAGGCACCTCAGAGTTGATCAAACAAATCATCTATACGAGGTAACGGATAACGGTTCTTAATTGTTACCCGATTCAATTGCCTGTAATCAATGCACAGCCTCAAGGTTCCGTCTTTCTTCCTCATAAATAAGACTAGAGCTCCCCAGGGTGAAGTACTAGGCTGAATAAAACCTTTATCCACTAATTCTTGCAACTGAACTTTCAATTCCCTTAATTCAGCAGGAGCCATTCTATAAGGCGTCAAAGATATAGGATCCGTACCTGGAAGTAGATCAATAACGAATTCCACATCTCTGTCTGGCGGCAATCCGGGTAAATCATCAGGGAACACATCCAGAAAATGCCTGACCACTAGTACATCCTCCTCCACACTACTAGGAGCATTATCATTTAATACCACATGAGCCAAATATCCCTGACAACCTTTCGACAACAATCTTTTGGCTTTCATGGCAGAAATAACACCATGCCTCACCTCGTTCAGCTCTCCTACAAATGTAACTTCAGGTAATTCAGGACGACGAAATGTGACTGTCTTTCCATAACAATCTATCTTGGCACGATTGTAGTGTAACCAATTAATGCCCAAAATCACATCAAAATCAATAATGTCTAACAGAATAAGGTTAGCTGGCATAACAACATCCTTCACCATCACTGGACATCCTGGATATACCTGATCAACATAACATCTCTCCCCTCTAGGCATAGAAAACTCTAAATCATATCCTAGAGGTGTAGGATGAGGTTGCGTCACTTGAGCAAATGTATGAGAAACAATAGAATGCGTAGCACCACAATCAATCAATACTTTAGCAAAATGACCAAGAATATTTAACGTACCCATGATTAAATCAGGATTGTTCTGTGCATATTGCAGTGTCATGTTATGGATACGTCCCTGATTCTGCTGTCGACCTCTGTTAACATGAATACCTCGTCCTTGTCTTGGCTGACCAGACTGCCTCGAAGATCCTGCATTACTAGCAACAATCTCTACCTGCTGGGGCTGTCCCCCTTGGTACCACTGTGATATACCTGCTGAATATGCCTGATATGGCATACAACATCCCTGATACTGAGGGTAACCACCTTGATAATGAGGGTTCTGTGAGTACTGGTACTGCCCTGAAGTATAAGGAGTGGCGTCGCCCTGATAATGATAAGCACCACCACAACCAGTCTGGCCATAACCACTAGATCCTGAAGCTTGCTGGGTTGGCGCAGGTGGTGGTAAGGAAGGCTGTTGGGGCCTTTGCTGATTCTGAGGGCAATGTGCAGCCCTATGCCCCATTTTCCCACAAGTATAGCATGCACTGCTGCCTCTCCTACACTCTCTAAAATGCCTATTATTACACATGCGGCATAAAAGAGCACCTGAACCACCTGAACCACCAAAGTCCCTCTGCCTTTGAAATCTCAGGCCTCTAGAAAATCTACCATTTCTCCTCTGCACATTAGAGCTCAAACCTCCACTAGAAGAGTTGGAACTAACACCACTTATCTTAAAATTATGGGTCTTACGAGGTCCCTGAGATGTTTGACCTTTACCTTTATCATCTCGCCTCTGGTTCACATTCTTTTCTTCTTCATCCTCACTTTCACTGGGCATGTTCTCTGAGTCCTCAATCTGCAGTAAGACCTCATAAAACTCCTGGTAAGTGGCACAGGGAGTCGATGTCGCTATAGAACGCCATTTCTTCTTAGTACCAAACCTGAAACGACGGAGCATCTCGACCGGATTAGCAACAACCTCCGGATCATATCGAGATAAATCAATAAACCTCCTGTAATACTCATTCGTTGACATCTTTCCTTGTTTCAGATGCGTAAACTCTTGTTTCTTACGATCAATGTACTCAGGGGAATAAACCTTTTCCGAAACAACTGTTTAAACACTTCCCAATCGGTTACAACCTCTGGTGGCATCTGATATGACTCATGTCTCCACCAGGATGCAGGCTCCAGACCCAAAAACCAGGTAGTCATCTCGACCCACCTGTCAGGAGGAAGATTCACCTGACTCTGCATCACAAGGAAAGTCTTCTCGACATGATTAAGCCATTTCTCCGCTCCCTCATGTCCTTCATTTCCCATGAAATGATTCAACTTCAGATTATACATCGTCTTAAGAGGTGTCATTTGAGGAGGACGGAGCGAAGACTGAATGGCATTAGCTATAGCTTCCCCTAATTGAGCAATATCAGGGAAACTAGGCTCAGCTGAGTGATGTGGCTCTCTACGAGGCGGCATAGTTCTGACAGAAGACATCACAATGATTAGATCATTCACAAGATATACATGACTGCTAAACCTAGGCTCTGATACCAAACTGACACACCTCGACCTAAGTCAAGGCGTGCTGGCCGTCACGTGATGGTGACGTAGCCATGTGCACAGTGCGGAAACGATAAGGATAATAAATATGTGAACAAATAAAAACCGAAAGCTACTAATGTGCACTAATAAACAGGAAGTGCTAGGAGTGAGATACAAATGTAAATACTTCTAATCAAAGCATAGAAAGTCTAGGTGCGGTCCAGTAGGACAAGTACTAGTTATACAGTACCAGAAGATATCCTACGAATATTTTATTCTGTCAGAACCGCCGAGATCCTCAATGCCACCAACCGCAAGTCTACCTAAAACCTGGAGGGGCGCAAAACAGAAAAGGTGAATGGGCAAAACAAATGTTTTTCAAAACCATTTCATCATTAAAATGCTTTAACCCCTCGCCGTAAAACATGTATAAATTTTCCCAGAAATAGAATAGACTTGCGGAAAATAACTTGGATTTAAACCTAACGAACATCCCTATATTTTTAAATGGGATGTTTGAATATACCAACATGATCTACACAACCTCACGAACATCCCTATATTTTAAAAATAATTTTTGGAGCCTTCACGCGCTGTCACGCGCCGGCAAAGGCACGGCACTACGCGCGGCCATGCGCAGGGACCCTAACGGAATCCCTTAACCCCGTTAGGAATATTCCGTTAATCTGTTAAACTAACCAACGCCGTTAGGAATATTCCGTCATCCCCTACCTTTGAACTCCGGCGACCGTTGCCGTCGTCGGAAACTGGAAAACTTTAAAACCTTCATTTCTCGTCCATTTCTCAATCAATTTGCATGAAACTTAAACCAATTTAAAGCTTAATACGAATAGAACACAACCATACCTTTCAAAAGCCCTAAAACCCACGGAACTCGTCGGAAAATCCCTCGATACTCCGGCCAAACTTGCAACTCGTTGAAACTCAACTTTCCGACGTCCAAATCACTTCATTTTTCTCCTTCATGAGGATATTTTAAAGCTTCCTACAAGCTTCAAATCATCTGAAGCATCCATAATTACGACCATGTGAACAATACTCAAATCGGGGGTGATGGTTTCTCGAGTTTTTGAGGGTTTCACGATTTAAAAATAGCATATATGAACTCAGGGACTTGCAAGGAGTTCGAATCTTAGCTTCTTGACGTCGATCCGTGCGTGAAATGTGAGTTTGGCGTTCGTCCGTACAAAGTTGATGGAAACAGAAGAAAATCGAGAGGGATGAGAGAGAGAAAGTGCACAGGAATGAGAGAGAGAGAGAGAGAGAGGGAGTTTGAGTGTGTGTGTGGTCCAAAATTGTCCACTCCAACCAACCAAAACAACAAAACAACTTAATTCCAATTAGTTCCACATACTTAGGAAAATAACTTGGATTTAAACCTAAGTCATGTATGCACACCACTACCCACGTTTAAGGGTAAAACCGTCCTTTCACACCATCGATAAAATTATCCCAGGACGGGCTGTGACAATATACGTATCCATAATCGGAATGAAAATGTGGAATTGAATTCCGATTACGGATTACTCCGGTGTTTATTAAATATTGAGGAATCAAAAAAGTAGTGGGACCCACACAAATTTTGGAATTCAATTGCTTGTATTGGTGGAATTGGATTCCTTAGATGTAGGTGGTAATCCAATTCCTGATTGCTTGGGCAATCAGAATGACACTTTTGTTTCCTTTATGCCCTCACTTACTTTTTTTATTTCCAAGACTATCCTTTATAAACCCATTAACCCTAGTTTAATTATGTACAACTCCTTACTTTTTTTATTTCCATGCTCATTCACATTATGCACAACTCCATGCATATGCCGAAGAGAAGAAAATACAACTTGAGCGAGAAAATTTAAATATTAAAGTAAATACTTAAATTTAAAAAAAAAATAAACAAAAGCATTTTAGTGTGTCTATAAAATAAAAAAGAAATTTAATATTTTTTTCTTACTATTATATATTATATCAAATTTTATTGAAAAAAGGTAAATAAAATATTTGATTTGGGACAAGGGCATTTTAGTAATCATACTGGTTTATATTCCGATTTTGCTGAATTAGTAAACAACTTTATGGAATTAGTGTCATTTCTATTATGATCCAGAACATTTAAGTAAACAGCTTTAACAGGAATCCGATTCTGACTTCTCCTCATTCCAACTCCTCCTCAATTCAATTCCTCCTATTTTCATTACGGTTACATAGACGCGCCATAAATCTTTACTATAAATTCACTTAACGGGTAATATAAACGGGTAACATGATTTATACATGATAGGTGAATAGGATGTAAGAAATGATGTAGAAATGAAATACGTTTATAGAAAAACAAATTAAATATTCTCTTAATTAAAAAATTGCACTTGAATATATATATATATATATAGGCTCTTTAAGGGAATAAAAATTAGGGTAGTTGTAGGACCCACCCCAACATCGAAGTGCAACAATCCGAATTGTCTATTTGTAAGTCTCGATTCGTGATCATCCTTGCAAAAACTCAATTCATTTCGAAACTATTTGCCTATTTAATTATCACGATAAAATTTCAATATTTTCTTAGAACAAAATGTTTGTCAATTTCTTTGAACACAATTAGATAGGGGTGGGCACGGGCCGGGCCAAAATTTGGAGGGATCAGACCAGACCTGTTTTAAAATACACTGGGGTGGGCTGAGCCGGGCAGAAGGATTATGAGATTTGGAACCGAACCTAACTCGACCTATTTGAAACGGGTTGGTTCGGGACTGGTTCACGGGTTCAATTCGATGGACGTGTCTGTTTCTTCTGCAAATCCATTACAAATCCACATTTTGTCTTCCTCCAATTCTAAATGACCATCTCTTTTGCAACAATAAAAATTCATCAAAATCCACCTTTTCTCTTCCCAATTCCGAATGACCGCCATAACCTTCGACAAAAAAAAAAACCCTGAAAACCCAAAATCCCAATCCATATCATAAACCCAAAATCGGTAAATCTGTGTCAGCTAGGCTTAATCTTCAAATCAGTAGCTTCTGGAAGTTTGGTGATGATGAAGGATGAACGGCAGATAGAGCTGGATTTGAGAAAGAGGATATGATGAGTTAGGGAGAGTGAGAGTGGTTTCGTCTAGGAGGAGAAAAGTGGGTGGGATGAAGTCTCGAGGGTGGCTCAATCGTGGTGGTCATGACGGCGTCAATGATCTCGTGACTTCTGTGAGAGTGGTTTCGTCGAGGAGAAGAAGAATGGGTGGAAGGGAGTCTCGAGGTGAATGGGACGACAATGGGACTGGAGTCTTCTGGACAGTCCAATTAACTACCATTTAATCCTGAGGCTGGGTTGGGTCTCGAGGCGAGACTGTCTGGGATGAGAACCAGTGACGTGTTTGTGACGCGTGGCATTGCAAAATGAATATTGATGTTTGACCAAAAGGTAAATTAATGGTGGAACCAAAACGTGTGGTCTTGATTTATCAGAATCCTTTAGAGTAAGGAGAACTTTTTACATAGAAACGGGCCTTCGGGGCCCCTTACATACCATCGTCCCCGCCTCGCCCCGTTTAGTATTTAAAAAAATTGGAACCGCCTTGTAATACCCTGAAAAATTAAAATATAAATTAGTTATATTTATGGTTATGTGGGGTTGTGGGGGGGGGGGGGGGGGGGGAAGGGAAGATCGAGTTATGGTTATGAAACTCGAATGAGGAAAATGTGAAATCCTGCTTCCGGATTTTATTATTATTTATGTCGTATAATTTTTCTTTAAGTGGGAAATGACGAAAAATGTCCCATTTTTGGTAAACGTAATTATACAAGGACTTATTTTATCCTCATATATTTTATCGTATTTCATGATATATTTGGATAGAACTTGATCTCACGAGCCTGTAGGCGCAAACTGTTCGTGAAACGGAGTTATAACGAATAAGTTATGAACGAGCAAAGTTAAGGACATTTTGGTAATTTTAACGTTCTTTAGAAGGCTCCAGATTTTCTGGAGCCATGTGATATGCCACGTGTGTGGCTGGGATGAAAAGAGAATAATAAAAAGAGAGAGATGTATGGCTGGGATGAGGAGAGAAGAGAAGGAGAGAAAGGAGGAATGGGATCGGCCAATCAGGAAATGAGGAAATGAGGGGAGATGAGGGAGAAGAAAAAGTAAGAACCGGACCCCTTTTTAACCCACAACCCGACCCAATGGATTCCATGGCCCCCGACGCCATTTCCAGTGATTTTCCGACAAATTGAAGCCACTCACCACCTAGAATATATTCCACAATCCTCCCCCTTCCAATTTCAACCAAAAATCAAAAGTATTGGCCTCGGTTTCGTGGGAAAAAGCATTGGTGGGTGTGGTGGTAACCCGGCGATGATTCGCCATTTTCTGCAACCCTCCCCATCGATCTTCACCATCAAAATACCTGCCTTGAGCTCAGGAACAATTCCCAATCATTGGTTGGAGCGTCGGAGTCAATTTGAGGTCGAATCAAGGAACACCCAATTCTAGGGTTCCGGCGGATCAAGGCTGATTTCAGGCTTTTCTCGGCCGAATTGGACTTCGGCCTAGGTATGAAAGTTGTTTCCCTTGGCTTGTTCTACATTTCTATGAAATTTGGTAATTTTTGGAAATAGTTGAATTATTCGGCGACTCGGGGAGGCCGGCCCCCATGTGTGGCAGCGCGTGGCGGCGGCGCATGGGCTGAGACCTCACTTGTCCTTCCTAGACTAATTTGAATACCCTGATTTCCATATGTGATGTTCAATTGATGAAATCTTGTCGTATGACTATAGTTTTGATAAGGACCGCCATTTGGACATTATATGAATTGATGATCCGACTATTGGATCGTCACCGTACTTTAATACGTAATAGTACGTAATATTTGAGGACAATAGGAACTTATGGATCAGGAATCTGATGTATGGATCTTCCATAATTGGATTTCTAAGTTTGTAAAATCAAACGTTTTCCGCCACTTGAATTTACGATTGGTGGAGATCTAGCTGTTGGATCGTAATGAAATTTTATTATGTTGTTCCAGCGGCATATTGTGGATGTTGAGAAGTTACGGATCATAAATATGATAGGCAGATCTTCCGATTTAGATTTCTAGGGTTGTGAACCCTATCCTCGGTCTTGATTGACGGTTGACTTTTTATAGTCGACTAAACTGAGTTTCTAGTGTGCCGTTTATCTTAGAGTGTTGTTGACATTTCATGAAGCTTAGTGGGCTCATTGCGACGACGGGTGTCTTGTTTTACATATGAGTGACTATAATATAGGTGATTTATATTGAATTGTTATTTTATTTTATTGTCATTGATCTACGTTTGTGAATTGTGAACTACGATTGGCTTGATCCCTCCAAAGGGTACGTAGGCAGTCTTTAGATGCAGCCATAAAATAAATGAGATTAAATTTTAGCGGAAAATCGTCAAATTGAGAAATGTTAGAATGGTTATTAACATAAAGGGTAACTATGACATTTTTGGCCTACCACTAAAGGTAAATTACGAAATAAATTGGTGGGGCGTGTAACGCCCCAAACCTGCATTACCCGCCCCGACTTGTGGTTCCTATACCTGTTTGCCCACCCCTACAATTAGATGCCTCAAATATTTCCGATTTGGCTAATATTTTGCAAAGATGATCGACGTGGTGCTACTTGAAAAATAGACATTCAGATCGTTAAAGTTTGATGTAATATATGTTAGGGGTGCAACTTGGGTTGAGCCAATTCGAACCCGCCCATGTCCAACCAGACTTTAAACCCGAACAATTGGGTCTTTTTTTTTTTTTTTTTTTTGGTTATAACCCTTCCAAACCCAACCCAATTTCAACCCGTTCATTGATTGGATTGAGTTGGGTTGATCATTTGCCCGTCCATCCCTAACCCAACCTAACCCGACTAACCAAACCCAATTTAACCAGATTGTAACCCATATCAATTAATGCTCATACTACACCCAAGTGAGCCAAGTCTAAAAATGAACGCCCTTTCTAATATTTTTTTAATAAATTACTTAAGCTTTTAGGGAATAGAGGCTTTGATTAATCAGCCCATATATAGTCTTTAAATACTAAAGCTTTATAGTAGATTGATTTATGAAATTAAAGTTAGCTAGCTTTGATGCTACTTGGCTTAATTATTTTTTTTTTTTTTTGAAATTCTTGGAAACTAAGTTGTTATAAGATGAAACTTGAAAAAGTTGGGCAACTCAAACCCAACAACCCGAGTCCAAATGAACTCGAATAAAACCCAACCCGAACCCGAGCCCGAATTGTAAAAGTTGGGTTAGGATGGGTTGACCTTCCAACCTGCCCGAGTTGCACCCCTAATATATGTGTCCCATAACTAATCACTATTTTTATTAAAAAGAAATAGAGATCTCTTCCTTAAAGACCTAGTATATATATAATGGGTAAGTAACGGTAGCTGGCATTTGGAGTAGGGGTGGGCAAACGGGTATAGGAACCGCGGGTCGGGGCGGGTAATCAATTTTCAGGGCAGGTAGGGGGCCAGTTCCTAATTTTTAAAAAGAGAAACGGGGTGGGGAGAGGCGGGGAGGGGCTTTGAAATTTTAGGGGCAGACCGGGTCCAAAAGTATAAAAAAATGGGTACCTGGACCGACCTGTTTGTAACATTTTCCCATTCCTCTCCTATTTTCTCACACCTTCTCGAAAAGCTCTCATCTCTTCAGTTTCCTCCCTCTCGATCTCTCTCTCCCCCAGTTTCTCTCATTCTCTCTCCTGACGCTTCTGTCTCTAATTTCTCACACCTTTCGGATATGTCGATTCACAATGTCCTTCATCCTTCTCTTTCCACTCCCTCACTTCCTCACTCTCACACTCTCTCTACAATATTCTATCTCTAACTTCTTCATGGGAAGAAGAAGATTCATCAGCAAATCCCACAAACTCCCACCTCGTATCTGAATCCATATTTATCCTCACCCACCCACAAAATAAAAAAACCCAATTCCAATTCCTAATTTATGGGGCTGTATTGTTCCACCACCTGCTCTGGCGTCAACAGCAGTGCCAGCTCATCCTCTGTCACCAAACCCTTGCCGACATCGATAGCTGTTTGGCGGATGCCGGATACATGGTCGGCTCATTTGATCTGATACACGTCGCCCAACGCCTCGAGCGGCTCAAGACCGTTATGGTTAACTCCCCCGTCATCAATAATCGCTTGGAAACGGCGCGCAGTGGATAAAGGTCTTGATGACGAATACCGAGTTGAAGATCTAGAGGATGGTGAGTCCATGAGGTGATCAAAACTGGAAAAAAAAGAAGAGAAAGAGGACCCGTGGACCCTTCCTGAACTGGCCCATTTGAAACGGGTCAGGTTAGGTCTGGTTCTAGTGATCAGATTTGAAATTCCCCGCCTGGCCCGTCTCGTTTTCTTTTTAAGCAGGTCTGGTCCGGTCCCTCCAAATTTGGGCCCAGCCCGGCCCATACCCACCCTAATTTGGAGATTCAAATGTTGGACTCTTTCAAACCTGGGCGTTGAACCTGGAAAGTGACTGCAGCATCTGCTGCTAGCCCAGGAAACAGCTGGTATAAGGCCTAGCTTGGCCAGCCCAATGACTCTTTGAGGCTCCGTTAAGTTTTAATCTAGTCTTTGAGCGGAGATGAATTTTTATCCAAATTAGGAGAGATTTTTCAGTGTGACTGGTACACGGAGTGGTACATCACATGTTATTATACAAATGGTGGGACATGTGTGCTAAAAAAGTTAATACCTTAAAAAATAAAATTTCTCACCACTTCTATTAAAACACGTGGTGTACTACTTGTGTTCCCGTCACAACTAAAAATTTCTCCCAAATTAGACCATATTTTCACGAGAAATTTTTAATTGTGACGGGAATACAAGTGGTACACCACGTGTTTTAATAGGAATGATGGGAAATTTTATTTTTTAAGTTATTAACTTTTTAGCACACATATCTCATCATTTCTATAGTGACACGTAGACCTGACATTTCAAACCCAACCCAATCTGACCCGTTAAAATGAATATTTGGGTGAGTGTTTAACGGGTCGAGTGGTTAACGAGTCAACCCGTTAATCACCCGTTACATAACGGGTCATTTTGGGTGAACCCGCCAAACCCATTAACCACCTGTTAACACCCGTTATTGAGGGCTTTTGTGTAATTTGAATAGTCAATAATGAAACCCTCACTCTGTCTGCTCTCTGAGAAGGAGGTGAAGTTCACTGCAGCTTGGCTTCAAGATCTACTTGCTGTGGGGTATATTCAGCCGAGGCAGAAGGTCATGAATTTAGATAAGCCAAGAACAATCATTGGCCATGCAAGCCGGAAGGAATTTAATCCTCGAAAACTACCTGTGCATCTTGGGGTTAAGAATCAGAGACGGTGAATTATGAGATAGGGAATTTGATTCGATAGAGGAAATTTTTTGGCAATGTTGTTATGATCTTGTTTTTCAGCGGGCTTATGGAACGAACTGGCTTGAAGTGGAGATTGCTCTATGGAAGGGTATTTAATAAAAAAAAAAAAAACTGTTAATGGGCGTTAACGGGTGACTTATTAAACTAATGAGTTGAGTTTGGGTGACCAGTTAGCTTAACGGGTTAGGTTCGGGTGACCCATTAAATTAACGGGTTGGGTTAAACCCGACCCAAACTCAATAAACGTGATCCGTTTATAGGTCTAGTGACACGTGTACCACCCTGTGTACGAGTCAAATTGAAAAATCTGTCATGTTTTCACCATTTAGCCGTCTACCCCTTTCAGTTTCACTATTTCAGCTTCGCGGTTGAGCAAAATTTCAATTGGGTCTCAGACAAAGAACAAAAATTTCAATTGGGTTTGTCCCTTTCCCTATCATCGATTACCAATTGGGGTTTTGATCGACCTTGGCAGGTAAATTTACTTTTACCCTGAATTTGCTGTTTTTTCTTGTTCAAAAAATTTGTGAATTGTTTTTTTTTTTTTTTTTTTGGCATTGAATTGGTGGATTTGGATTCTGGGTGGGATGAAGTACTTACTGTCGTTCAATTCAGCATATATAGTTTTTGTCTGATTTCATGTTAAAAAAGAAATGGTTGAGATATAGTTTTTGTTTTTCTACCACGGTTATTTATGCCCAATTTAGCTATTGAAATTTCTGCATTTTTTGGTTTTGATATCAGTTGATTTGATCAGTAATGGATAATACAGCACTGCAAGAGTGCTCTGTAAATTCGTTGGAAACTTTAATACAAGTTTGTAGAACTGCGGATGGTCGTGCAGGCCTTGCGTCTAAGGGTATTCTTCCCTCTGTCATCCAGCTCGTACAATCTCTCCCTTACCCTTCTGGTTGCCATCTTCTCACATTATGTTTAAAGCTCCTAAGAAATCTATGCGCGGGAGAGATTGCAAATCAGGACTCATTTATTGAACGAAATGGAGTGGCAATCATATTGAATGTTTTGAACTCCGCAAGTCTTTCTTCGGAGCCAGATACTGGGATCGTTCAGATGGGATTGCAAGTTCTCGCTAATGTTTCATTGGCTGGACAACGGCATCAGTGTGCAATTTGGCAGCAACTTTTTCCGAAAGAATTTGTTGCTATAGTAAGAGTTCAGAGCCGGGAAACTTGTGATCCCTTGTGCATGGTTATCTATGCTTGTTGTAATGGAAGCCCTGAACTGTTTGCCCAACTTTGTGGTGATCGTGGGATAACTATCGTGAAAAAGATTGTAAAGACTACTGCTGCAGGTAACTTTGTATATTAATTTGATACCATCCGCCTTAGATTCAGTTGTGTTCCTTTGCTGAAACCTAATATTAATGAAACAAACCCTAATCTGTGCCTTGTTTTAACCTTTCGGGTTGGTTTCGGAGAAGATCGGTACAAGTTGATTCTTTCAAGAACCTGCTTAGAAGGACCTTACTTCCAGTCACTTTTCTCAAATTTAGGATTTGTTGGTGCTACTGAGAATGGCGAAGACACTGAATTTAGAGAAGACGTTTTCTCAACTGAGCAAGCATTTTTCTTGAGAAACATATCTGACATCTTGAATGAGCGGCTTCAAGAGATTACTGTGCCTAGTGATTTTGTACTGTGTGTCTTTGGGATATTTAAGAAATCTGTTGGGATTCTTAATTATGCTGCAAAAGGCAAGTCTGGACTTCCAACATGTTCTATTATGATAGATGTTCTAGGATTCTCACTCACAATCCTGAGAGATGTATGTGCTCAGAAGTTCGTAAGAGGCTCTAATGAGGACCTGGGGGATGCTGTTGATGTTTTGCTATCCCATGGCCTTATATAATTACTTTTATGTTTGATTCGTGATCTTGAGCCGACGTCAGTAATGAGGAAAACTATCAAGCAAGGTGAGGACCAAGATGGACCAAAGCCTTCTTCCTTAAAACCCTGCCCTTATAAAGGATTTCGGAAAGACATAGTGGCAGTCATTGGCAATTGCACATATAAAAGGAAGCTTGTACAAGATGAGATTAGACAAAAGGATGGGATTCTTCTGCTCTTGCAATAGTGTGGCCTTGATGACGACAATCCGTGCTTAAGGGAGTGGGGCATTTGGTGCGTGAGGAACTTATTCGAAGGCAACGAAGAAAACGAAAGGGTAGTGGCTGAATTGGAGATTCAAAGGGCTGTTGATACACCAGAAATTGCTCAATTTGGTCTTCGAGTAGAGGTGAATCCAGAAACTAGACGGCCAAAGCTTGTTAACATCCCATGAAGAAGGTAGTTAAATCTGACGCTGATTAGTGATCAAGAAGCTGGTTAGATTCGATTAGATGAATCCAGAAATGCGTGATTTTCGCATTATAATTTTTTTCTTTGAGCTCAGGTGTTTTGCACGGTTGTTTGTATTCGATCTGGTTAGTAAGCAAAATTTCAGAGTAGTGCAAACAACATGAAAGGATGGATTGTATTGTATTGAATTGACTTCCGATTTTCTTGCAATTTTAAACCTTCGTCTCCTTGTCCGTCAATTTGTCTGTTAACTGCAGACATGGCAAAAACGGCTTACAAGAGAAAAAAAACACTCTTCTCTTTCTCGATCCCCCAATCTCCAAATCTTTTCTCCCTCTTTAAAACCTCAATCTTTTTACTTTCTCTGTCCTGTCGTTGTCGAAAGCGGTGGTGGTCCAACACAGAGCGTATGCCAGGGTGAGCCTGTTGGAGTGACACATCAGCAAGGCCATGTCAGCATAAGTTTGTTAGAGCTGTTAGAGGATGTTAAAAGTTAGTTAATACTGTAGCTTGTAGTGTACGACTCATTTGGGATATAAAAGGACTGGTTGTACTTCATTTGTGTTTACTGAGAAAATAATACAAGATCGAATTCTACTTTCCTCTCTGAGTGTTCATCCTTCTCTCTCTACATTTCTTAAGCTTTAGTAATCTGTTACAGTTTTTTGGTTTTGTTATCAGAGCCTGCTCGGCGACCCCATGACGTGTACTACGACTGCATGATTTCCTTTAGTGTCAGAAACTTCTAGCCACCGTGCAGTTGCAGCCATCCGATGATCTCATCATTCAACCCACCCCACCCCCGCCACCCACGACCTCGGCATCTTCGTCAATAGCATTCTCCTCTAGAAATGCTTGATGCCACAAAACGGATGCCTCATTCTAGCCGATTTCGTTCAAAAGCAATCGGCTGGGGAGTCACCACTCTCGTCGGAGTTCGAGACAGTGAAGTTGGGGTGGTGGGGAGTTGCAACTGATTTCTTTAATGGTGTCCCAAAATTTCATGCCTCATGATGGATATTGTCATCTACGACTCATGTAAGGTGGTTCTTTCCAGTGATGTTAAGTGCAAAAAAATCAAGTTTCGCCAAGTTTGTCATTAATAACGAATCTAAGCTTTTTTTTATAAATAAAATATATTGACGAGAAAAGACTTTACAAACAAGCAGCAAAGAGTTGTAATCACCAAAAAAATAAAAAGCATTTACCAACAACACTGCACCAAAGATTTACAAGGAACTCAACCGAAGTCTAATAGTGGATGATGAGTCAATATTTTATTATATATTTTACCCTAATCTTAGTTATAATTTATTGGTTATTTTGGTAGGATTTTGATACTCTGCTTTATATTTTTAATATAGGACATTCGATTTCCTCTGGAGCAAAACCTGATCAAACTGACGAATTTTAGAGTGATTCAAATTTGGGGACGTTCATGTGTTTCTTATCTTATTCGTGTCAAAATTTGGAATTTTTCTACCAAGCGATTATTTTCTGGTGATTAAATGAAGGAGCAGTGCGCGTTGCTGGAAAGTGACGTTTCTGGGCTTAAACTGCGTTTTTGGAGCCCAAAATGACCTAAGATGGGTTCGTGGCCTTCTGGAGAAGTGTTTAGAATAGTCCAAGCTTTAATTCCAGCTATTTTGGGCCAGTTTTGGAGCCTATTTGGGTCCAAAACGTGGCTGTGCAGATTTTTTGGCGAATTTACCAAGTTAATTTAGGATTATGTTTCCTATTTTATTTCAATTTATTAGGTTTCCTAATTTTATTCTAAGACCTTTTAGGGTTTTATTTTGTATTAGTATAAATAAGATATTTAGCCATTAGGTTAAAGGGGGAGGGGAGAACGCAATACTTTGGCTTTAGAGAGTTTTTGACGATTCAAGTTTATTTTCAAGGTGTTTTATATCCATGTCTTTAATAATATTTTGTTTTATGATTATTCGTAACTAGTTTCGTTTGCTAGGGCGAGGCCACGAGCCTTAGCAAGAATATGTAGTTTCTTTTCAATTTACTTATGATATTATGCATGCAAGTTTTGAATTATTGCCCACGAGCCTTAGCAAGAATATGTAGTTTCTTTTCAATTTACTTATGATATTATGCATGCAAGTTTTGAATTATTAATCATTGTACTTTAAACTGTTTAATTGTCTTGATGATTGGTCACCATTATGATATTTAGAAAAGTAATTTGATGCAATTTTGGCTGAGGGCTGTCCCTGAAATTGGTGCTGGCTTCTTGTGATTAATATGTGTAACTTCTTAGGATGGACGACACGTCTTAAGGGTTGTATGGTTTTTCAAAAGGATTTCACAAAACTTAATGAGACTTGCATGTTCACATTCGATCTGGACGCCACGGACGGGTTGCATGTTAGATGTACGTTCTATGTTGGAGGTTCCAAGTAGAGCATACGTTAGGAAAACCTAATCTTCAAATATGCATGTGTAAGTCATAAGTAATTAGAAGAACTACGTAGGATTGTTAAGGTGACGGCGGAACCCTAGTGCTCAAATTTATTTTCAAAACTATTTTCTTTTGTTTTATTTATTTTCCCAATTTATTTAATTGTTTTTAATTAAATTCGTTTTTCTTAATTTAGGTCATAAAACCACCCTCTTCCAAACTTTGTTTTCAAATAATTAATTAAAATTTGGTTTTAACATAAATTATTCATTCAATCCCTATGGAGATCGACCTTACTTGAGCTGCTATACTACGATAACCTTGTATTCTTGCAAGTATTTTAAAGTGTTTTTATCCCTACTTTTGTAGGTGGTAAAATCCCTATCAATGGACTTAATTAAGTTGAGAACCACCACAACGGGTTGACATGAATTCTTAAATCTACGGTTGCTTTGGTCCCCATACATAATACACGGTAGCAACAAGACACAACAAAAAAGAGGCCAAGGAAACCTTAGCTAAAGGACACCGCACTTGAACAACACCAATGAGCAAATACTAGAGTAGCTGACAACGAGGCTCCATAACACTAGAGCAGATGGCGCAAGTGATTGATCTGACAAAGCAAAAGTCAAAATCCTATTCATAGTAGGAAGTTTGCATTTAATGGGCAACTAAAGAATGAAATTCATCTTGAAAATATTTTGATTATACCATACAAGTTTAGACCAACCTACATTAGACTTAGATTGCCGAAACCTATCCCAAGTAGAAGCCACAAAGTTGATGCTAGACGATGAAGGAGTCCATCGAATCATATTAGCAAAGCTAGGATTTGAACAATATTACATAGAAATTTAAATTTCAATGGAGAAGAATTGTGAGGCTAGCACCAATTAGAACCATTCAAAATATTACTAACTAAAGCAGTTTTAGGCTGCCCGGAATTCGCGATGTTTGCAACCCCGTTTGACAACAAGAGGACCTAACAGAAGCCAATTATTAGACCAAATAAAGGGTTCTCCTACCATCCCCAATTTTGTGGAAAAAGACAAGCCTAACAGAATCCTTCAAACGAAGATGCTTCCTTGTAGAGAAGGAAATTTAACCCTTTAAATGCAATAGTCTCATTTGTTTTTTTGGATGGTGCTATCTACACACCAATTTTTTTTTTACGTTTCACACACCCCTTTTAATTTTCAGCCGTCGAATTGAATGAATTGAAAAAGATTAATAGATAAAAATTAACAAGGGTGTGTTAGAAGTAAAAATGACTATGTGAATAGTACTATTTTTTTTTTTAACACTTAGCTGATTCCGAGAACTTGTACCTCATTGCCGGTTTGTTCCTTAAATTTTTATTTTGGCTAATTTTCACCCCTAAACTTTTATAATTGGCTAATTTTTTTCTTACCGTCATGTTTACTCACATTTCGTCCACTTAATTGACATGTCAATAACTAAATATAATTTTTGGGGATCTTTTAGTTTAAATATAATTCTAAGAAAAGCTAAAACCTAGTTAACCAAAATAATTGTATAAATACTACTACAATTTAGAATAATTATATGATTTCCACTCAGTCTTATCATGTTTTTCAATCAACCTTTTCTTGCTACCGATCGATTAAATTTTCTGACGATTGGTCTGTTAATTTTCTGGTCTCAATATCACTGTCCAACAATTACTTTCAAAAAACATGTTCAACGATGAATTTTCACATAAGTTTTCGAATGTTATTGTGTATGCATGTAAAAAGACAATAAACTTGCACAACAAAACATAATTGAAGATGAAAAAGTTGCACCTATTGCTATTTTTTTGGGTAAATTATATAAAACTATCTCAACTATATGTCGAACCACAATCTTATATCTCATGTTTTAAACATTGCAATGTTATACCTCAACTTATGATTTCGTTGCAATGTCAGACCTCTATTAAACTTTTTATCAATTTGACTGTTAAATAATGACGTGACAAGAGTGGGACCACTCCTTTGCCAACTAAAACAAAAATTTAGTTAATTATTATTTTTTTATTTAAAAATTAAAATTAATTAAAAAATTAAAATTAAAATTTTATTTAACAATTTAACAATTACATTTAATTTAAAGAAAAACCTCTCTGTTCCTTTCTCGCCAGAATCGTTCCCCTTCGTTCTCACCTCACTCCCTCTTCTGTCCCCTCCTTCCTTATTCTCCTTAAACACGGCCAAATTTGGAATACTGGATCTAAGTGGAGTACACCCAAAGCGGATCTAAGCGGGGAGAATGACTAGACTCCACCTTCCCGATTTGGGTACGCCATAGAGTTTTAATATGCCGAAATGGCATATTTTGGCACAGGACGAAGACGCTGGAGCTCTTGATGTGGTTATGGGCGAAGGTGGAGTTGAGGCCGGAGCAGTGGTGGATGTAATCGAGGCCCAATCGAGGCCGTGGGCGAGGTCAGGGGCGATCTGAGGGAGAGGCGGCGCTGGAGGTCGAGGAAGGATTCTGGGCTAGTCCCCAGTGTCTCTGTCTTCTTCTCTGCCATGGACACACTAGAGGTTGCAGCCAGCTTGCCTTGCGCTTGCAACGCCACCGCCGAGCACATCAAATCTAGCTCGACGAAAAGGGGGCAATTCAATTGATATCTTTGAGAGAAATTTTGACAAAAGAAAAGTAATGGAGAGAAAAAGTGACTGAAATGTTATGAGAACCAAGGAGAAAGAAAGACGGAGAAAGAGGTTTTGTGTTGGAAGCAAGAACTTTTCTAGGGGATTAAAATGGACCGTTCATTTGGGGTTGAACGG
The DNA here is from genome assembly GCA_035220775.1 of Malus fusca. NCBI lineage: Eukaryota > Viridiplantae > Streptophyta > Magnoliopsida > Rosales > Rosaceae > Malus > Malus fusca. Next base: position 16,503,929 of record CM069060.1, read on the forward strand.
TAGAGATTGAACAATCCCGAGGATCTAAACCCTGAATTTAATTGTTAAAAAAAAATTAAGGAAAATTAATGAAAAGATTTGAAAATTTGAAGTTTTAACGATAATGACAAAATAAAGGATAAAGTGAATAGTATTATGATTGACTTTTTAGTGTAAAAATGTGATTTTGTATTAAAGTGAACAGTATCATGAGTTTTTTGTTAAAATTTCTTAAAAATTATTAGTTTGTTATTAATTAATTAATTTTCTATTCCAGTTGGCAAAGAAGTGGGATATATTCCTACCACGTCATCATTTAACAGCTAAATTGACAGAAAATTTAATGGAGGTTTGATATTGCAACGAATTTATAAGTTGAGGTATGATATTGTAATGTTTAAAATATGAGGTGTGAGATTATAATTCAATCCATAATTAAGATAATTTTGTATAATTTACCATATATTTTTATATCACTGTTGGGTAGGGATGTGAGATTTTTCGGCAAAAGGAAAAAAATTGTAGCACCAATGACGGTGGTACTGACGTCAGTGGCATGTGAATCATGTGCAATTAGCCCACAAATGTGGCTAATCCAAATAGAATGAGATAAGGTTGATATTTTTTCTTAAACTTGGTATTTTCCCTTAAAACTCAAACGAAAACTGTTATTTAATCTGAATTTGTCTTAATTTTTTTTTATTTGCTCTCTTTCTTTCTTAAAGTTATTTGTTATCTTTTTCTTCTTGAAATGTGACATTTTTTAACGAAGACAAGACAATTGAGGGAAAATGGCCATGTATTATAATTGAGGGGAGTTGATCAAAGTAAAAGTTGAAGGGATTAAATCGGAAGTGCAGTACAAAATTTAGTGTAGACAATATCGTTTGTCAAATAAAAAAATTAAAATAAAATTAAAAACAGCAACACAATACAAGTTTAGGGAGGAAACGACCAAATACTCCCCTTTTATACACAGATACTTGAGAATGAAGATTAGGTATCGTACTCACCTTTAAAAAATATACATTTTAAAATACTCTAATTTAGACAAAAGAGCATTCGAACTTGAATACAATATTGTCCTAACCAATTGCCTTAACCTAATTATGCTTTGGTAAACATTGTGCAGTCATCCATCATGAGTTATGCACAACTAAGTTTGTAGTTAAATTTATTGGAAAACTAACCAAAACACCGTGAAATGTTTCATTTTAATCATCAGGACATAAAATTTTGATAATGCATGTTTGGATCAAAACTTGAACTTTGGGCCACGAAGGGAGATGGCCCAAAAGGAAGGCCACGAAGGGAAGAGGGCCGAAGTCCAGCCGAAGCCCAGAAAGCAGAAATGGCCCTTGCCGACTAGGTGCAGCTCATATGGCCACTTGCTCACCTACCCAAAGGCCAAGTGGTATAGATTGATCAGCTATACAGCCCATAAAGTACTTTATAGTGGCAGTACAAGTAAAATAGCTGATGAGTCACTACCTTCCAAGTTGCAGTCGGGCAAGTTTGCTGCTACTGAAGGCCAAGCCATGTTGTCTATAAAAGAAGAAAGAGAAATCAGGAATAAGGACACTCAAACAAACAAACAAATGCAAGCAAAAACTCTGCTCAAATCCAGATTTGCCTTCAAAACGAAGCTGTAGTCAGCCCAAGCCTTCATCCCTCTCGGGATAAACCTTCATTCAAACCCTTGTAATAGCTCTGCTACCTTGTCCAAACTTGCTGTAGTATAGATTTCTCCTTATAAACTCATCTCCTTATCCCCCTTTCTAAGCCTTCAGACCCTTGATAAACCACAAAGATAGGACCCTGCAAGACGATCAGACTTACCCGACAAGGTTAAACCTTGCCCGTCCTTCTTTGTTTCTTGTCTTTTCTTTCATTAGCCTAGCAATATGTTGTGTACTTCCAGTTGTATTCAAGTTATTTCTAGTAAAACGACTATCAAAAGACTCTCTCAGCACTTGAATCCGATTTGAATATATCTTCATTATTCAAACCAGATCTAAGTTCTAAACCCTCGGGCATGTAATCATTTGATCATTTAAAAGTCCTTGGCTTCAAGGCATAAAAAAGAGCCTTACGTGGACTTAACCCATCCACGACAGTCCTTGATAAACAAGAAGTTCGAAGTTACTTGGGGCGCAAGTAATCGACCTATTCCTTAGTTTTATTTCTATTATATTATGATTATCCTAGAACGCTTGAGCACCAAATGAGTTCTGATAGGAAGCCTCAAGGCCTACATCTAAGGCCCCACAAAGGCACCTATTTGGGTTCATTCCGTTCTGCGGGCTAGAACGTGTGAGTATAAGAACGAGTTCTGATGGGAAGCCTCAAGGCCTACACCTAAGGCCCCACAAAGGCACCCATTTGGGTTCGTTCTATCTCTCAGACTCGGGTAATCAGAAGTATAATAGTTATAAGACTCATGCAATCAATAGAACAAATATTGTGTGTTCAAGCACTGGTTTAGTTATTGATGGGAAGCCTCAAGGCCTACACCTAAGGCCCCACAAAGGCACCTGTCATAACTAACACAGTTTCTCGGGCATATATATATATAACTAAAACTCGACATCCATTTCACATCTGCCATGCTGAAAATGGCAGTGGCACGCCTGAGCACTTAAAAGTTAATCTTGATTGTGAGCCTCAAGGCCTATACCTAAGGCCCCACAAAGGCACCTCTCAAAGTTAACTCTGTCCTTCTCTTTCAGCCTTGCCCGACAAGCCTTACCCGACAAGCTTTGCCCAATGAGCCTTGCCCGACAAAGCCCGATAGTGAAGCAGAAGCCCGACAGTAGCCCTAAACCGGCGCCAACCATCTCGGGAAGCTGTGTACTCATCGGCCAGGAGACATCCCCGATGGAAACTCCTAACGCGAACATAGTTTTGGCACGCCCGGTGGGACTTCCCTTGATCAAAGAGACATCCGTAAAAAATGCAGGAAGATTTGCAAACCACCTTGTTGCAAATACTACAAAGATTGGAGAACGCCTCCATAGACTTCAAAAATAAAGCAGACCTGGTTGAAAGACCAGTTGTTCCTATTTCTTTACCTAAATTTGGGGAGAAAGATGATAGGGAGAAAAAGAGACTTAAAACCAGCCAGTTAGAGGAAGCAGTGGAGGACAAACCTGCAGATCCCTTCTCAGAGGCCCCTATAAATATGATCAGTATGGCGTGGGCTGAGAAGGGAAAAGAAAAAGTTACAAGGGAAGTAGAAGAAGGAAGATTGGCTGACAAATCCACAGGAGGGGCGATCAAATCGCCCGAGTATCCAAAAGCAGCCATAATCAAGAGGATGGTTATGTGCAGTAAATGCCAATGTGAGTGCGAGCTCGAAATTCCCCCAGCATGAGTCCTCATTGATCATGAACTGATCAGAAGGAAAGAAGAAGAAGAAAAGAAAGAAGCCCGCAAAAAGGGCAGGCGGGCAACAAGAAAAGATACTTCCCGAAGCGTTTTTCAACGATTAGGAGGTGATTCCCAACCCAAAGCTTTATCAGAAGTATTTCGAAACCACGAAGCTTCTGAAGAGGCAGAAGATATGGAGGCCAAAATACGGAGGGGAGCAGATCATCCTCAATATGGCCATATGGGGAAGAAAGTCAAGAGGATTGATGGGATAAGAAATCCTGTTAGAAAAGGGAATCCTGCCCACCTCGGGCGAAAATGGTATGTGGTCGGAAAGAATGGACAGCCTACCAAACAAATGGGAGCCTCCATGGTCAGGAGAGTCCAAAGGCAGCACAAAGCCTACATGAATTCCTTGAAGACCCCCGCAACATCTGAAGCCTCCAAAAATCTAAAGTTGGAGAGAACATCATCCGGGGGGAGTAGTCAGCTCCGTTGGAGGAGTAAAAAAGAGGTGGAAAAAGCCAACAGCAAAACAGAGGGCGAGGGAAATCACGTGCCACAAAACCTGCACCCTGGGAAGTATAGGATCTTGAGGAGAGCTCAAGAAGATATGATCATGGTACCAACCCCTGGATTCAAAACAAAGCCTATTTGTTTTGGGACTGTTTCACCAGAAAGAAGGCCACATTCTATACCATTGATAGATCATTTTGGTGAAGTTCCAAAACAAACACTGTATTCAGGCATGGATCAACATGAGGGGGCACCAGAACCACTGCTTCCAGCAGATGCGATGGCTTGGTTGGACGAATTCATGGACCAGATAGGGAACAAGAAAGAAGAACTGCCCGAGCCTAGCAACTTTCATATCAACATGGCATATGTGCTATCCGCCATGTTTGGTGCCAGACCTGATCAGCCCGCCACTATGAAAGGTGATTACTTGACAACTGAGCCAATGATGGCACATGTTAATGTGGAGGTGGTCGAAGAGGGAGAATCTAGCAAAACTGAATCCTCTGAAACACCCAAAAATGGTCCTGTAAGGATCTATACTGACAAGATGGTGTTTAGCCGCCCAAACACTTTGCTGGCCAATCACCTTAAGCCCATATACGTTACAGCTCATTTGGAGGGGGTGCCCTTCAAAAGAATTTTGATTGATGGGGGTGCAGCTGTTAATGTGTTGCCGGCCAAACAGATGAAGAAAATGGGGAGAAGCACAGAGGATCTTATCCCCATAGACCTCACAGTTTCAAGTTTCTCGGGCGCTATCTCCAAGACGCATGGAATATTGCCTTTAGAGGTGGATTTGGGATCTAAACAGATCATGTTAGCATTCTTTGTGGTGGACTGTACCTCCACATATGGAGCCTTACTCGGAAGAGATTGGATCCATCAAAGTCTTGCCGTACCTTCCACTCTTCATCAACAAGTGGCCGTTTATCATGAGGCAGACGTAGAAGAACCAGGCTTTTGGGAGATGGTAGAGGCCGAATCACGGCCGTTTCTTCCCACAACCAATGTGGCAGAGGCAAGTTTCTACAACCCAAGCGTAGGAATCTTGAAATGTTTAGGAGCAGACAAGAACGGCCGCCCTACCAAGGTGACGGCCCAAAAGCTTTTGGAACAAGGAATACTCCTTATTGAAGAAGAGTGGGATAGGCCTTGTATCATCCCAAAACCCCTACACCATCAATGACGGAACAAAAAAGGAAGGATCAGGTAATGGCAGTCAGGTCCCTGATTAAAAGACTGTTGGTGTATGGGAAGGGAAGAAGGCAAGAAAGGGAGCTCTTGGACAAAAAAGAGCAGGAATGGCAGGTAGGAGCTTCAACTAGCCAGAAAGAAAACAAGGAGGAATCTTGCAGAGAAGAATTGGAGAGGGCCATTCAAATGGCCGAATGCATATATGACCTAGATGGGCCAGACGACTTGCCCGAGAATCCGGAGCTAGTCGAGTTTTTGTGTGCAGAACCGGATAAGCCACCACCAGAAGTCCAGGATCCTCTGGAAGTTATTGATCTAGGGATAGAGGAAGATCCAAGACCAATACAAATCAGTGGTTTATTGGAGGTTGATGATCGGGCAAAGATTATCTGTCTTTTGCAAGAATTCAAAGACTGTTTTGCTTGGCATTATACTGAGATGCCAGGTTTAGATTCAACCTTGGTAGAACACAGAATGCCCATCAAGGAGGGATATAAACCTATTAAGCAAGCACCACGAAGGATGTCGAAAGAGATAGAAGAAAAGGTCAAAGATGAGATTGAAAGGCTAGTAAAAGCTGGCTTTATCAGACCAGCTAAATATGTGGAGTGGTTAGCCAACATTGTACCCGTTTTAAAAGCTATAACAAAAGCAGTACGATGCTGTGTTGATTATAGAAATATTAATGGCGCCACACCAAAAGATGAGTATCCCATGCCCATGGCTGATCTATCCATATATGCAGTAGCAAAGCACAAAGTTTTATCTTTTATGGATGGAAATGCCGGATATAATCAGATAAAGATGGCCCCAGAAGATATACATAAAACAGCTTTTAGGTGTCCCGGTCATGTGGGGGCATATGAATATCTGGTCATGCCATTCGGGCTTAAAAATGCTGGTGCAACCTACCAAAGGGCAATGAATGCCATCTTTCATGATTTGATTGGCCAGAGCATGGAGGTGTACATTGATGACATCGTGGTGAAATCTAAAACGGAAGGATAACATCTGATAGACCTCAGGCAAGCGTTGACAAGAATGCGGATCCACCAATTGAAGATGAATCCAAAGAAGTGTGCGTTTGGAGTAAGAGCGGGCAACTTCTTGGGATTTCTGGTTCATCAAAGAGGGGTGGAAGTGGACAAAAACAAATCTCGGGCAATAATGGAGTCGCCCCCACCCACCAACAAAGTGCAACTTCAGAGGCTGCTGGGCAAAATCAATTTCTTGAGGAGGTTCATTGCAAATTTAGCGGGCAAGATCCAGCCGGTGACTCATTTGCTAAGATTAAAAGATAAAGAAAATTTCGAGTGGGGACCATTACACCAAAAAGCCTTCGACAGCATCAAGGTCTATCTGACTTCTCCACCAGTGTTGGTACCACCTAAAAGGGGAAAACCCTTAAAACTATATATCTCTGCCTCAGAAAAATCAATTGGGAGTTTGCTAGCTCAAAATAATGAAGGCGGGAAAGAGCAGGCTGTGTACTACCTCAGTAGAATTCTGACCGAGGTAGAGACAAGATATTCCCCAATAGAGAGATTGTGTCTGGCTCTATATTTTACTGCTAGTAAGCTAAGGCATTACATGTTACCTTGTCACGTACACATCGTCGCCAAAACAGATGTGATAAAATACATGTTGTCAAAACCAATGCTAGCAGGAAGGATTGAAAAGTGGATTCTGGCATTATCAGAGTTCAATTTTCAGTATGTACCCCAAAGGGCAGTCAAAGGCCAAGCAATTGCTGATTTCTTGGCGGAGCATCAAGAATCTCAAGATGAGGTAATCAATATCCCGGGAAGCCTGGAAGTTACTAGCGTCTGGATACCGCCAAGAGAAGATATCTCGGGCCAAAGAGGAATGGGTCCAGCAAGAGATAAGAAGAGTGACTGGCCTCTAGATCACTCCTTGGAAGCTGTATTTTGATGGTTCTTATACTCAGAAGGCTTCAGGAGCTGGGATTGTGATTATCAACCCTCAAGGGGTTTCTCATTATTACTCATTTCTCCTGGATTACCAAGGAAACACCAATAATCGGGCAGAATATGAAGCATTGATAATCGGTTTGGAAATTTTAATGGATCTGAGGGCAATAGAGGTAGAGGTATTCGGTGATTCAGAGTTGGTAATAAACCAGCTAAATGGGGAGTTCAAATGCAGACATATCGCCATGGCGGGATATTATTTGGCAGCCACGCAATTGCTGAGCTATTGGGATTCTGAGATATCAGTTAATCATGTTCCCAGAAGATCCAACCTGGCAGCCAACGAAATGGCTCAACTAGCCTCAGAGGTGCCACTATTGGAAAGAAAATATGGGTTGGGTGTCGAGATTCAAAGAAGAAATCTTCATTCCATCCTGGAAAGAGGATTCAATATGGATGTAATGGTCCAAGAAACTGAGGTAGAAGATTGGAGGTCGCCCATCATCCATCATTTAAAAGATCATTCTTCCCGCACAAGCAAGAAGAATAGGCAGCAAGCAACTAAATATGTCCTATGGGTGAAGGACTTGTTAAGAAAAACTCCAGATGGTTTACTATTGAAATGCTTAGGCCAAGAAGAATCTATGAGAGTAATGGCCGAAGTACATGAAGGAGTGTGCGGAGCACATCATGCTGGAACAAGGATGAGGTGGTTGCTCATGAGGTATGGGTATTTCTGGCCCGACATGGAAAAAGATTGCAAGTCCTATGCCCGAGGCTGTGAAGAATGTCAAAGGCACGGACCTCTCCAGCATGTGCCCTAAGTACCCTTAAATCCAGTGGTCAAGCCTTGGCCCTTCAGAGGATGGGCGATGGACTTCATCGGGCAGATTTATCCAGCTTCTAGCAAGGGGCATACTTTCATAATTGTGGCGACGGATTACTTCACTAAATGGGTGGAAGCCTCAGCGGTAAAATCCATTACTTCAGCCACTGTCAAGAATTTTATCGAGACCAAGATTCTGCATAGATATGGGGTGCCCGAAACTATAGTAACGGATCGTGGGCCATCATTTATTTCAAAAGAAGTTGAGGAGTTTGCAAGCAAGTACAAAATAAAGATGATCCAGTCCAGCCCGTACTACCCTCAATCAAATGGCCAGGCAGAGGCCAGCAACAAGATCTTGGTCAACATTATCAAAAGAATGGGAATAGATAGTCCAGAGAGGTGGCATGAAAAGCTCGGGAATACTTTGTGGGCGTATAGAACTTCCAAGAGGGCAGGAACAGGGACAACTCCTTATGCATTAACTTTCGGGCAAGATGCGGTGCTCCCCATGGAGATCAATGTGAGTTCTGTCAGGATTCAAAATCAATTTGGGTTACACAGTGAAGAGTACATCGAAGCCATGTGTCAAGGAATTGAAGACTTAGATGTAGCCCGAATTGAAGCCTTGAACCAGATTCAGGAAGGAAAGAAGGCTGTTGCCCGAGCTTATAATAAAAAGGTGAAGATGAAGTCTTTCAAGGAGGGGGATTTAGTGTGGAAGACAGTCCTCCCTCTAGGAGCTCAGCTTAAGGGCTTTGGAAAGTGGAGCCCGACATGGGAAGGTCCTTTCATTATCGGCCGAGTATTGGACAAAGGAGGATACTACTTGGCGGACCTTGAAGGAAATAGGCAGAAACATCCTATTAATGTCAAATTCTTGAAGAAATATTGTCCTACATTATGGGATGTTAGAGATTGTTATATTGAAGAGGATGCAAGGTAAAACAAGCTTCAGGATATCAATGTACAGTGTATGTTCATCAGCCATTCAAGAAGACAGAAAGACAAAAGTGGATAAAATAATATTTATTTCATTTCGACGAATTGGTGAAATTTACAACAGATTCAATTTCCGACATATTACATTTGATTCCTTCTGGATGCACATTAGTTATTTTTAGCTGGTTTTCCGATGTCTTCATGGATGGAATCCGATTAGGTGATCGGGTTGTGCGGCCAACATGGGCCTGGTAGAGGATCCTCGGACAGAATCATCACCATATGTGATGGTTAAGCCTGATTTACCAGGACAACAAGCAGGGAAGCAAGCCGCCAGGAGGAAACCGCCTGACCAAGGGGGTTGGAGATAGCGGGGTGATCGACCAAAGGTGTTGGAGATAGTGGTTATCTGATGAAAACACTTTTTCTCAAGAAAAGGGAATTTTAGGAAACCCCACTTGAAATCTGAAGAACTCATTTTTATAGTTTTTTGGGAGAAAGCTCAGAAAGAAGGAACACTTGGGGAGGATTTGTTGAGAAAGGTGAAATTTATAAAGAGTACCAGAAAGTAGTTCAAGGGTCGGGGGAAGATCAAGAGACTCCGGAGGGTGAATCTCAACCAAGCGATGCAAGTTCCAAGAGCAAAGGTGCAGGCGCATGCAGCTATTCAATTAATATTGGCGCCTGGAATTCCAGGCTAAATATCAATTGAAGGGGGCACTGTTTGGATCAAAACTTGAACTTTGGGCCACGAAGGGAGATGGCCCAAAAGGAAGGCCACGAAGGGAAGAGGGCCGAAGTTCAGCCGAAGCCCAGAAAGCAGAAATGGCCCTTGCCGACTAGGTGCAGCTCATATGGCCACTTGCTCACCTACCTAAAGGCCAAGCGGTATAGATTGATCAGCTATACAGCCCATAAAGTACTTTATAGTGGCAGTACAAGTAAAATAGCTGATGAGTCACTACCTTCCAAGTTGCAGTCGGGCAAGTTTGCTGCTATTGAAGGCCAAGCCAGGTTGTCTATAAAAGAAGAAAGAGAAATTAGGAATAAGGACACTAAAAAAAACAAACAAATGCAAGCGCAAACTCTGCTCAAAGCCAGATTTGCCTTCAAAACTTGCTGTAGTTAGCCCAAGCCTTCATCCCTCTCGGGATAAACCTTCATTCAAACCCTTGTAATAGCTCTGCTACCTTGTCTAAACTTGCTGTAGTATCGATTACTTCTTATAAACTCATCTCCTTATCCCCCTTTCTAAGCCTTCAGACCCTTGATAAACCACAAAGATAGGACCCTGCAAGACGATCAGACTTGCCCGACAAGGTTAAACCTTGCCCGTCCTTCTTTGTTTCTTGTCTTTTCTTTCATTAGCCTAGCAATATGTTGTGTACTTCAAGTTGTATTCAAGTTATTTCTAGTAAAACGACTATCAAAAGACTCTCTCAGCACTTGAATCAGATTTGAATATATCTTCATTATTCAAACCAGATCTAAGTTCTAAGCCCTCGGGCATGTAATCATTTGATCATTTAAAATTCCTTGGCTTCAAGGCATAAAAAAGAGCCTTACGTGGACTTAACCCATCCACGACAGTCCTTGATAAACAAGAAGTCCGAAGTTACTTGGGACGCAAGTAATCGACCTATTCCTTAGTTTTATTTCTATTATATTATGATTATCCTAGAACGCTTGTTCACGGAATGAGTTCTGATAGGAAGCCTCAAGGCCTACATCTAAGGCCCCACAAAGGCACCTATTTGGGTTCATTCCGTTCTGCGGGCTAGAACGTGTGAGTATAAGAACGAGTTCTGATGGGAAGCCTCAAGGCCTACACCTAAGGCCCCACAAAAGCACCCATTTGGGTTCGTTCTTTCTCTCGAACTCGGGTAATCAGAAGTATAATAGTTATAAGACTCCTGCAATCAATAGAACAAATATTGTGTGTTCAAGCACTGGTTTAGTTATTGATGGGAAGCCTCAAGGCCTACACCTAAGGCCCCACAAAGGCACCTGTCATAACTAACACAGTTTCTCGGGCATATATATATATATAACTAAAACTCGACATCCATTTCACATCTGCCATGCTGAAGATGGCAGTGGCACGCCTGAGCACTTAAAAGTTAATCTTGATTGTGAGCCTCAAGGCTTATACCTAAGGCCCCATAAAGGCACCTCTCAAAGTTAACTCTGTCCTTCTCTTTCAGCCTTGCCCGATAAAGCCCGACAGTGAAGCAGAAGCCCGACAGCAGCCCTTAACTGGCGCCAACCATCCCCGGGAGCTGTGTGCTCGTTGGCTAGGAGACATCCCCGACGGAAACTCCTGACGCGAACAATGCCCAAATTGGGCATGAGAAAGAAGACAAGGAAGAAAAACATTTAAGAAAGATCACATGCATGCTCAAAACAATAGCAAAAAATGAGCTCCAGGAGATAGCCATACAGCAAGCTCACATGCATTTATCAAGACAAAACAAAAGAAGACAAGCAAGTTCACATGCAACTATAATTAGCATAAAGAGAAGATTAGCATATATAGCAGTACTTTGAAGAAGCAAAAGTTTTATCTTGGTTATCTTAAACATCATTCATTTATTAGTAAATATAACAACACAGAAGTGCAACATAAAGTTTTAAAAGCAAAAAGAGCAACATATCAAGTTTTAGAGACCTTGAGAGAAGAAAAAGAGTTTCTAAGAAACCAGTTAGCCGTAACTCTAGAGAAAGGTAGACTGTAGTTTATGATAGATTATCTTAATTTAGAAATTAGTGAACCTCAGAAAAGAAAAATAACCTTAGACCAAAATAGTTTAGTTTGTTATTTTCCATTGAGAAAGCATAATCATATTTTGCATAGTGAAGAACAAGCCAATAGTATTGTAGATCTTATTATTAGTCAAGCAGAAAATATAAAATTAGAAAATAATAAGCATAATCATTTGTTAAACCAGTTGTTAGAGCATTAGGGTTAAAAAAAATTCCATGAAAACAATTAGACAAAATCTAGATTATATTACATCTCAGTTAGAAGATAATAATAAAAATATTCAAATGTTTCTTAGCAAAAGAGAGATAAAGGAGCTTGTTGACCTCATAGATAGTAAGTCTAAGAAAGTAGAACTTAAATCATTAGAAATAGTTGAGCAGTTAAAATTAGAAGTTCAAAAAATTCAATTAGTGCAAAAGGAGTTGAATGAACAAGTAGATAAGCTGCATAATAAAATAGATAAATTATTAGTTTAATGACCGATTCTAGAACTAGCAGAAAATATATCCAAGATTTGAAAGAAATTAGTAAGCTAGATAAAGAACCAATAGGTTTAACAAATTTTTCAACACAAGTAGCCAGTAGTAATATTCCCATGAGGAAAAATAATTTAATGATTCAATTAGTTTTATGTTTGGCTAAAAAATAAGATCAAGTTGAAGAACAAATAGTAGAAATAAATCAAGTTTTACATAAAGCATCTTCATCACTTCCACCATCTTTGTTAGAAAAATTAGAAAATTTAACTTTAAGTACAAATAATCATATTAGAAGACCTAAGATAAATCCTTTTGATAACAGAATATGCAACTTTTTAGTAGAAAAGGAAAAGAAGTAGTTAGAGCTGAAGATATTTATCCAAATGAAGAAGAAGCACAATAATTTATTAGAAGAGGTTTTGAGAGAACACAGAAAAATAAATATAATTTGTATCAATTAGGTTTATTTGAAAATAGAAGCAGAATTGTAAGTAGCATCAGTCAACATGAAGTTAGCTGTATTGATAAAGAAGTTACAATCACCAACAAGCAGCAATAGCAACAGCTGAAGTAGATTTAAGTTCAAACTTAACAATCATATGATTTATTCCAAATTATGTTATGACAATAAATGAATTTAGTAAATATATTAAAGTGAGCATAAGAACAAAAAATTATAATATGAAAGGAGAGTATAAAAATTTGTGTATTAGCTTAATGTATATTGGTAAAGTGTCTGATAAATATAATCATAAGTTTAATTTAGAATCTCAAAATTTAGTTCAAACATTTGGTAGTAAAAATGTAAATATGATAGAAGCAAAAATTGTAGATAATAACTTTTTAGAAGGAACTCAATGGACATTACCTAATTTACAAGTAACAAGAAATAGACAACCATATAAAGTACAAATATATGAAACTAGTACAGATCAAGCAACAATTAGGTTTAGTAATTACAAGCAACTAGAAAAAAAATAGAAAAGGATGATTGTGAGATCGAAAATGAGAGTATTCATATGACTTTTGATAATTTAGATATTAATTTAGTTGAGTAAAATTTTGATCATATAGTAGATAAGCTTATAGAAGATATTGATTATTTAGATGAAGAACAATATTTAGAAAAATATAATACATATGATTTAGGACTACACAGAATTTCAGATGAAGAGATGAAAATTTTGATTTTAGAAATAGGAGTAGAACATAGTTTAGAATCAAAAGAATATAATAATTTATTAGAATTGAAATCAGAATGTAATACATTAGAAGAAAGTAGCACATCAGGAGTAGAAAATCCAAATCCAGGATACACAGGTATAACTGACCAACAATTTTTCAGACCAACAAACGAACAATATAATGAAAAAGCAAGAGTATATTACATAAAAGAAACAATGATAAAACTATCTAGAAAAAATAGGATTCTATATTTGAAAGGGTTAGAACAAAATAATATTGACACACCCCGACCTAAATCTAGGCGTGCTTGACACACCTCGACCCGAATCAGGGCATGCTGGCCGTCACGTGAAGGTGACGTAGCCATATGCACAGTGCAGAAGCAATAATGATAATAGAGAATACGAATAAATGAAAACCAACTCATAAGAGTACTAGTTAAGATAAGTGCTAGAATATGTGTGAATACACAATCAGAGCGTAAGTAGCCTAAGTTCAGTCCAGAAAACAAGTACTAATTAAACGACACCCAAAGATGCCTTACATTTGTGATAGTCTGTCAGAACCTCCAATCAATCCTCGTGAGCCACCAACGAACAAGCTTATCTAAAACCTCGAGGGGCGCAAAACATAAAGTGTGAGTGGGCAAAAACAAAGCTTTTCAAAACCATTTCATTTATCAAAAGCTCTAACCCCTCGCCGTAAAACATGTATAACTTTCCCAGAAATGGAATATATATATATTTCAATTCATGCTTCACATATCCATATTCATAAGTATGCCATGCCAAAAATATAAAACAAAATAAGTAACTCAGGTGAAAATAAATTCATGGAAAATAACATATTAGCCGGAACCCCTGCAGAGGTATGTACGACTGAATTCATAGCTCATTAGTCAATCTAGCCGGAGTCACCGCAAGTGACCTATACGGCACTACACTGCACACGAGTCGGAACCACTGTAAAGGTCTGTACGACAAGACTGGGTGTAATATAGTTATGCTCAATGCTACGCTCTTATGATAGCTGTGCGATAAATCGCTAGTCACCTATGAGTCGGAACCACCTATAATGGTCTGTACGACAAGACTGGGTGTAATATAGTTATGCTCAATGCTACGCTCTTATGATAGCTGTGCGATAAATCGCTAGTCACCTATGAGTCGGAACCACCTATAATGGTCTGTACGACAAGACTGTGCACCTAAATTGGATCCAATGTGAGCATATGGTGCAGGAGGTGACATCATAAACAGGCCTGTACCATATCTCTGACTAAATCACAATCACCCGGGGTGCAGGTTTATGAGCTCTCAATCACGTCTCACATTATCAATATCTCATATAACAAAACATAACTCACCTGATACTTACCTGAGCGTCCACAGCACCAATTCATATTATGCATCATATACTAATTCATATGCTGACTATAAATTTATATGCATGGCATTTCAGAGCATACTTTCATTTAAACACATTTTCTGGGAAAATATCAAGTATATAAATATATACTGAAAACCAAAAGCCCACTCACTGGTATGTCGAAGGGTCGTAGCCCCCGAGTCGCCCTTGACTACGCTCGTCCTCGGGATAGGTCTCACCTATATGCGAAATAACTGAATAAACGTTATTTAAAGCACATAGACAAAACTAGTTAATAACTTCTCATACATTGCTCAATTGGGATGTTTGAATATACCAACATGATTTACACAACCTCACGAACATCCCCATATTTTTAGAAAAATTTTCCGACATCCCATGCGCCACCACGCGCCGGCAAGTGCACGGCAACACGAGCGGCCACGCGTAGGGAATCCTAACGGAATCCCTAACCGCCGTTAGGAATATTCCGTTAAAAAGCAACAGAAACCGTTAAATCTACCTGACGGCTCAGAATAATCCGTCAACTTTGACGGAATATTCTATCTTGTTCTCCAATTAGCTTAGCCGGTCGTCGTTGCCGTTACCGTCCGCCGGAAACTGGAAAAATATGTAAAACCTCATATCTCTCTCATTTATACACCAAATTCCACGAAATCTTCACCAAAATGAAGCTTACAACATAAGGAACAAAACCTTACCAATTTTGGGACTTGAAATCCTCGAGAATTCACTGGAGCTCCTTCGATAATCCGGCCAAACTTTTAACTCGTCGATCTCGACTTCCCGACGTCCAAATCATGTCATTTTTCTTCTCCGAGCTTCGTGGAGAGGTCCCTAAGCTCACTATAAGCTTGAAATCCTCTAAAACTCATGCATTTACGACTGCATGAACAATACTCTAATCGGAGATCTTTGGTTCTCGGGTTTTCCGAGCTTCCACGTCCAACCAAAGCTATGGTTGTGATCCAGAGCTTGCAAGGAATTTAAACCTGGTCTTCAAAAGGTTGGTCTGTGAAGAAAAGTCTTAGTTTGGTGTTTGTTCATACACTTGTATGGAAAAATTGAAAATTTTGAGAGAGAGAGAGTCAATGGGAGAGATAGAGAAAGGGTATGAGTGTTTGTGTGTGTGTGGTCCTAGTTGGTCACAAACCAAACAAAACTAAGTCCTTTTTAGTTGCCTTAGTTCTAAAAACTTAGGAAAATAATGGATGGATCCAAAAACCTAAGTACACAATACACATAACACAATTTAACGTCGAAGGGTATTTTAGTAACTTCCACGTTCGAGACCAATAATATTACAAAATTCCGGGACGGGCAGTCTCAATCTACGCCTCTTAAAAAAAATTCGTCCCTGAAATTCCAAATAATAAATACAATCCACTAATAACCATAAAACAATCGTGGATACATCTATCTCATCCGATCTTCTGTCTCCTAGGTAGCTTCTTTCACTGAATAATTTCTCCACAGAACTTTCACCAGGTGCACAGTTTTATTTCTCAGAACCTTATCTTTCCTATCCAAAATAGTCACTGGCTCTTCATCGTAAGTCAAATCCGAATTAATTTCCAATGGTTGATGAGGTATCACATGTGAAGGATCTGAAACATAATGTCGAAGCATAGAAACATGAAACACATCGTGCAATTTAGATAACTCTGGAGGCAACTCAAGCCTGAAAGCAACTTCACCGACTCGCTCGGTTATCCGATACGGTCCGATGTACCTAGGGCTTAGCTTACCCTTTTTCCCAAACCGTACCATACCTCTCCACGGTGACAACTTCAAAAATACCCAATCGTCAACTTTATACACTCTATCAGTAGCATGCTTATCTGCTAGACTCTTCTGACGATCCTGGGCCACTTTCAAGTTAGACTTAATTACCTGAATATTCTGAGTAGTTTCACCCACAATCTCCGGGCCCACCAAAACTCTTTCATGACCAGCATAATGGCGTTCGACAAGACTTGCCATAGAGTGCCTCAAATGGTGCCATACCAGTACTTGAATGGTAACTGTTGTTGTAGGCAAATTCCATCAAATCCAAACAATTATGCCAACCTTCGCCAAACTGCAGCACTGAAGATCTCAGCATATCCTTTAATGTCTGAATAGTCCTCTCAGATTGCTCATCTGTCTGAGGATGATATGCCATACTATAAAGTAATCTCGTACCAAGAGCTTCCTGGAACGCTACCCAGAACTTAGAAGTGAATCTAGGATCCCGATCCGAGATAATATCAACTGGAACACCATGGTACTTCACAATCTTCGATATGAATAACTTAGCTAATCGACTTAATGAGTATTTTTCCTTCACTGGAATAAAATGTGCTAACTTAGTGAGCCGATCAACTATCACCCAAATTCCATCATAACCATTCTGTGTACGAGGAAGCTTATACACAAAATCCATGGTAACATTTTCTCATTTCCATTGTGGAATGGGAAGTGGCTGAATCAACCCAAATGGCTTCTTTCTTTCAGCTTTAACCTGCTGGCAAATGGCACACATACTCACATACTCAACAATTTCTCTTTTCATACCCGGCCAATAATAAAATGGTCGAATGGTATGATACATCTTAGTACCTTCTAGATGCATTGCATATGCCGAAATATGCCCTTCATCAAGAATTTCTTTCTTTAACTCTACATTATTCGGCACATACATTCTATTCTGCATAAGCATGCCATCAGTTTCTCGAATTCTAAAATCTTTCTTCTTGCCTCAATTTCTTTCTTGAATTAATTCTTGGGTTTCTTCATCAACCATCTGAGCCTCGAGTACTCGATCAATTAATATTGGTTTGACCTGGAAATTAGCTAATAAAGCTTCCTCTTTATCTTTCAATCCTAACTTCACTCCAGTGGACCTCAAATTTGCAAGAAAAGGAACATGACAAGCATAAATGGCATTAAGCCTAACTGGAGTCTTCCTACTAAGTGCATCTGCTACCACATTCGCACGACCAGGATGATACTTAATCGTGCAATCATAATCACTTAGTAATTTTATCCATCTTCGCTGACGAAGATTAAGATCACTCTGAGTAAAAAGATACTGAAGACTTTTATGATCTGTGAAGATCTTACATTTCTCACCATAAAGATAATGTCTCCAAATCTTCAGAGCAAAGATGGTCGCCGCTAATTCAAGATCATGAGTAGGATAATTCATCTCATGACGCTTCAATTGGCGTGACGCATAAGCAATCACCCTACCATGCTGCATCAAAACGCATCCCAACCCATTCAAGGAAGCGTCACTGTAGACTTCAAAATCACCACTATCGTCAGGAAGCGTCAAAACAGGTGCACGAGTGAGACACTACTTTAATTGCTGAAAACTTTGCTCACAATTATCATCCCACTCAAACTTAACATCCTTCCTGGTTAGCCTCGTCAATGGTAATGCAATAACTGAAAAGTCTTTAACAAACCGTCTGTAATAGCCTGCTAAGCCAAGAAAACTTCGTACCTCAGTGACGGTTCGTGGTTGTTCCCAATTCTCCACAACTGCTATCTTTTGAGAATCCACTCGAATACCTTGAGCTGATATAACATGTCCCAAAAATGCCACTTGATCTAACCAGAATTGGCATTTGCTAAACTTAGCATATAACTGGTGTTCCCTTAAACTTTTCAACACCAATTTAAGATGTCTAGCATACTCTGCTCTAGACTTAGAGTATACCAGAATATCATCAATGAAGACAATGAAAAACCTGTCCAAATATGGCTGGAATACTTGATTCATTAAATCCATGAAAGCTGCTGGTGCATTAGTTAACCCGAATGACATCACAAGAAACTCATAATGACCATATCGAGTCCTAAAAGCTGTTTTAGGGACATCTTCATTTTTAATCTTCAACTGGTAGTAACCAGACCTCAAGTCAATCTTAGAGAACACACAGGCACCTCGGAGTTGATCAAACAAATCATCTATACGTGGCAACGGATAACAGTTCTTAATTGTTACCCGATTCAATTGCCTGTAATCAATGCATAGCCTCAAAGTTCCGTCTTTCTTCCTCACAAATAAAACTTGAGCTCCCCAAGGTGAAGTACTAGGTTGAATAACCCTTATCAACCAATTCCGGCAACTGAATCTTTAATTCCCTCAACTCAGCAGAAGCCATTCGATAAGGAGTCAAAGATATAGGATTCGTACCTAGAAACAGATCAATAGTGAACTTCACATCTCTGTCTAGCGGCAATCTAGGTAAATCATCCAAAAATACGTTAGGAAAATGTCTGACTACTCGTACATCCTCTACACTACTAAGAGCATTGTCATTCAACACCACATGAGCCAAATATCCCTGACAACCCTTCGACAACAATCTTTTGGCTTTCATGGCAGAAATAACACCATGCCTCACCCCGCTAGGCTCTCCTACAAATGTAACTTTGGGTAATACAGAACGATGGAAAGTAACTGTCTTTCCATAGCAATCTATCTTGGCACGATTGTAGTGTGACCAATCAGTGCCCAAAATCACATCAAAATCAACAATGTCTAACAGAATAAGGTTAGTTGGCATAACAACATCCTCCACCATCACTGGACATCCTGGATATACCCGATCAACATAACATCTCTCCCTTCTAGGCATAGAAAACTCTAAATCATATCCTAGAGGTGTAGGATGAGGTTGCGTCACTTGAGCAAATGTATAAGAAACAACAGAATGCGTAGCACCACAATCAATTAATACTCTAGCAAAATGACCAAGAATGTTCAACATACCCATAATTAAATCAGGATTATTTTTAGCATCCTGCAGTGTCATGTTGTGGATACATCCCTGATTTTGCTATCGTCCACCACGACCTCTGTTAGCATGAATACCTCGTCCTTGTCTTGGTTGACCTGATTGTCTCGAAGATCTTGCACTGCTAGCAGCAATCAGAAACGGAACTTACCTCATTCAATTGTTGCCGTAGGGTGTGTCTTTGCCCAACACCTTCATATTGTTATGCATTCAATGCTCAGTTGGCAATTAGAACCTTGGCAGCCATCGGTGTTTTATCCACCAAAGCACCTCCCGCTGAGGCATCAAACATTTGTCTTTCAATTGGGAGGAGTCCCTCGTAGAAATATTGAAGTAACAGCTCCTCCTTCATTTGATGGTGATGGCAAGATGCAACTAGACCTTTAAAACGTTCATAATACGCTGGGAATGATTCGCCTTGGTTTTGTTGAATACCACTGATTTTCTTCCTCAAAAGAATAACCCTTGAAGTTGGGAAGAATTTCTCCAAGAATGCTCTTTTCATACTTTCCCAAGATGTGACCGTTCCGGGTACTAGTTCGTATAGCCAATCTTTAGCCCTATCCATCAGAGAGAATGGAAAGGCCTTCATCTTCAGAATACTCCCATCGACATTGATGGGCGTCATGCTTGAGCACACCACTTCAAACTCTTTCAAGTGCTTGTTTGGATCTTCTATGGATAGCCCATGGTACTTAGGAATATTGTGCAACAAGCTTGACTTCAATTCGAACTCATCAATCTTTCCTTGGGCAACCACGGGATATTGAATGCAAAGGGGTACGGCATTGTCCAACCCCGAGGCTGAAAGTTCTTTTATTGTACGATTATCCGCTGCCATGACTTCCTCTTCTTCTTGCTCTTCAAACTCAGATTCGGCCTCTGAGCTTGAACTAGGTGGATTAGGTTCTGGTTGCTTCCTCTTTCTTCTCAAAGTTCTTTCAAAATCGTCGTCGAACTCCAAGATGTTTGCATGTGTTGAGAACTACGAGTCATAAACTAGTACCTGAAACGAAGAAACAAACACAATCAGCAACCAAGTATTAAGGCACGGCAGAAACACACAAAAAACACACACACAAACTCACGGATAAACTTAAAAGAAAATACAAAAGACACGACACAAACAAGGGATTAGCAAGTTTGCTAATCCTCGGCAACGGCGCCAAAATTTGATGTGAAAATTAAGTTGACACACAAATTAAACCCTATTGATGACAATTGTAGTATTAAGCAAGTAGGGATCGTTCTAGACCGGGGATTAACTAGGGATGCTAATCAACATAAATAAGACTCAAAAACACTAAACTAGACTCTATAGACTCAAAACTAACTCAAAACACTCAAAACAACAAAACTAGATGAAATTGACTCAATTCTAGACCTAACTAGTGATTTGGACGAAAATAAAACTTAACTTGACTCAAAATACTAAAAGAACACATATTTTGACTCTAAAAACAAGACTTAAGAAAAAGGGATTGTGTTTTGACGAAATTAAAACTTAAAAATAGAAACTTGTAAAATAAACTTAAGAAGACACGAAATTGATGAAATAGAATGGTGAAAGGCTAGTTAGAGGGTTCCTTCTCCACACATGACATATGCATAGGAATCGATTTCCAATTATTCTTTCGACAGACCATGAATGACAATGCCCCAAATTAATTGTATTGAACTAAGTAATTCTCAGATTTCCCTAGATTCATTGAATTGAATGGAAAACGCATCACAACCAAATTATTCTTTATCAAGTTCCCTAACTATGGAATACGCATGATAGAAACACTTAACAAAGATCATTAAGTTCAATGGAAACCATAAGCATTGACGAGACATTCATAACTATGAAAAGCATGTTACTCTTGCCTAGGATTTACTTAACACAATCGTGACTAGCGACTTTTACTACTCATGAATATAAGTTTATAACGATTAGGTGAAATTTCCCTATACTCTAGCATTAAATTCATGCATGCAAACTAAGTTGGCCACCTTAATCAACATACAAGAACAAGTTCTTAATAAAACATATAAGCAAACCACATTCACGATTCATGAAACAATAATTGGATGAAATCAATTCATATAAAACATATGAGGCTTCGAATTCACCTCTAACTATAAAGAAATTAGTTCCTCATGTTCGCAAATAAACAAAGATAACTTAAATTAAACATTGAAAGTAAAAGATGGAAAACATCTAAGAATGCTCAAGCACTCCCAAAGACTTGGGCATAGGCACGACACAAAGGCTCATCTTCTTTCTCCTTGCAATACTCACGGCACAATGAGGATGTATGGTGAATGATGTATTGAATTGTGGTAGATGGTGGTGAATTAATGGCTGCACAAAGGTTTATATTTATAGGGCTAGGGAAACCCACGAATTTTTGAAGGAAAGGAATGTGTATTTGGCACAATTCATGAAGGAAAAGGACTAGGGTTCACCAAAATCTGAAGGGAAAAGGATTGCACAATCCTAAGGGAAAATGATTGATAGGAGCATATTTATGCGACTTAGTTAGCTTGTTCTTGTGCAATTATGTTGTTATTTCTTAGTTAATTTAGTATTTCAAGCCATTTTCGTGTGTTTGTAGGTCCAAAGGGCTAAAGTGGCAAGAAAGTGCATTTTGGAGCCTTTTGGAGCATTTTTGGGCATGGAATGGATAGCATATGCTTGGAGCAAAAGGAATGGACGAAATTAAAGACTTGAAGATGTTAGGATTCCTAATTAAAGAAGAATTCCTAATTGAAGAAGGATTCCTAATTGAAGAAGGATTCCTAATTGAAGATGGATTCCTAGTTGAATAAGGATTCCTAGAAGAATGAGGATTCGTACTCAAACAAGGATTCCTACTTGAAGTAGGAAACTTAAGCCAAGGTTTCCTATTTTGGTTTGACCTTTCCTAATCCTAAAAGTCCCTAAGTTCCAGCTACAAAGGAGTTTCCAAAACACATTAGGATACTTAATTACATGTTCTAGAAGCCTTAGACATGCCCAAAAGTCCATGCCGCACCACCCTAGGCTTTCTCCTTTCCTTGCCGCACAGGGATCCTCTCCTTTCCTATTTTCTGATTTTAATTCACATTCCCCTTTAGTTCTAGGCATTGCCGCACCTTTCTCTCATTTCTTACCTATTTTCTGACCCAAAATTGCATTACCCTTTTGTCTCAATCCTTGCCGCACAAGGGGAGAGGATTCTTACCTATTTTATGCCTCAAAACACATTCCTAAATCTGTCCTACATTCTTTGCTTTCCTATTCTCTTTAAATTCCTGCACCTTACTTGCCTATTTTCGATTGATTTCTAATTCCAAATTTAATAAATTCGTAGCCCTTCCTTCCCATATAAATAAAACCCATTTCTGACCATTCTAAGCTCTCTACCCTTCACCATAACCAACCTATATCCATCCACCACCACAAATCACCACAAAAACCTTCACCCATCCCTTGTGCCGCAGTAAAGAAGAAGGAATGAGACCTTTGGATGTGCTTGCCATTCAAGTTGGATTGCTGGAGCGTTTTTAGGTGTTTTCATTCTTTGTTTTCAATGTCTAAATTTATGTATCTTTGTTTTGCGTTTATGAGGAACTAAGCCCTTCTTGGCTAGGGGGCTATTCAAAACCATGATTATACTTGCATTATGAATTGATTACCTTCAGTTGTTATTTCATAAGTTGTGAATTCAATTTGCTTAACCGTTTGATTGATAACTTATTCTTGTATGTTTATTAAGAGTGCACACTTAGTTTTCATGCAAGGATTTGAAGCTAAAATATAAGGGAGTTTCACCTGATAGTTACAAACTTATATTGCAAGTAGTGGAGGTCGCTTATAAACGATCGTGTTAAGTGAATTCTTGGCAAGAGTATCATGCTCATCATATTTACGAATGCCTCGTCAATACTTATAGTTTTCATGAAGCTTATTGATCTTTGATTGTACCTTTATTGTGCTTTTCACGTAGGGGACTTTTAGAGAATGCTTTGAATTGTTGTATGTGCTTTCCCATCCAATTCATTAACTTAAGGAGAACTTGAAGGTTAAAAAAGTGGTATCACAGTTAACCTGGAGTATTGAGTTTCATGACTTATTGAGAGAAGCAATTGGAAATCAATTTGAATGCAAGTGTGTCATTTGTGGAGAAGAACTCTCTAGCTAGCCCATCATCCATCTAATTCAATCAATTTCGTGCAAATCTGTCTAGTTTTAGTTCTTGCTTTATTTTACTTTATTTTCGTCCAAAACCAAATCCCCCTTTACTTTAGAGTGTCTAATTAGTTAGAATCTGTTTAATTTGTGTTTTTAAGTGTTTTGAATCAACATAAAACCAAAATTCGTCCAAAAGTGTGTTTAGAGTCCAAATCTGCCCAGTTTGTGTTTTTAGGCAGATTTGAGCGTTTTTAGCTTGTTTTGAGTCTTTTGAGTTTGTTTTGAGTTCTTTGAGTCTTGTTAAGTGTTTTTAGCCTCTTTTTATATATATTTGAGTCAGTTTAGAGTGTTTTAGCAATCCCTCCTAATCCCCGGTTTAAGAACGATCCCTACTTATCCATACTACAATTGTCACAAGAGGGTTTAATTTGTGTGTTAAGTTAATTTTCGCATCAAGGATTGCAGGTTCTAGAGCTTCTAGAAAAGGTCTAGGCGCCAGATTTGTAGGACAAGGGATAAGGCCTTCTAGAAAGGTTGTTTTATGGCTGATTCCTAGAAAAACAAGGGATAAGGTGCGGCACCTTTGTAGGAGTGGATAAGGGCTTCTAGAAACCTGAAATATATGTTTTAAATGCATAATTATCCCTTAGAAATAGCTGGAATTAAGGCACAAATTGATTTGGATAAGATAGGATAAGATAAGGCTAGATTAGGCAAGGATAAGATAAGATAAGGTTGGATAAGGTTTTGGATAATGTTCCTTCTTTTGAGCTAATTCCTTATCTTCTTTGTCTTGGATTTATTTCTTCACTCTTTTCAGCTCATTCCTAGCCTCTTGAACTTCAAATTCGTCCATCCATCTTGCTCCAATCATAAGCTATCCATTTGAAGCCCAAAACTGCCTCAAAATGCTCCAAATTGCACTTTCTTGCCAACTTTGTCATATGGACCTACAAACACACGAAAATAGCTTAAAACACTATAATAAACACAAACTAACTATGAAAATACAAGAAAACAAGCTAACTAAGTCGCATAAATATGCTCTTATCAAATATTCACGAGCTATACAGGACTGCTAAACCTAGGCTCTGATACCAAATTGACACACCCCGACCTGAATCAGGGCATGCTGGCTGTCACGTGAGGGTGACGTAGCCATGTGCACAGTGCAGAAGCAATAATGATAATAAAGAATACGAATAAATGAAAACCAACTCATAAGAGTACTAGTTAAGACAAGTGCTAGAATATGTGTGAATACACAATCAGAGCGTAAGTAGCCTAAGTTCAGTCCAGAAAACAAGTACTAATTAAACGACACCCAAAGATGCCCTACATTTGTTATAGTCTGTCAGAACCTCCAATCAATCATCGTGAGCCACCAACGAACAAGCTTATCTAAAACCTGGAGGGGTGCAAAACATAAAGTGTGAGTGGGCAAAAACAAAGCTTTTCAAAACCATTTCATTTATCAAAAGCTCTCACCCCTCGCCGTAAAACATGTATAACTTTCCCAGAAATGGAATATATATATATATATATATATATATATATATTTCAATTCATGCTTCACATATCCATATTCATAAGTATGCCATGCCAAAAATATAAAACAAAATAAGTAACTCAGGTGAAAATAAATTCATGGAAAATAACATATTAGCCGGAACCCCTACAGAGGTATGTACGACTGAATTCATAGCTCATTAGTCAATCTAGCCGGAGTCACCGCAAGTGATCTATACGGCACTACACTGCACACGAGTCGGAACCACTGTAAAGGTCTGTACGACAAGACTGGGTGTAATATAGTTATTGTGAAATCTCATTCCCGGATTTCACTGTTATAATCTACGTATTTGTACTATTGAGATTTTATATTATTTCTCGAGGATTTATTTTAAATTGTTTGAATTTAGATTTTAATTAAACTAGTTACGAAGAGTGAAGTTTGAAAAACAATTATTTAAAATTCGTTGACCTTTTGAGGTCACAAGTAATGTTTTCGAATAGTCTGGAAACCACGAACGCATAGGCGAAAGCCGTTTGCGAGTCCGAATTATAACGGTATAGTTACGGACGTTTGAAGTTGTGAACTATAGATTGTGGGAATTGTTTAAATTCCACATGTGGCTAAAGGTTAAGTGAGTCTTATAATATTAAAAGGAGACAATCAGATTTTGAAGGGGAGTCTGATTTTTTTGACCCGTTTTGGGCGTTTTCAACCCATTAAAACCACAAACTTGACCCGCTTGTATTTTCTTCATCCGATCTCCGTTTTGGATGATCTTGGTGTCCATGGAAAGCTCTTGACGAGCCCTACAACTCTGTAGTGTTAGATTTTCCAGTTTCTTATCCATTTTTCCAGTTCGAGGCAGCAAAGTCCCGTGGGATTTCAGGCGATTTTGTCATTTTTCCAGCGATTCCGGCAACCATTTCCTTCAAGTGAGGCATGAAACTTCATCTACTCTTCATAATCTTCAAGTTGGTATGCTTGGTTTGTGTTTTTGTAGTCGTTTTAGTGTTGGGTGTTTAGAACCCTAGAAATCCGGTTTTCCCGGTGAAATTGGATGGCATACGGCTTGAATTTGTCGTTGGCCTAGTTGTGAAAAGTGTTTCCCTTGTTGAGCTCTAGTTACCACATAAATTTGAGCTCATTTAATTAATATTGAAAACTTGGGTTTTCAAACCCTCCACCTTGACTATCCTGCGTGTGGCGGTGCGTGGGACCGTCCACGAGTGTTGTCTAAGTACCAAATAGCTTTTAGTGATCCTGTGAATCTATGTCTAGCTTAGTTTCTCGAAATTCAATTGTTTGGTGTGGTGATCAAAGTGGACCGCCACTTGTTTGTGTGGTTGATGACAATCCGGTCGTTGGATCGTCGTACAATTTTGTGAACACCCTAGTTATCAGTTGTTGGACCTTTGCGAACTACAGATCGGAAATCCAATATGTGGATCTTCCGGATTGAATAACCTTAGGTTGTTGACCTTAATGGACCTACCTTATAGACGGTTGACGTTCTAGTCAACGTGCTATACTCTTGAGTGTCGCTTATTTCTTGTTTGTTGTTGAAGCTTGATGGAACTTAGTTGGCTCATCTCGATGATGTTTCGTTCCCAGTTAATGTGTGTCTCGATATATGTATTAGTGGCACTGTATTGAGTTATACTTGTTTATTAAATGTGCTTTTTATTGAATTGTTATTTTTATTTTTAGCATCGATCTATGTTTATTAATTGTGAATCGACTGTAGCTTGGAAACGTTTATGAAATGTGGTTAGATATGTATGATATGTATGATGTGTATGATTGTTTTTATGACAATGTGAACCCAAAATCTTATGAGAAGTTTATGTAGAACTTTTATGCTTATATGATAAGATGATGGTCATGAGAAGTTGATAGTGCAAGTGATTACAATGTAAATCATAACGGATGAGATAAGGGTAAGTGGTTTGTGTGTTGATCTAACTGCACCATGTAGCCGTGGTACATGGATGGTCCTGCTTGGTTAATCTGCGTTGGGGGACCATACTATATATGGATCGTGCTTGGTT
This sequence comes from Malus fusca, assembly GCA_035220775.1. Taxonomy (NCBI): domain Eukaryota; kingdom Viridiplantae; phylum Streptophyta; class Magnoliopsida; order Rosales; family Rosaceae; genus Malus; species Malus fusca. The sequence goes on from CM069060.1 coordinate 16,531,019, forward strand.
AATCTGCGTTGGGCGATCCTTATGGCCATTTATACTTAGGGGTGATCATGCTTGGTTAATCCGCATTGGGTGATCACTACCTAACAGTTTTGTAGGTGTGACTCTGCTTGGTTAATCCACGTTGGGGGGTCACTACCTACATAATTATCTTGACCTTGCTTGGTTAATCCGCATTAGGGGGTCACTAGTGGTCCTGCTTGGTTAATCCGCGTTGGGGGACCATACTTTATATGGGTCGCGCTTGGTTAATCCGCGTTGGGCGATCCTTATGGCCATGTATGCTTAGGAGTGATCATGCTTGGTTAATCCGCATTGGGTGATCACTTCCTAACAGTTGTAGGAGTGAATCTGCTTGGTTAATCCGCATTGGGGGGTCATTGCCTACTTGGATACTTTCTCAGGGGTGGCTCTGCGTGGTTAATCCGCTTTGGGGGGCCACTTCCTGTTTGATTATTTATGTAGGCTTCGGCTAAAAGGCATTCCTCTAGCCCTAGTTTTAGTGCACATATGAACGATGGTTTTTGAAAATCTTGGTGGTTTGAATGGGAAATGTCGATGGATGTTTGGGTGACTCTTTCGGAGTTGCAGCGACTTGATTATGATTTCATAAAGCATGATTCTACACTTGATGTTTATAGATTGCGATCGATGATCTGTTTTTACTAAATATCACATAATTGTATTATTGTCACTCACCCGAGTCTCGCAGTTTATTTTAAGTGTCTGATTGGCCAAAAGTACCATGTCTATGATGTAGGCACTGATTTTACATATGACAGGTCTGAGTAGATTATGAGAAACTGCTTGATATTTTGGTTCCGTTGAGTGGTCTGGAACCCGGTGTTGTTGGATTCTTTCGAGTGGTCCGGAATCTTTGCTCTTGCTCATCCCCATAAGATTAGTCTAGAACCCTAGATTTGAGTGAATGAGAATTACCCACAATAGACCTTGTGAATATAAAATAGAGTTACCATGTTATTGCTCATAACCCAAGTAGGGAATTATGTAGAGTTCCTTAATTAAGTTCGTGAAATAATATGCTATCTCACTGATTATTTAATGTAATTAAATATTAATATTATGCTTCGTGATTCCTTGATATGTTATAAGCTATGGACTGAGATAAAATGTTGGAAGCATAGTGATTGGTATGATGTAGTGAAATGTGATTTGACTTGTGTATTGGAAATGGTTGTGACATGTGATTGAAATGCATGTTGAATTGCTTGGGAGATGTGAGGTCTAGCAATGGACCGATAACCTATTGTGATGGGGATTTGTTGCTCAATATTGTTTCGTTTCGTTGAGTCTTTGTGAATTGAGTAACTTGAATCATGTCTTGTTCCTTCGAGCCGTTGTTATGCTTCTTGGACTTCCGTTCAGTTCTGTTGAGTGGTCCGGAACTGAGTTCTACTTGGATGCCGTTGAGTAATGGTTCGGAATCCCTTCTAATCCGCGATTCCGTTGAGTGATGGTCTGAAATCGTATCCTGATTGGATTCCGTTGAGTGATGGTCCGGAATCCCCTTTGGTGCCTTGGTTCCGTTGGGTGGTCCAAAGTCCCATTTTCCAGGGATGTAGTCTTCGATCGAACTGTGTCACTCTAGTCCGCATTTCAACGTGTTGTATGTGTTATTGATGATGTGATGGTTGGCATTATTAATTGATGTGATTGTGGAATAATGCTGGTTGTGATTGTTGTCATTATGATTAGACTCGTTGATCATTTGGTTAAAGGATAACATGGTGAACTACGAATGGCTTGATCCCTAATGAGGGTACGTAGGCAGTCTAACGAGGAGGTTAGATGCAGCCATAAAATATACGAAAAGAAAAATTTACTATGAGAATAGATTCTCGAGTTGTGATTTGCCTTATCTCAGATGCGGGGTATGTTGAGATACGAGTTTAGGTGACGTCACGTGTCGATCTTGGACGTATGTCGGGATCGGGGCGTGACAGTTGTGCTCAATGCTACGCTCTCATGATAGCTGTGCGATAAATCGCTAGTTACCTATGAGTCGGAACCACCTATAATGGTCTGTACGACAAGACTGTGCACCTAAATTGGATCCAATGTGAGCATATGGTGCGGGAGGTGACATCATAAACAGGCCTGTACCATATCTCTGACTAAATCACAATCACCCGGGGTGCAGGTTTATTAGCTGTCAATCACGTCTCACATTATCAATATCTCATATAACAAAACATAACTCACCTGGTACTTACCTAAGCTTCCCCAACACCAATTCATATTATGCATCATATACTAATTCATATGCTGAATATAAATTTATATGCATGGCATTTCAAAGCATACTTTCATTTAAACACATTTTATGGGAAAATATCAAGTATATAAATATATACTGAAAACCAAAAGCCTACTCACTGGTATGTCGAAGGGTCGTAGCCCCCGAGTCGCCCTTGACTGCGCTCGTCCTCAGGATAGGTCTCACCTATATGCGAAATAACTGAATAAATGTTATTTAAAGCACATAGACAAAACTAGTTAATAACTTATCATACATTGCTCAAATGGGATGTTTGAATATACCAACGTGATCTACACAACCTCACGAACATCCCCATATTTTTAGAAAAATTTTCCGATGTTCCACGTGCCTGCAAGTGCACGGCAACACGCGCGGCCACGTACATGGAATCCTAACAGATCCCTAACCGCCGGTAGGAATATTCCATTAAAAAGCAACATAAACCGTTAAATCTACCTGACGGCGTCAGAATATTCCGTCAACTTTGACGGAATATTCTATCTTTTTCTTCGATTAGCTTAGTCGGTTGCCGTTGCCATTAACGTCCGCCGGAAACTGGAAAAATATGTAAAACCACATATCTCTCTCATTTATGCACCAAATTCCACGAAATCTTCACCAAAATGAAGCTTACAACATAAGGAACAAAACCTTACCAATTTTGGGACCTGAAATCCTCTAAAAATCATGCATTTACGACTGCATGAACAATACTCTAATCGGAGATCTTTGGTTCTCGGGTTTTCTGAGCTTCCACGTCCAACCAAAGCTATGGTTGTGATCCAGAGCTTGCAAGGAATTTAAACCTGGTCTCCAAAAGGTTGATCTATGAAGAAAAGTCTGAGTTTGGTGTTTGTCCGTACACTTGTATGGAAAAACTGAAAAATCCGAGAGAGAGAGAGAGAGTTAACGTGAGAGAGAGAGAAAGGGTATAGGTATTTGTGTGTGTGTGGTCCTTGTTGGTCACAAACCAAACAAAACTAAGTCCTTTTAGTTCCCTTAGTTCTAAAAACTTAGGAAATAATGGATGGATCCAAAATCCTAAGTACACAATACACACAACACAATTTAACGTCCAAGGGTATTGTAGTAACTTCCACGTTCGAGACCAATAATATTACAAAATTCCGGAACGGGCTGTCACAGTGCTGGCCATCACATGAGAGTAACGTAACCATATGCACAATGCGGAAGCAAAATTGATATAAGGAAATGTGAATCAACAAAAACCAAATCGACTAGAGTACTAAATAAAATAAGGTGCATGTGTGTGATTTAGGTGAAATACATAATCAGAGCATAAATTGCCTAAGTGCAGTCCGACTGGATAAGTACTAATTATACAACTGTTGGAAATGTGCCCTAAAGCCAATCATATGATGATACTTTACGGACATTTCATATGTTAAACTAATCTAGTTTAATATCAAGGGCAAAGATTATTGTTTAAGCCGTCTCGTATAAATGTTATATGCTTAAACGATAAGTCCAAGGAATATGTGATTGAGAGAATACGATCCAAAGAAGTTAGATTCATGAGACCATTCTTTCGTAGACACATCCTAAACGTTCCTGATCATAGGATTGCCAATTGGGCATTGACAGTCCGTTAAGATCAGTACGTGCTGTGTCTTCTCTCAGGGAGAGTGACTAGTCTCGAGTCATTGGTGTGTGTGACATCAAGACAAGTACGTAGGTGCTCAATAGAGAATGAGTTCACTGAACATGATCAACGAAAAGTTCTCATATTCATGTCACATGAGAACTCATGGTTGGGATAATGCAAAGTAGTCCTTTGACCTGAGGCATCATAGTTGTCTTGTGGTTAGGTACTTGATCTTTGATTATGTCAAATGTCACCCATACACGGGTGTCCACGGCATAGTTGGGGTTAAGCCACTTAGCCATGGAGGCAAGTGAATACGCAACAAGGGATCTCTAACCTTCAAACTGTTTGAGGGAGAATACTCTATGATATGATTAAGAATCTCTGGCCAGAGTATGAATGAAATTTAGGAAGTCGTTCCAAATCACATTCAAGGTAATCATATAAGCACACGAATCACATTGGATAGTAGACATGAATAAACTATCAAACCAAACAATGTGGTCAAGAGTATTGTATTAGAGAAATACCGTATTGCATTTGTAATCCTAAACTGAATAGGTTCTCCACCTCTTCTGATTAGCTTGGGTAACCATGATATGCTGCTAGGTGTCACTCATGGTTTGTGGAAGCCCTAAACGTGTATAAACACTAAAGGGAGAATTGAAAGTAAGTTTCAATTCACAATCGATTTGAAAGAGTTCGGAATCGCCCACTGCCTCGCTAAAAGGAACCTAATGGATCGTACACCGTGTAAGGTAAAGATTGAAGAAACAATGGAGATGAGTAAGAATAATTAAATGGTTTAATTATTTATGGCAAGGATTAATTAATATGTTAATTAATCAAACGAATAAGTTCGTTAAAGACATCGGGATAGTTTTGGACCTTAAGGCCCAATGGGCTTCGAACGTCAAGCCCATTGACTTAAGTTGTATGACAATTTAATGAATAATAATTCACAAAGGCCCAATTAGCCCAATAACACCCTAAGGCCGGCCTTGAGATGAAAATAGGGTTTTGGTTCTTTAGGTCACTTAAATGAAGTGACTATATAAAGAACTTTATAGCCTAAAATTCATAATGGGTTCTTTTGGAGAAAATTGGAGAAAACATGTCTCTCCTTTTCTCTCTAGGAGGCCGGCCCCCTTGGAGGGTGGATCTAGCAATCCTACTACTCCAAGGTCACTCATTTCTTCTCCAATCTAACCTTGGTGAAGATACTTAGAGGTTCTCAATTTTGGGAACTTGGAGAAACCTATTCTTCCATCCAAATCCATAGATTTTAGATGCAAGGAATGAAGGCCCTCTCTTTGGGTGATTAGCCTTTGCTTTTGCAAAGAGGAATCTACAAAGGTATATATTTCTCAACTCACTTTGATTTGAGTTGAGTCTTGGTTCACCAATCTACTAGGCTTTGAATTTCATGGTTAATGTTTTGTTTTTAAGTGCATGCAAGCATGATTCCGCCTTTTAATTGTTAATAGCATCCTATTGATGTTGCTTAAATGAACATGTTTTTCTCAAAATCTTCATTCAAGTGGTATCAGAGCCTAGGTCTAGTAGTTGGTGAATCTTTTTGGGTTTTGTAGTTCATAGTTTTGATTTAAAAGTTGTAATATGTTACAAGCTTTATTCTTGTTTCTTTGAATGTAAATTTTGTTAGAAAATTTGCCATCTCAAATGTTGTAGATGTAGTTCATATGAGCATGAATATTGGAGCTAAAATTTGGTGCCATGTTTTTGGGAATTTTCGGCCAAATCCAAAGGGTGGATTTTTTGGATTCTTGTTTTACTTGTTAAAAGTGTTTTCAAGTAACTTTTGGAACCCCTATGTACCCTAGTTTGGTTATATGTTATTTCCCTTAAGTTAAAATGGTTTTGGGATGTTTTTGGATGAAAAATGTTCATGGAAAATTTTGAGTTTTTTCATGAGTGTTCTTCATTGTTCTTGACATTTTTGCCAAGAACATAAAGTTTGGTGTTTTGATTCAAAGTTTTGATTTATTTCATAAAGTTTTTGTTTTATGATTTATTATTTATTTAAATGAGTTAGATATTTATTTAAATGAGTTAGATATTTATTTGAAAGGTGTAAGAGATATTGGTGGGTGTGAAAGGATTAATTTCCTTTCCCACACACCACTTGCATGCTTTATGTCTAACTTACAAATCAACACACATCACTCCCTTTCCTCCTAAAACCGGCCACTCCCTCAAGTGGGAGTACTTTTGGGTCTTTTATGCAATTACATAAAGTTTTGATACTTTTGTGTATTTGCATTTTGGCCCAAAAGTTTACGTTTTTACGTTTAGGTCCAAAAACGCTAAAGGACAAATTGTTTTGTTCCTTTAATGAAGTTTTTGCATTGTTTAAATTTTGGGTTCTAGTTGTATTTACATGAAGTAGTGGACTTTTGTGTTTTTACAAAGTGACCCCAAAAGTTTGTGTTTTCGCAATATATCCCAAAAGTTGTGGTTATTGCATGATGGCCCAAATTAGGTTGAGAAAAAAATTGTTTTGTCTCTTTAAATGAGAATTGGATTTTCATTTCATTTAGCTCCATTTAAATCAATTTTATGGATACAAAAACCAAATGAAAATGTTGCATTCAATTTAATTAATTAAAGTGTTGATTAATTAAAGGGTGATTATGAACCTAAGCCTACGATAATTGAGCTATGTGAAAGGCCGTTTCAAATGTGTTTGAACCATGGGAATGTGTAGATTAGATTTTGGTTGTAATTTGATTTGATCAAATGTTGTAAAAGAGCATAAGCTCTTCTTTACTTTAAAGTAATTTATTTTGATCAATTGTTGTAAAAGAGCATAAGCTCTTCTTTACTTTAAAGTACTCATTTTCTTGTTTTATTTGATATGCATGAAAATGGAGTAGAGGGTCCAACGCCCCTAGGAACAACACACCTTAATGTGATTAAACGCGTAACTAAAATCAATCACCATCCCTAGTCCGAGATCCAACACTAGGCTCGTGTTGGATCTAATCAAAGGTTCATAGTCATCCTAAGGCCCTAAGGCAACTATATAGTCCATCAAATGAATGCAAAGTTTATGTTAGTAGTATCATATACTCTTGCTTTAAAAACCGTTTTATAAGCATAGTGGGAGTATTATATACAACTAAATTCAATCAAATGGACCAATAGTTGTAATAGGACCAAAATTGTTTTAATAAAGATTAAAATGAATATTTATATGTGATGAGACCTAAAACCCTCAAACCAAACCATTATTAAGTTGATAAGCGTGAGAGTGCTTTGAACACTCTTTCGTGGCTTTCCACCGTGGTAGCTTCAATCGTTTATGACTCATACACCGTATTCGTCCAGTTCTGGGGTTGCAAAGTATGTGCTTATATTCAGGAGAAGCCTATACACATATGATGAAGTAAAAGTAGGCAACGAGTGTGGTCAATATGATATTCTTCTGAGGCCATTCTTGAACCCCTACTTTAACTAAGCATGGTGGGAACGACTTAACTAAGTGCAATGTGCCAATATGATATTCTTCTGAGGCATCATTCTCTAGAGGCCAAACTAGATGGGTACTTGCAAGAGATGCAAATGAGTAAGCGTACTCTCTCATTATTATTAACGCTAGCCAATATGATTTTCTTCTGAGGTGGGCTTGGTAGTAGTGAGTCTCCCATACCCTACTAAGAGTTTCCTCCAAAACTCTCGAATTCCAATGAGGGATATGGAATTTGCCAAAAATAGTGGGTGGTGCTATTTGATTTAAAGACCCGGATCAAATGGCTTAAAATCAATCAATTTATATTCGTTATGTATTTGTTTACCAATATATTTGCAAACGCTATCCAACACTTGACAAATAAAAACCGAATGTTTTAGTTTCCGAACTTAGTACCACAATCCCAAAGAATGTCTTAAAAGGATTGGATATGTACCTAAGTAGTCTCATCCTCATAATCTTCCTAATGATAATGTATCATTGGAAGAACAGGTTAGAAAAGTCTATCATGAAGAGGACAACACAAACAACCAATGCTTAATCCTTTGTTAAATGAACAAAGGAACTTACGAAGATTAGCATAAAGAAAAGGACACTTTTAGTGTTATTAGTTCTTCACTCACAAATCGTTGTATGAAGAAATAATGAGTTGTTTTGAACTACCCTTAGTCAATGCAAACACTTAGTGCTTATTTCTTTGTTACATGAACAAGGAACTTGAGAAGAAAGCACAAAGGCATGGACACTTAATGTGCCATGATTCTTCACTTACAAATTGTTGTATGAAGAAATGAGAGTTGCCTTGAACAACTCTTGAAAGTTTGTAATTATGTTTAGAACATAATGGTTGGTTAACAAAAATAGTGTATAAACATGGACTTATGATGATTTTGAATCATTGAGTGTTGAAGTGATAAACCACTTAACGAGACGGAAACTAGGCTAGGACTTCACCTTTATGTCCCTAACCTAATGGTTCACTAAGTTTATTGTAAACTATGTAGTGAACAATAAACACATGCTCTCCAAATTGTTTGATGTGTATAACACAATTGAAATAAGTTTCAAGAGAGATAGTGGGAGTTTAGGGACCATGACTATTGTAGTCAAAGGAGAAGTCAAATGAAGAAAGCGAAATAACTCCAAGGGAACAAACTTTCTTTATGAAAGGATGGACATTGGAAGGGGTATTTGCAAGAAATGTCTTGCAAGTGTCAAGAACACACCTTTCGAAGGTGTTGTAAATTGTTCTTGAATAGTTCAAAACAGTTGGTTCTTCTACTTGAATGTTTGATTCCGTATTAGTAACTATGTTTTACAAATCGTTGTAAAAGTATGACTAATAAGAAGTAGAAGATATATGAGAGAAGAGAAAGTACTTCACATACAAAACGTGAATAAAATATAGATTTCTGCGAAAGCAGTTAGTACTTACTTACCTCCTCATATGAACTACCAAAGAAATGGAAAAACAAAGATTGTCTTTACATTCCAATTTTAAGGAACTTAATTCCGTCACTATAGTAGAGATGGATGAATGTTTTGTTTGACAAAACATTGTTCTTTATTAATCAATGATTGGATTATAGTAATCTAATTGATTATCTCTATAGTAGAGATGATATGGTAGTGTTAACTGTTTAGAATATAACGATGCTTAAAACCCAAAAGGTTGCAAGGTAGTGACTAATCCCAACTAAAGTTGTGATACCTCTAAAACATAAATTACGAGTTGGTCATAGATGGATACTTTGGATCGTTAGATCCGGATCCAATACCTTCTTATTAAAATTGTATAGAGGCGAAATGTTCGAATCTTTATTCTTTTGGAAAGAACAAAGAATCACAAAGTTGTTGAGGTTAATTCACTTAGATGTTAGTGGCACTTGTCCACAACATAATACTACTCATGTTGTATGACATTCACCGAAGATCACCCTCGGTTGGACTATAGTTTATTTTAAATAAACACAAGTCCGAATACTTTGCAAAAGGTTTCAAAGAATTCAAGAAATGTAAGTTGATGAGTAAGACGTCCAAAGTATTTACATCCTTAGATTTGATCCAAGGAATGGTAACACTTTAGAATAGTTTTCTTGAAAGATATCAAGGAAAGAAGCATCATATGATAATGGATTTCTCCATAAGGAGAAGAACGAACTTGAATAAGATTTGGTTCGTTGGATATTATCAATTACCCATATATAGGATATATACTTCTAAAACAATATGATTGTCAATTAGAAGATCTTCCAAAGTTTTCATGACTCCATAGGATGTAGTTAGAAAGAAAGACAAATCTTAATCATGTTAAGATTTGGGGTTGTGTGCCAATAGGCAATATTTGTTTGAAAATTATCTTAAGGATATCCTCAAATTAACCTTTGGATATCACTTCTATAAACCAACTAACAAATGTTGTTTTGTTGGGTAGTTCATTGTAATCCTACAATATGATTTGCCTAAGATAGAGCAATGAACGAAAGATAGAACTCAAAGAATGGGTTCTTTGAGAGACAAGATGATAATCAACAAATATAACAGCCTAGTTCCTATACCATAAGCTCCAAGGTAATCAAGAAGGATTTATAAACCGTCTCAGTTGAATGGTTTGAACTTTATGACTATGTCGTAGAGTTGCACCTCTTAATTCGAAAGAAATAAGAATGAAAATCCTTATGACTACGTTGAGTGTATATACGATATATACTTAAGGAAATGGAAAAGTACCATTTGACACGAAATAATGAAACCTTCATAGCTAATTGGTAGCTTAAGGTGGCTACAATCAAAGAGAATGGTTGACTTTGAAGGAACCATTTTTGACGTAGTCTTAGTTTCAATTAATTCGAAGATAGCTAGCTACAACTAAATGTTGATTCAATGTTTGGACATAATATAGGTTTCCGAAACCATTATTAAGATAGTCCTAATAATATATGTCTAAAACTATGAATCACAAAACATGTAAGTTGTAGAGATCCAACCATCATGGATCTTAGCAAGCTAGTGGGAGCCATAAGCGTCTTATGAGAGAAAGATCAAATTGTTTGATTTCTCATATAGATGTAAATGAATCTTTTGTTTACTAGGTTTACAAAAGATTAGTGGGAGTTAATCATATTCCTAAAATTGTATATATATATATATGATATATATGAATATATATATGATATATATGAATATATATATGATATATTAATTTTGGAAATGAAATGAGTACTTCTTCGTTAAAGTTATGACTTTAAACATTCTATAACGATAGAATGTATATGGGAGACATAGTCTATATACATGGGATGGAAATCTATAATGATAGATTTTAGGATATAATTGGATTATATCATGCCCTAATAATAGACAAAATGTGCTAGGAAGTTTCTCATATGATGATAAACTTCAATTAGGAGGACAACTCTAGTTAGACTAAGTAGTTGCTCTTCTCAAAGGGAACGTACCCTTTGACTCCCAAAGAAATAATGCATAAATAGAATCCTTTATGCATACGCAGAAAGGTGATTTATGTATTTCATATTGTATGAAAAACATTGATATGAATTGTACCTAGAACGGTACAAGGCAATATCAATGCAAGCCCAGGATCAGAACCATGGCAATTGTCAAGTAAGTCCTTAAGTATTTAAGAAATACTAAAGGATAGATTCTTCAAAGAATGAGGAAGAATTAGAGTAACGTAAAGGAAGCGTAAATGTATTAGATTATGAATCTAATCCATCATTGGATGTTTCTTCATTATTAATGAAGAGATAAACAGATATCTCTTTATTATGACTAAAGAGATATTTGGATGGAAACATTAAAGTAATGACTTTAGTGTGTTCCATTATGAATGCAAAATATATTGCCATATAGAAGCTTACAACAATGTTGTTTGGATGGGAAAGTTCATTTATGAACTCTCTATTCGATTCCAACCAGAAAGTGTATCTAGTGTACTGACACTATGACACTAAAGGGGCGATAGCTCAAGCCAGGGAATCAAGGTCTCATCAAGATCCGAACTCATATGAGAGATTGAACCACGTGATTGAGAATCATGTATAATGGTAACGTCGTTATTCTCAAGGTTGCTTCTATGGATAACATATAGATATCCATTGTCTAGGCCTACTACTCAGCCATTTATGAAATGACTACATAAGAGGTATCATCACTGATGACCAAGCTGATTGGCTCTAGTGCAAGTGGGAGATTGTTGGAAATGTGCCCTAAAGCCAATCATATGATGATACTTTACGGACATTTCATATGTTAAACTAATCTAATTTAATATCAAGGGCAAAGATTATTGTTTAAGCCGTCTCATATAAATGTTATATGCTTAAACGATAAGTCCAAGGAATATGTGATTGAGAGAATACGATCTAAAGAAGTTAGATTCATGAGACCATTCTTTCGTAGACACATCCTAAACGTTCCTGATCATAGGATTGCCAATTGGGCATTGACAGTCCATTAAGATCAGTACGTGCTGTGTCTTCTCTCAGGGAGAGTGACTAGTCTCGAGTCATTGGTGTGTGTGACATCAAGACAAGTACGTAGGTGCTCAATAGAGAGTGAGTTCATTGAACACGATCAACGAAGAGTTCTCATATTCATGTCACATGAGAACTCATGGTTGGGATAATGCAAAGTAGTCCTTTGACCTGAGGCATCATAGTTTTCTTGTGGTTAGGTACTTGATCTTTGATTATGTCAAATGTCACCCATACACGGGTGTCCACGGCATAGTTGGGGTTAAGCCACTTAGCCATGGAGGCAAGTGAATACGCAACAAGGGATCTCTAACCTTCAAACTGTTTGAGGGAGAATACTCTATGATATGATTAAGAATCTCTGGCCAGAGTATGAATGAGATTTAGGAAGTCGTTCCAAATCACATTCAAGGTAATCATATAAGCACACGAATCACATTGGATAGTAGACATGAATAAACTATCAAACCAAACAATGTGGTCAAGAGTATTGTATTAGAGAAATACCGTATTGCATTTGTAATCCTAAACTGAATAGGTTCTCCACCTCTTCTGATTAGCTTGGGTAACCATGATATGCTGCTAGGTGTCACTCATGGTTTGTGGAAGCCCTAAACGTGTATAAACACTAAAGGGAGAATTGAAAGTAAGTTTCAATTCACAATCGATTTGAAAGAGTTCGGAATCGCCCACTGCCTCGCTAAAAGGAACCTAATGGATCGTACACCGTGTAAGGTAAAGATTGAAGAAACAATGGAGATGAGTAAGAATAATTAAATGGTTTAATTATTTATGGCAATGATTAATTAATATGTTAATTAATCAAACGAATAAGTTCGTTAGAGACCTCGGGATAGTTTTGGACCTTAAGGCCCAATGGGCTTCGAACGTCAAGCCCATTGACTTAAGTTGTATGACAATTTAATGAATAATAATTCACAAAGGCCCAATTAGCCCAATAACACCCTAAGGCCGGCCTTGAGATGAAAATAGGGTTTTGGTTCTTTAGGTCACTTAAATGAAGTGACTATATAAAGAACTTTATAGCCTAAAATTCATAATGGGTTCTTTTGGAGAAAATTGGAGAAAACATGTCTCTCCTTTTCTCTCTAGGAGGCCGGCCCCCTTGGAGGGTGGATCTAGCAATCCTACTACTCCAAGGTCACTCATTTCTTCTCCAATCTAACCTTGGGTGAACTTGGAGAAACCTATTCTTCCATCAAAATCCATAGATTTTAGATGCAAGGAATGAAGGCCCTCTCTTTGGGTGATTAGCCTTTGCTTTTGCAAAGAGGAATCTACAAAGGTATATATTTCTCAACTCACTTTGATTTGAGTTGAGTCTTGGTTCACCAATCTACTAGGCTTTGAATTTCATGGTTAATGTTTTGTTTTTAAGTGCATGCAAGCATGATTCCGCCTTTTAATTGTTAATAGCATGCTATTGATGTTGCTTAAATGAACATGTTTTTCTCAAAATCTTCCTTCAACAACACCCAAATGTGGTCCTACATTTGTGATGTTCTGTCAGAACCATCGTCGAAATCCCCGTGAGCCACCAAAACAGTTATACCTAAAACCTGGAGGGGTTCAAAACAGAAAGTGTGAGTGGGCAAAAACAAAGCTTTTCAAAATCATTTCATGTCTCAAAAGTTCTAACCCCTCACCTTAAAACCAGTCTAATTTCCCAGAAAATAATATATGCTATAACAGAAATCATGCTCAAGATGAAAATCCATAGAAATATACCATGTCAAAGTATCTCAATGAAAAGCTATAAGTAATCCAGTTAAAATATATCAATGCCAGATATCATATCAGCCGAGTCCCCCCTAAATTAATCTGCACGGCTGAGTCTATAGCTCATAACCAATCTAAACCATATCAAATCCTGCACACGAGTCGGAACCACCTAAAGTGGTATGTACGACAAGACTAGGTGTAAAATAAATATGCTCTAGTGCTACGATTACGTGAAGACTGTGCGAATGTCACCTACGAGTCGGAACCACCTAAAGTGGTCTGTATGACAAGCCTGTGCACCTAACTTGGATCCAAGGTGAGCATATGGTGCGGGAGGCGAATATCACGTGAAAGACTGTGCCCTAACTCTGGGCGGGAGCACTAACACTGGGGTGCAGGTTTATGAGCTCTCAATACATCACATCATATTTCGCATAACTGAAGTAATCTCGTATCTTTAATTTATGAACTTACCTGGCACTTGCCTGTGCGTCCGCAACACCAATCATAAATATATGCAACTACTAATGCATAAATAAAATAGACAGATACTTTGCATGTCATTTCAAAACGTATAATCATTCAAATTCAAATTCTGGAAAAAATCTCAAGTATATAGGTCTATACGGAAAAACCAAAAGCCCACTCACTGGTATGTCGAAGGGTCGTAGCCCCCGATCCTCGATTGATGGCGCTCGTCCTCCAGATAGGTCTCACCTATATGCGAAATAACTAAATAAATGTTATTTAAAGCACATATACCAAACTAGGAAATAACTTCTCATACTTTGCTCAAATGGGGTATTTGAATATACCACCATGACCTACTCAACCTTAGGAACATACCCATATTTTTAGAAAAATTTTACGAGCACCCACGCGCCCTCACGCACCGACCAAGGCACGGCCAGACTCGCGGCTCATGCGCAGGCACGTGCCTAGCACACCAAACGGCGTTAGGGAATATTCCGTTAAAAACAACATATACTGTTAGAATTACCTGACGGTGTTAGAATATTCCGTCAACTTTGACAAAATTTTCTCCTCCTTCTTCCTTGGTTTGCCGAAGTCCGACGCCGGTGCAGCTGCGATCGCCGGAAACTGGAAAAATATTGAAACCTTCATATTTTCTTCATTTCTTAACCAAAATTCATGAAATTTGTCTCAAAATGAAGCTTACAACGAGTAGAACAAAACCTTACCAATTTTAAGCCCTAAAATCCACGGAATCTCGCCGGAGAAGCCTCGATAATCCGACCAAAATTGAAACTCGTCAAACTAAGCTTCCCGACGTCCAAAACACTCCAACTTTCTTCCCTGAGCTTCGTGAAGATGTCCTAAAGCTTCCTAGAACCTTAAAATTCACTGAAAATTTCACGATCACGACTGCATGAACAATACTCATAATATGAGATTCTGGGTTCTCGGGTTTTCGAGGTTTTCACGTCCAACCACCACCACCATTCGACTCCTAAGCTCACAAGGAATACAAAAACAGGCTCCTCGACGTCGATCCGTGAAGAAATGGTCTGGTTTGAGGTTTGTCCGTACAGTTGTACGGATTTTCAGAAAAATCTGAGAGAATGAGAGAGAGAGAAAGGTCAACGGGAGTTTGGGTGTGTGTGAGTGTGTGTGGTCCAGCTTTGGGTTACTAACAACAACCAAAACCATTAACTTTAAGTTCCAAAAACTTAGGAACTAACTAGATTAGTCTAAAACCCAAACTCAAACCACAACACTACACAATGTGCTCAACATCCAAGGGTATAAAAGGAATTTTCACGCTATCGAGGATAAAATAATATATACGTTCGGGACGGGCTGTCTCAAATATAGCAGGAAATATATTAAACTTAGATAATGTAGATCCACAAGATTGGGAGAGAACAATTGAAAGATGGGAAAAAGGTTGCGTACATTCAGTATTATTGTTAGATTTTAGTAATTCACAAAATATGTTAGATTAGTTTGAACATACTTTAGATGGTTTAGTTTTTTATTATTTCAAGTCATGGAAATTTCAAAATCCAGAACAGCATCAGGCAGCCAAAACACATTTTTATATTGATCGTTTTGTTACTTTGATTAAACAAGAATTTTTAGATCATAATAGGTTAGATGGCAGAAGCGAACAAGAACAAATAAGAGCAATTAGAAATTTAGAACAACTACAAATTTATGATTTACACTTATACCACAGATTTATTTAAATATTTAGGAAGAACTGGTAGAATTAGCTATATTAATTTATTAGATACTTATATGACAAAAATAAATGGACCAATAGGTGAAAAGATTTGGAATGAATGACAAAAGCATCCAAAGAAAAATGATATTGCAATAGGATCTAGAATTCAACATTTATATGATATACTTAAACAAGAGTGTAGTCAAATAAAAGCTAAGAAACAAATTAGGAAGCAATTTTATATGAGTTGTAAAAATATAGATTTACCGCAACAATATGGTTGTCATAAGAAAAATAAGCATAAGAAAATATACAAAAAGAAATATAGGTCATATAAACCCTACAAACAACATAAGAATTTCAGCATAAGACCTTCAAGGACATATAGGAAGAGAAAATATATTCCAAAACAATTTAAGAAAAGAAGTGGTAGACCTTGGATTAGAAAATATAAAGCACCAAAATATAAGAGTAGTTGTAAATGTTATTCATGTGGAGAGAATACACATTAGACCTAAATGTCCAAAATTAGGAAAACAATCGAGAGAAAATGTACATTTGATGGAGTTGTTTAAGTTAGAAGAATATGAAGATATTCAGTCAATATACAATTTAGATGATTTAAGTGATAATGAGAGTATTTATAGTATAGAGAGTATTAACATGATAGATTCATATTCTAAAGATTCAAGTAGTTCAAATAGTGATTTAGAAGAGTATGTGTGTGCATTTATAGAAGAACAACATGAAGAAAAGTATAAATATATTAATTTAGGTTGGCCAGAAAAATGTTATAAGTGTCGTAGATTAGTTGCAAAAAAATACTATAATACATATTCAATATTGTGCGAAAAATGTTATAATAATAAGTTATTAGAAATTAATTCAGCAGAATCACAAGAAAATACTGAAATATTAGGAAATATTGTTTATAGTATAGAAAAGCCAAAAAATAGTTCTTTAATTACCATAAATTGTGAAATAGAATTAGTAAAAGAACACAAATTACAAACAACAACTATGATAGATACATGAGGTACAAAAAGTGTCATAAGAGAATAATTAATACTAGAAAAATATAGACAAAAATTAGCAAAACCAGTTAGAATAACACAGTTTGATGAGAGACCAGTTTATTTAACACATTGTATTAATAATGAGTCTATTAAAGTAGAAAAACAACAATTTAATTTACCATTAACATTTGTTTCACCAGTAGGATCATACCTATTCATTTTAGGTTTAAACTTTTTGAAAAGTTTACAAGGTTTTTTATTTATGAATCCTAACATAACATTTTTCAAAAGAAGCATTACAATAATTGACCAAAGTAATATTGTAGAAGCATACAAAAGCATAAGTATATAAGAGTATAGTGGCCAAGATAGTTATCATTTAGAAAACTCAAAAAAAAAAAAAAAAAAACAAATGATGAGCATAATAATACAGAAGAGTTTGATGAAGAAATATTTGAACATGAGTATCCGAATTTTGAAGAAGGAACCCCTATAGAAATATTACAGTTAGATAAACCAAAGAGTTTAGAAGAATTATTACAATTAGCAGAACAAACTAGAATCATAGGAGAAGACCCCACAGTTACATTGGAGTAAAAATAAAATATTAGCAAAATTAGATATAATTAATTCAGATTTAACCATTAAGACAACTAATATGCCTTGTAGTTTAATAGACAAACAAGAATGTGAGCAGCAAATAAAAGAGTTGTTAAATTTAAAAGTAATTAGACCCTTTAAGTCTAGACATAGATCAACATCATTTATTGTGAGAAAACATTCAGAGCTTAAGAGAGGTAAGGTTAGAATATTTTATAATTACAAGAGATTAAATAATAATACATATGAAGATAGTTATAAGTTACCAAATAAGGATGAACTCACAAATAAAATTCAAGAGAGTAAATATTTTAGTAAATTTGATTGTAAATCAGGATATTGACAAATACGATTAGCAGAAGAATCAATTGAGTGGACATCTTTTACTTGTCCAGAAGGACATTTTGAGTAGCTTGTTATGCCATTTGTACTTAAAAATGCTCCATCGATCTTTCAAAGAAAGATGGATCAAATTTTCAAGAAATATGATAATTTTTGTACTGTTCATGTAGATGATATTTTAGTACATAGTAAAAATAGAAATGAACATAGAAAGCACTTAGAGATAGTTTTACAAGAATTTATCAATAATGGAATTGTGATTAGCAAAAATAAAATAGCATTAGAAAAGCAAGATATATAATTTTTAGGAATGTATATCAAGTAAGGTACAATACAATTACAAGATCGTATAGCTAAAAAGGTTTTAGAATTTCCAGATAAGTTAGAAGATTAAAAACAATTACAAGCATTTTTATGATTGTTAAATTATGCAAGAAATTTTATTCCTGATTTAGGAAGAAAAATAGCAGTATTACACAGTAAAACTAGTAAAATTGGACAAAAGTATTTTAATAGTGAAGATATTAAATTAGTTCAAAATATAAAGAAAGAAATTACTAAACTTAAGCCATTAACATTACCATTAGATGATAGTTATAAAATAGTTGAAACCAATGCTTCATCATTAGGATGGGCATATATACTATACCGTGAAAAAGCATAAGGAGTCACCAAAGTCTGACGAATATGTTTGTAGATATTCATTAAGAAAATTTAGTGATGTACAGTCAAGATTACCGTCAATGGATTTAGAAATTTTAGGAATAATTAACTCAGTTGAGGCATTTTCTTTATTTTACATAATGAAGTATTTACGATTAGAACATATTGTCAAAATACAGTTTCTCATTATAACAAAATGCATGCTAATAAATAGGTAGCCCGAAGATGGGTTAATTTTATTGATTAAATTACAGGAAATGGTTTTAAACTAATTTTTGAACATATAAAAGGTAATGACAATACATTAGCTGATATCTTATCAAGATTAATTTGTTGAACAAGAATGGAATATCGTGGACTATCATCCTCAAATGGCACAAGATCACAAGGCAGAAGAGCACACTTCAATAGCATAATGATGTACCATGGACCTCCACCATTCAATGGATTCCAAAATAGCATAAGTAGACCAGCATCACCACCAGTACCAACTTTCAACTTTAATGACAATATTGTTGAATAAATCAGAAATCCAACTCTGAGGTATAGGTCAAGAGTACTAGGGCTTTCTGATAGGCAGTAGGTTCTTCTAGATAATTTTTGGAATATCTAAATCAAACAGCTAAGCATGAGGTTAGGTCATGAAAAATTAATTACAGCCTTAGAACAAAAAATTGATAGTTTTAATTTAGCATCCATCAAAGCCAGCATCGTATTCATTATCTTGAGTACAACCTTCAAGTCATTTCTAGGGACCATGAATCATTACTTAGTAAGTTTACCAAAATGAACCAAGAACTCAATCTCTTAGAATGCAGCAGAAGGCAAGTGACACCCTGAAAAGAGAATTGAAAATAGATTTGGAAACTGATTAGCATAAGAATAAAGAAAAAGAGGTTATTGAACCGAGGCTAATGAGCTCATAGAAGATATTAAGATTGAGCTCTTAGAGGAAGCCATTGAAATGGAGCAGCATCAAAATAATGAGCAGCATCATCATCTGAGTGACAAAGAAAAACAAGAAAGATATGAAAATTTTCTTAGGAATATATCTTTAGACTTAATAATAGATGATATCCTATTAGAGGAAATTTCAAAAGCAAAATTAAGAATAACGCCACCAGATATGCAAAATGAGATCCTAAGCAGAGCATCACAGTCCATAAAAGAGGTACAATTACAATTACAATATGTTTTGTATCAGTCCATCTTTGATCCAAAACCAAGGATGAATATTATTACAAAGATGTATCCACCATGTCTTTGTGATAGTACATAGAATTGTATTTGTAAACCAGAGGTTAGCATAGCTGTGGCCATGATTAATATGAGAGATTTTAGACCATGGCATTTTAGTTATGAGCATTAGAAAAAGTATAATGTAGTAGAAGTTACCCCGGCCTTACTATTAGAGTTTGGCTATCTTGATAAAATATTCATTAACCATATTTCTCAACTAGAATCATTTTATGAAAAACCTATAAAAGTAGCAGAAGATTATCTGGAAAAGTGGAAGGAAATTTGCATAAGTTTTATTAGTAGTCTTCCAGATTGGTATGTACACATGCATAAGGAGAAAGCTAGGCATATAGCCATGATGAATGAATAGTCATTTAGACTATCCCCTATCTCCTTACATAGGTGGACTCCTTCATACAAAAATATTCTAAAATTTCGAGAGATCCAAATACTAGCCTTAGATGAGTTTGAAGATTTTAGGTATAATATGGTATTAGTAGCAGAAGAAGAAGAAATGTATATTTATAGCAAGACAAGGATCAGTCATAAGCCCTATTGGAAGCCTCAAAATTTCAAAGAAGAAACAACATAAATGTACTACAAGGTGAAAGAAGATAGAGAAAGAGATGCAGAGCTAGTAGAAAGCGAGGAACAATACTGGAACAATTTGACAGAAGAAGAGCTGCATAACATTGACAACATAATGGAAGAATGAAGAGTTGGCAGCAAATTAGTATAAGTTGAATAGCATCATGTAAAATAATGTACTTATAGACAGAAATGTCAACATCATTGTGGACCCCGCTACAATAATAAAATAATGGCATAAGAGTAAATAAAGAAAAGAGCTTGATCCATCATGGACTTTTCATACACAAAATGTCCTTTTGATTAAGAATGAATGGTGTTAGGCCATTTTCGTTAAAACTCTCTAAATTTATTGCTTTTCACCGTACAAACTATATATGTATGTGGTTTGCTTTGGCAACGTAAGGATCATTAGTTTTGCTCCATCTTCTTCTACAAGGATACATAATTGGACAAAGCAAAGAAGTAGGTAAGTTATGAAATTCAAGAATTTTTCATATTCGACTAAAATGTTAGTCCAATGATCAAACGCCACTGCAACAGGATCATAATGAGCAAAAAAAACAAAACACGTAACAAAAGGCAACGTTACATGTACCACATTTACTAATCATATCGTTCATTAATCTTACATAACTTCTATCTATGAAAAATGCATCAGGAGTATAATCAACAAATATAGTTCAGATAAACATAGAAAATTCTCATTGATAATTTTTAGTTCTACTATAGCCATCAATGACATGAAGTAGTAGGTTTTGTTGCAGATAAACCAAGGTTCTATGGATCAACCAAGGATCTATGGATCAACCAATGTTCTAGCAAATTCTTTAAAACTTGCAATCACTAATAATAAAAGTTTGGTGGTTTTAGCCCCAAAACTTATAGCCAGAGTACTGCTATGGGACTTCTAACTCTATATTTCTCAGCCACCAAAGTTAAAGATCCAAAGGAAGAATTGGTTGAAGTTGCTCCACCCAAGGCAACAAATCTCACTTTGTAGCTCATTTTTTCACCCATCTTTTTGAAACTCAAGGTTTTAGGCTCAACACTCACTGAAACTCCAGCTGGTTCTTTCACTTGCACTGCATAAGTACTAGGAATGCTACCGACATTTTTCGCTGTCCTCTTGTATGTCACACTCGTCTTCCTTCTATCTTGGTCGAAAATCACGGAGAACGAAGGGTAATTCAAGTCGCCAGACTGAACAACTGAAGTACCAGGACAAGTGAAATTAACCCCATTGGAGAAAAGAGCTATTTGGGAAGAGTTGTAGTTTAAGCTGCAGAGGTAAAGCAGATAGTCTTCAGTGGTGATGTCATAAACTAGGCCTGGATCAGCAGCACTTTCTGGATCAACGTGCCCCGAACCAAATGCAAAAGAGCTAGCTGGTTGAGAACTATTCGAACCAACATCAGAAATCGGAGAGCGCTTGTTGTTTATGGTATAAGCTGTGGTCATTAGTGCCGATTTGATTTCTGCAGGTGACCAATTATTATGTTCCGACTTGAGAAGAGAGGCTAAGCCACTAACATGAGGGCAGGACATTGAAGTGCCTGAGATTATATTAAACGGCACGCTTCTCTTATTGCTTTTGAGCATGCTTGGGCTAGGCTTGGGTGGCCAGGCTGCCAAAATGTTCACACCCGGCGCAGTCACATCAGGTTTGATCACGTCTGGTCCAGCTGAACTTGGCCCTCTTGACGAAAATGCTGCCATCACAGGCGCAGTGTTGCCATAGACTGTACCTTGGAACACAAGCGAAGCCGATGGTTTCTTTGATGACATCACATATTGTCTGATGGCTTTAGCAGCAGAAGCTCCAAGAGAAGCGGCAGGCAAAATGTGAGGATCAGCAACAAGTTCCTCTCCTTCGCCGTCACTGTTGAGTAATAGCATTCCGGCTCCCCCTGCCTTCTTCACCTTCTCTCCAGTTCCTGCTCGCGTGTATAATCCGCTCTCACAAACCACAATCTTTCCTTTTACAAGCTTCTTGACCAGTGCACCCTCAAAGCAAAACTCAGCTCCTAGGCTATTACCTGCGGTTCTGTTATACACTAGTGGCAATTGCTTAGTTTTTTCACCTGAATACAGAGACGTCCCTTTGAATATCTGCCCATTCCCGAGCTTCACAACTGTTGGGAAACGCCTGTCAGTGTAGCTTGCTGCAACAGTCATAATCCAAGGTGCACCATTGCTAACACTTGAAGCAGAAGGGCCTGAATTGCCTGCAGAGCATGAAACTGAAACTCCATTTCGAACTGCTCCAAATGTAGTAATAGCAATGTTGTCTCTGTAAAAAGGCCTAGAAGTGCCTCCCAAAGAGAGTGACAAAATGTCTACCCCATCTGCAACAGCACTGTCAATTGCAGCCATTACATCAGAGTTGGCACATCCGAATTGCCAGCAGGCCTTATAGGCTGCGATTCTTGCAGTACGCTTCATACCGCTGGCTGAGCCCTTGGCCAAACCAAATAAGCTAGCTTGGCTTACAAGGTTTCCAGCTGAAGTGGAAGCAGTGTGAGTTCCGTGCCCTCTTGAATCACGAGGGGATCGATACTCTTCTGTTTCGTTGATTCTGCCAACAATGCCCTCATACCCTTTGAAAAAGGCTCTTGCACCAACAAGCTTTTTGTTGCAATTTGAAACTGAGAACTTTGTGCCTTCCTCACAAGTGCCTTTCCAACGAAAGGGCACTGGGGAAATGCCTGTGTCATGGAAGCTAACATGTTCTGGCCAGATCCCTGTATCGACAAAGCCAATGATCACGTCCGAGGCCAAGTTAGAAGCACTCCAAAGTCCTTTGCTGTTTTGTAAGCCAAGAAACTGAGGAGTGTGTGTGGTGTGGAGAGTTAGCAGTTCATCACGTGTCGCAGAGAGGAAACCATCTATTCGGTTCAAGGATCGGAGTTGAGAGGCTGATAGCTTTGCTGCAAAACCTGAAACAGCAGTTTCATAAGTGTAAAGGAGCTGAGGAGTTGGTGGTTTGTTTGCCTCTTCTGCTTGAGATGAGAGTGCGGTGATAGAATCGATCACAGATTTGTAGTACCGTTGGTGATCTGAGTCCGTGATTTTCGCCTTGTCCATGTGAACTATGTATGTCTGTTCTTCCATTAAAGCGGTTTTTGTTGTAGCCATGAAGAACAAGAACAGCAAGCATGTTCTAATTATGACCATGGAAGCTCTGAAAAAAAGGACAAGTCAATAAATAATAAGGAAGACAAATTAAGCAAAGAAACACCAACTTTGAGTAATGTTAGAGGGATCATATTTTTGAAATGATTTTGCTACCAAATTATGCTGAAGTTGTCAATGAAAAACTGATTATAATAATTGATGTAATAAGTACGCATCAGTTGTCACATAATGCTTAACGAATGTAGCTAGCAAATGTATGTGATCGGTCTAACATTACTCAAGAGATACATTGAGAGAATGAGAAAAATTCAAAGAGATGTTCGAATATGTACCTTTGCTTGCCTCAAACAAGGAGAATGAGGAAGTGTATTTTGTGTGGGGTGAAGATTTACCAACTTAAAAGGTTGTTTATATAGAAAAGAAAAGAAGCATGCTTTTGATAATATGCAAATATTGAACCTTAGTGTAGAAATTATCAGAGAGACGGGCTAAAGGCCTACTTCCAACAACACCAATATTGCCCCCAACTTGGTAATTACCATCTACACAATCCATCAAGTGTGGGGTTTTATCACAAAAGATCTCAGTATTGGTTAGAGTGGGATTAGAGTATTTAAACTCTTTTTTTCTCATAGATACGATTGATGTTCAACAATTAGGGTGACTTGAAGTTGACAATTTGATCTCTTTACTCTTATATGCACCATACCAACAACAAGCGTGCCCACTTTCTCTACTTCAAAGTGCACGCCTGCAAATGGATCAAAACTAGAAACATAACTGAACAAAAGGTACGCTGCCGAATCATGAGGTATCCAGCACACACCTTCTTGGTGCAAAAGTAAATCATGGGAAGGAAGATTGAGTCTGCAATCATGTGTGATGGAACACCTCTTATATTTAAAAAAGAAAATGCCTTCTGGTGGGAAAGTTCTTGTGCAAGTATTCATTCATATTATATTTTTGGCTAGCGATTTTAACACTTTTTTTTTTTTTTTTTTTTTTGTCTTCTCCTAGCCTCTTACACGCACTCTTCTTTTGAGTGTCGAAAACATGTAAACTTTTAGAGTGCATACGGCTAAAATACGAGAGCCAAATTCGCTATTTTTTTCTTCTTTCAAATGACTTTTATCTTCCTATTGATTTATTTAAGCACAACAATTTACCGAATGAACTACGGGCTACGGTTTTTATACTTTCATGAGCTAATTAGTTTTGATTACAGTTTGAGAAAATGTGTTAGAATTATGCTACAGCAAAGTTGCAATACCATTCCATTGTTTACATATGCGACACTATTACTGTTCTTTGTCATAGAGATTGGTTGGGCAGGTCCAACTACCGTATCATACATGTTTTTACAATATATTTTCTGTTGTATTTATTCTTCTGGGTTTCGGTTATTTGTCCCCCTCATTGTACTTTTTTCTTTTCTAATAAATTTTGGTACGTTTGGGCGTTCGAGGGTCGTCCTTTATCCCACGCCTATGCCAAATTTGGGAAAAACTTTTGACAATGTAGGATATTTTTGTGTTAAAAGTTAGAACATCCTATGCGATCAATTTGCTTCAGCTCCTCCACTCCAAAAAAAAGAAAACATATAAATTAAAGAGAGAAACCATTAATCATAATAAAGTGTAGAAGAATATACATTGTGAAAGGAAGTGGGTTTTGCAGGCTTGCATTATGGTCACCTGAAAGATAAGAGGTGCTTGTTGATTGGTCGGCCAGTCCTCTATTAAAAAAAATAGTACAGTTTACCGAAATATGATGTCCCTAAGATTACTCGATTTGAAATCATTTTTTCGAGCATGCACCATTTCATTTGGGAGAAACGTCCAGAGCAAAAACAAAATTTATTGGCTAAAGCAAATCCCGGCCACTCTCTCTTACCACCCCATGCCAATGACATGGACCAACACAAGTAGGTCACACCTTTATTAAAAAAGTGATACATTGAGGTTTTTCAAAATGCAGTTTCTCTAGCGTTTTTCTTCAAATCCTCAAATCCTCAAAATGACAAATTGATTATTGTTCTTTTAGCAGTCACCACGTGGCCTTATCACCAATGCCTTGCTTTGAGTTCAATTCAAGGTAGTAGTAGACTACTAGTAGTGGGACTGAGATGTGAAATAATGGTATATATGCAGTTACTAACATGATATGACATGATGATTAGCCCCACTTCACAACGTACAGTATTTCCAAACGGAATCTCATCCAAGATTTTTTGTCTCGTGATATAGCCTTCTCCGATTTCCTTGTGAAACTTTCATACTACAACTATTAGGGAGTAATGAGAAACATTTATGCAAATGGATCTCACCTAACATAATACTACATACAATTCCTTTTCAAATAAAATAAAATTATTTAGATTGTATTTATTGATTGCATCTCTCATTTGTAAACCTTACAATAGTTGAATGGTTCGTCAAGTTATATTCGAGTTACATAAACAACTATGGAGGACAAACATTTTATTTGAGTCAATTTCTATCCATAGTTCACTCTTTCATGGATTTCCTGTATATATATACACTAACTAGGCACCTTCAACTCCAAGCAATATTCTGATCATGGACTGTAAATCACAATGGGGCTCCTCACGGTGTATCGAGTGCTTTTCCATCCGAGCGAGCCGGATACCATCCGCATACTGGTCATAGGGTTCGCCTTCACCACAACTTGGAAGGTCTTCCTTTCCAAGGTGCTGGAGAAAGACAGACTCATGGGCTTCACAGTGATTTCAACTCCTTTTGGTGCTCTAATAGTGGCATTGTAGATGGATTTTGCAGGGCCCACATTGGTGACAGTTCTTCTGAAAACACCAACTGTTGGTTGCTTGTTGTCTTTCAAGCTGAGCTGCATGGTGGGATAGTTGAGAGCATCATAGCCTTGACCTGGAAGCAATGAGGAGCAGTTTAGGGTTTTTGAGCCCACCAAAGGGGCTAATGAGGACCCTTTGTAGCCTTCATGGCAGAGGAACTGAATGTAGGACAATATTTCATCCATGTCATAGACTAGGCCCGGGTTCACAGCTTTAGCCGGGTTCACTTGACCGGCACCATAGGCGAATTCTGCATCGCCGTTCACCCGCTGGCTCATTGGTTTTGCTTGACCAAGATGTAAACATTGTAATCAGAGTGCAAGTCATGATAACAGTGAGCGTAATGAAAGAACTTGAGTACTATTAGTAAAGGCATGCTTTTGCACGTAGTGCTTTTGTCAGAAGCACATAAAATCGTCCATTAAAAACTCAATTTACATTCATCTAAATGCACTTCCTGAGAAAACACGTATAGCGTGCTTCTTCAGAAGCACTTAAGGGTGTTTCTCCCCAAGCGAGTGTTATTTTACATGTTTTTCCATTTCAGAAACGCTTTTAGTTATTTGGGGACACTTTTAGCACTAAAAAATGAAAAAAAGTTCCTTACCAGTGGTCAAGATGGCAGATCTAATTGCAGCCGGTGACCAATTCGGGTGGAATGACTTTACGTATGCTGCTACTCCAGCAACGTGCGGGCATGCCATGGAAGTTCCAGACATGAGTGTAAATTCTGAAAATTGTGTGTCACCTGCCAATCCAGTGAGCGACTTCCTAAGAGTGTAAGACGCCAAGATGTCAACCCCAGGTGCTGCAATATCAGGCTGCATCACGTAATACGGCACCAAAAACGGGTTCATGAGTTTCTAGCAGTCTTAGTTAAACTATAATAAAATGACCAAGACAACACCTTGAGGATGCGGTTGGATCCTTGATTTGGACCCCGGGAGGAGAATGAAGCAACAAACGGAGCACGTTTCTTTGTTTGTTGAGACTTGTATATCACTGCTGATGGTGATCTGCATGATAATAAAGAAAATGCTACTTATTTTGCTATGTAAAAATATAAACATTAAATAAATTTAGTTATAAGTTCTTAGTGTACTATCAACCTTCTTTTATTCATTATCTTTCGAGCGATAATCTAAACTACAAGGACGGGACTAGAACTTGGGTGCAGATTGGAGAGCACTCTCTACCTTGTTGTGTGAATGTACTCATCTATGATATCTCCGATTGTAGAATTGACCATGGTTCCTGGAGCCATGAATATTTGAGCAGCATCAAGAAACTGATCATCTTCAATTATAATGCCAGCCCCTCCAATTCCTTTAACCACAGAATCTGCGCCCCAAGATCCGAGTTTGCAGAAAACAAGCTTGCCCTTTACCTTTCCAGGGTCTAATGTATCCTGAACACAGAACCTGTCATACACGACAACCGTCCGAAGAATTAGTATCTTTTTGTTTTCTCAGATTAAGTTAAATTGTTTTTCTTGACGGATGATGAACAAAGTGATTGATTACCTTGCACCTTCCTTGGTTTGAGAGCTTTGTGCTACATCAACCCCACTAACAATAGGGTATAAGTTTTTCTTTGGACTGAACATGCTCACTCCAATCCCCTGCATGTATCATATAAACACAATCAAATTAACTGCATCATACAACACAGCCAAAGTACGGGACATTTAGAAAATTCTAACTTTTTACTAACGCAATAAACACTTTTAGCACTTTTTAAATAGCAACTCGAGGCCCCCTCGAATGGTTCTCAAGTCCTCTTGAGGCCCCTTGAGTATGGTCAAGGGCCCCTCAACCAATACAAGTAGGTCACACCTTCAACATGTACGAAACAAAACTATAAAAAAAATTCTTCCAACAGTTCGATTTAATCATCATACACCACCAAGTATCATCTAGTAGTTAATTTTGGATCAAAATAATCATAATATGTGTTCCCCCTATGCATTCGATTACGAATCTCTGCTTTGCAATTTAGATTAGCTTAAAGTAAAATATCGTTTGCATAAAAAAAAAAAAGTCAAGGTAAAATTCAAAGGGTGTGCACCACCTAAGCAGAAATGTAAACTTACTGAGACATCCTTTCCGTTGCCCAGATGAACTTTGCTTATGAAATCCCTATCAATCCCACTGGCAGCCACAGTTACCAACCATGGTGCATGATTAAGAACACTTCCCAAATTTGGTCCATCATTTCCAGCTGAGGCCACAGTAATAATACCCTTCTTAATGGCATGAAATGCACCTATTGCTATAATGTCCGACACATAACTTGAACTCCCCCCACCAATAGAAATTGATATGACATCGACGCCGTCATGTATGGCAGCATCATACGCTGCTAGGATGTCCATGTCTGAACAGCCACTGCTAGCCCAGCATACTTTGTACATGGCCACCCTAGCTGAGGGCACTGCACCTCGCGCAGTGCCATTGGCTAGGCCGAAGAGGTTGGCATTGGGGACCTGGTTGCCTGCTAAGGTTGATGAGGTATGAGTCCCATGGCCGTCCACATCTAAGGGAGATAAGATGTCAACTGGGTCTGGATTGCCATCAAGCTTGAAGTAATTGGCACCTATGATCTTGCTTTAAGTGACCATATTAATTGACAAATACATATATGGGTTAGGGGACATTTAATTTCATAACTTAGAAGTTACAGTACAATCATAAGTAACTACCAAAAATAATACACACACACTTATAGGATGAGCTTCATAAAGATCCTGCTCCACTATTCATGAAACGAGATATGATGGTGCTCTCGTATTGACCATTTCGTGACCGTGCATTGACCATAAAGTGAACTTTTAGAGGTTTAAGGATGTTATATGAGCATTGCATGGTCAAGAAACGGTAAATACAAGGGCACTTTCTATCCTGCTCCATGAACTGTTGCGAGGGATTCCCTTCATGAAATTTTCTGCAATATTTTACAAAGAGATCATGTCAACTTTTACTTTGTTTTTGGTTGAAATGAACGTGCAGATACTCATCACAACTTGGAATCATTTTTGTTAATGTTTGATAAATCATAGGGTGTCAATTTTGATCATCAATGATCATGTTTATTTTTGAAATTATTAATGACAAATGCTCTCATTTTCTTTCATTTATTTAAAAAAAAAAGACATTTGGCAATTATGTAGAAACAAACCATGTTAATTTCTGTCCTGTGGTGTATATGGATGTAAATCTTTTCAATCAACTTTATGAGAAAACTTGAAAGGGGTATTTGCAAAATCTTATTAAATTATGAATCTGTTCAAAAAATTTACTTGTTGCATCCAGAAAAATTGGCAAAGTGGCCACAAGTTCCTTTCCACTTTGCTGGTGGAGGACCTAATCCATCTCCCTTAAAGCTTTTGGACTCTGGAGTAATTCCTGGAAATTTGAATACCAGATTATACACGACTCAAGTATATGTATATGTGTGTGTGTATATATATATATAAGTTTTATTTTCATCATAATTTAAAGTTTATGAAGTCATATGCAACAGAAAGAAGAAATTAGTATTCTTTATAACCTGTATCAAGGAGACCAACAATTATGTCACTTTCAGTCTTCAAATTTCGTCTAGCTTTTTGTGGTAACCCAATGAAATCCCATGATCTTGTTGTGTGTAGCTTGTGATACCTATTAGGAATCACGGAGAGAACCTCGTCCATTCCTATACATTCACAACACATAAGTTAACATGAAAAACTTTTTTCTTACCTCACAATGTTAATCTGAACTATTTGTCATGACGATTTGGATTCAAACTGATACAGTCACGCACATACTTTCTAATTTTTTGGCTTCATCACTAGAAAGCTTGGCAGCAAAGGCATCGAAGCTCTTTTTATAGCTATAAACCATGGACTCTTGAGCATCAGCATAGCTGCAAAACATAATCACACTGTCTTGGCCAAAAGAACTTCTATATAATTCCATAGTTTTTTTTTTTAAGACGATATCTACTCTAAATTTAATTTTGAGGGATAGGAATTCGAACTAATCACACTGTCTTGGCCAACTAACCAACCCACGTGTTCATTTCATGCATGGTTCAACATTTTATTGTTTTTTGCATGTGTGCATGAGAGGAAGTGTAGAGTGTCAACCAACCTTCCTTTAACAGATGAGAGGATTTTCATATGCGTATGGGAAGCTGCAGAGTCCTCATTATTCACAGGATGAGCTCCCAAGTACACAATGTAAAACTTCTGTGCATTTCCATAAATTACAAAACCGGGTAAATAAAACATAAAATTAAATTTAAGACAGTATTAGGGTATGTACCTTTTGGTCATCTCCTTTTACACAAACAACGCCTACTAAGATCAAATAAAGAAGAAAAAGAAGAAGAAAGGAAGAACTAATTTTCTTGCTACACATGCTTGCAAGATTTAATGTTGGCTTTGCACTCAGCTGCCTCACAAATTGGTTCCTCTTGTTTTTATACATCCAACGAGATATCTAGGTGGTTTCAGAAGGAGCAAACACAAGAAAAACGTAAAAGGATAAGAGCAAGAAGCCTTGAGCTGTTTTAAATTCGTTGAGAAAGCTTAGAAGTAAGTTAACAGAAATTCAGGTTGTGTATTGTGGTCAGGTCAATGTCAATGTTATCTACGGGCTAGCATTGCTTCTTTTGGAGAAACTTGCTGAAAATATCACTTCCCTATTTGTTTGTTAGAGTTGCACTTTCTGGATGGGGTGTATATATATATACATATATATATATATATATATATATATATATATATATACATATATATATATATATATATATATATATATATATATATATATATTAGCACATGTGAGGATATATAGTAGCCCTACGGATGTGTTAAGAATAGTCTCGGATCAGAAACTTTACAAATAATTATAACTTATATTGAATAGTTCCACTTGTAACTGCACTGAGTCTTTGGTAATAAATTTCAACACCTTGCTAGAGTGTGCATGTGGTCAAGTTGGGGCAATATCGGTATGATAAGTAGTGGGTCGTTAGCCCGACTGTAAAATCTTGATATTTAAATATTTATGTAATCCTATAATTCTTTGGTTATTTGTTGCTGCGTAAGACTTGCAGCTTAAATGCTTGACAATTTTTACCCTTGAACACTATTTCTCGTATTCGATTCCCTCCTCTCCCAGCATTGCTAACATTGAGTCTTAAATGCCTATACCATTCAACATAAATTGATTTTATGGCCTTTTCAGACACCAATTTAGTGTATGATATGTGGAATGTGTCATGGTAGGTAAATATTGTGGTGTATTGTATTGAATGTATTTGATGTGGATCAACATTGTGAAATGAATACTATGAGCTGGAGATTACTGATAAGATCACTGTCCAATTTTGAGCATTACTCATGAGTTGCTTGGAAACAAAGAACCTATAAACTTTTAAACGTATTTTTTTTACTTGAATTTCAATTCAAGCAAAAGACCTTTCTATTAATTCATAGGTAGAAATGGGATGACTTGATGTTTATTAACAACGACCGTTTAACTTATAAGATGGATTTTGCTTGTCTTAATTAGAACGGATTTACCTCAGCCTGCATGGAAGAATTATAATATAATAAACTTCTAAACTAATATTAGGTGTTTAATTACTCTAACATAAAATATGCATATTCACGTAAGGAAAGGTAGGTTTAACTTGGAGTATTGGTGAAGCATGAATTGCGCAGAGCTTTTTCATTTTGTTCTTACTACAACCAAACCAAGGACTAAAACATCGACAATATCGAGGATGTTATAAATATTGTATTTAAATATGATTGTGTAAATTCTAGATTAGATTTGATACTAGTTATTCTTCCCTATTAGGACTTGTATTTCTTGGAGGAGAAGGATTCTTCCCTCCCTTATTACTATAAATAAATGCACTGTGTAAGGGGAAATAACACATCCTCTACACAACCCTACAAACACATCTCTCTCCCTACTCTCTCTCAACAGTGCGCCCCCTCTCTCTCCATGTCGGATTAAAATAAGCCACAACACGTTATTAGCACGCTCCAACCGCTGTGCTTAGGAATTTGACATGGAATTATTCATCTTCAATTAGGGGAGTATTACGTTTCAATTATTCTTAATTGATTAAATTTTGATTTTATTGAATCCTTGTGTGTGTGTGTTGAACGTGATACAAGCTTTGGAGATGGAAAGCCGAAATTAAAGAAATAATTTTATGCACCAAACCAGTTCATTAATATCATCACGCAATCAGCTTCTTCCAAAACAGTGATTTGTATCTCGATATTTTTGCAGCCCTTTTAGCATGAACATTCACCATAATGCATGACCCAACTTTACATTTTTCAAATTTTAGATTCTACATAAATTGTGTATGCATTATATTCCATTGTTGAATTATGTGAATTGATATTGCCATGAATTGCATCATATATCTGCTCATGCATTAAATTATATGTTGAATATGCATTAAATTATGATCTGGAAATTGAAAAATAATTTTTTTTTTAGGATTTTCTGAAAACCTAACCCTCGAGCAAGCCGAGACCACGAAGCCTATTGGGCTCCAAACCCAGAAACAATGGCACGCCATTCTCGGTGACCCGCAGTCACCGCCAACATGGCCTTGGCTGAAATTCTTCGAAATCTCATTGAAATTTGTAGCCCCGTTTTCGAATTCATGGATTCTTGGTTCATAGGACATCAAGACTCGTTTCCCCATCACAATCGAGGTTCTTTGTTAAAACCCTATTAGCACTGACGTTTTTCCGACCCAGAACGTGGATGTCAGTAGCGACGATGCTGGCCTCACATCCGGCGGCATCACCTAGCGACGCTGTGATGTTCTTTGGTCATTATCTGAGCCCATCTGGACTTGGCTAACCCTCGGTCCAAACACTAGCCCTTTGGGATGACGTTTCTCTTCTCTGGGCTCACATATTGTAGCCCATAAACCATCTGCTTAGCCTGCGAATGAAACTAGCCTAAGTGGGTTTCGGTGTCCCCTTGCACCACGTAGTAGCAAATCCCAGTCTTTGTGGCTAAGGCGCTATTCCTGCACCACGTCGCACTTATATCCGTGAAGTACTAGAGCATGCCCCCGTTTGGGCCTCCTTCTGCAGCCCATGATTTGCTCAGCTTGAGATGTCTCCAACCCAATTTTGGGCTTGGACCTTGTCGATGAAAATTTCCGTCGTCTTCAGTCTTGACGAAAATGCACTTGCAAAACAATCAACAACTTTGATCAGAGACATAAGCCTCACGCGCCCACGAAGTGGGGGATGGGGGTTAGGTCAACGGATCTCCGATGCCTAAGTTAGTTTCTCTGAGAGAGTAAAGTGTTTAGGGTTTTTTTAGGGTTGAAAAAAGCTCTCAAATTTTGGTAGAATATCGGGTATTTATAGGGCTAGGGCCGGCCATATGGTGTTTAATGGAGAAATATTCTCTAAATATTCCCAAGATATTTAATAGGAGATAATATCTTGAGATAATGGGATAATTATCCCTAATTGATTTAAATTAGGATTACTTACTTGATTGGAGTCAATCTTCAATTAGGAATGTATTAAAGATAGGATTTGGGTAATTAATCCTTATCTTTAATTCCTTGCCAAGGGCAGGTGAGCTGTGGGTAGTTGTGTTTAGCTGTTGAAGCCTCCAGGGGTGTGAGTTGTGCGTGGGAGCATCTGAGAAGCCTGCCTATTTATCGAGGGCAATCTTGTCTTCTTTGAATAAAAATCCACGTGTCACCTCTTAGAATTTTTGGGATTATTTTAGGCTCCACAAATACCCTCACACCTACTGTGCTGCATGCAGGAAAATGATAGTAGGTGTAGGAATCCCAAGCTGCTTAGGCTTGTAGATTTGCTTCCCAATTTGAACTTGATCTTCTTTCTTGATTTGGAGATAGACTTCTTCTAGGAAAGGAAAATAATTGCCCCCAATACCTATTTAATTCTGCCTTAAGCAGGGGATTAAATAAATTTGGAGAACAATCATTATTCCAACAAGGAAGAGAAGCCAGAGGAAATTTTTATTCCCCCTCCCCTAGCGTTCTTCTTCTCTTGCCCTTGCAAAGGGTCATCTCTCGTTGTAATTCTTATTCTCCGTGCCGCACCAAGGTAAGAAAAAATTAAATTTTCTTCTTCTTGAATTTTTTGGGAGTCTTGGGACTCAAAAAATTGGCTTGGCGAGGATGCTTAGTGGTGCGGCACGGGTCGGGTCAGCTTGGCCGAGGTGCTGGCAACTCAAGTTGGGCTCGGCGCGTTGCTGGCGTGGGCCAGGTGACATAATGCTGGGCTCGGGCCCGCTGGAAATTGGAGGAGGGACGGAGAGTAGGAGTCTGACTCTTCTCTTCAGCTGCGTGTTGGGATTTACTTTTCCCATGCCGCGTCTTTTTTCAGGAGGTGATATGCTCCATGAAATGCCCGCCTGCTCAGTGTTCCCCAAATGCAGTTCGTGGGATGGTGGGGTTCTCGAGCTTGGGCAGGTTCTTTGATCTTGGCTTGACCATAAATGAGTTTTGGTACTTCTTTAAGATCGGGCACAAGGAAGGTGTGGGGCAGCTGAGGTCTCGCCATAGGCTGTTTGATGCTTCTAGCCAAGGTGATCATGAGTGGGCAAGGGACACCTTGGAGGTGAGTGGGGAGTGGGAGTCTGACTCTTCTCCCAAGCTGTGTGTCCCGACTACTTTTATCAGTGGTAAGTGAACTGCTTCATTCTTGTCCTGCTTGAATTTTTGTTAAGTTGCTCCATGACTTCAATTTATTGATCGTCTTTCTTACTTTGTGTAGATTCGGAGTTTGGCTCAACTCCAAGGACTTCGGCAGATATGAAGAAAGTTCATGTTGCCTTAGGCATTCTTGCTGAGTACCGCGAGTGGCGTTGGCTACTCAGCCCTCTTCATCGGGAGAATGGTGGCTTGCCTCTGAATGAAGAGATAAAGCGGATAAAGGATGAGGCGTTGGCTCGCCCGATCATTGCTGTAGAGCCTGCTGCCAATGATGGTGGAAAGAAAAGGTCTTCCTCACCTGCTTGTAAGCCTTTGGCTGAGAATAATCCAAGGACTTATTCTGCTGCTCGTGGGAGCTTGTCTATTGTCGAAAAGCCTATCATTGATCTAACTTCCCCCAATCGAGCGAAGAAGACCGTTGAGCATGAGCCTGTGAAACCTGCTGCTCCGAAGGTGACCGCGTCCATCGTTGAGAGACTTGCCCAGTGGAAAGGTTTGGTGATGCCTCTGGTGTTTGGGTTTGTGTCGAAGCATCCATCAGGAGCTAAGTCTGGATCGCCTTCTGTGAGGCTCACCGCTATGAAGAGCAGAATGGTGGATTCTGTTGCTAAAGTGGCACATGGACTTGTTCCTCCTTTTGCCAAGACTAACTCGTCTGCTGAGAAGGGGAAATCTACTCGCATGGGCAGTTGTGAGAGATCCACTGAGTCTGAGGCTGAAGAGTTTCCCGATGTTTGTACGCTGCTGAAGGCTGACCTGCTTGAGGACGTTGATGCATGCACCAAGTTTGTTGACAGCGTTGGGAAAGTTGTCGTCCGCTCAGAATTTTTTGCAAAGCGTCCTACCTACTCGAGAAGGTCTTCCCCTATTGCTACAATGCATAAGACTTTGATCCTGGCATCTGAGTCTATGTGCGTTGACCATGATACTATCAAGTGTGTTAAGGAGGCCGAAGTGGCGTTGGTGGCTCAGCTTCGCTTGGCTGCTGAAAAGATTGAGAAGCTCAAATCTGAACTCGTTGTTTTGAAGGGGTCTGATGTCTTTGCTTCCACTTCTTTGCAGCTGGAGATCGCTCATCAGGAGGTCGCCCATTTGAATGCTAGGCTTAGTGCGACTCAGGCGATGTTGGAAGCTACAGAGAAGAAAGTCGGTCGTGTTTCTCCAGTGGTTGAGGACCTTGAGTGTGTCAATTTGGAGCTACGATCTGCTTGCTTTGCCAAGGACAATGAGTTTATCTTCATGCATGCTGAAGGGTCTCGTCTCAAAGAGGTTGCCAGTAAGCTTGAGCCCAATAAGATGGATCTGTAAGGTGCATTGTTTACTAGCGAGAACCTGAAAAAGGAACTATATGAGATGCATGGTGCTCACACTGGGCTTGTTGAGGAGAATGTGCAGCTGAAGAATGAGAAAGTTGATCACAAAGTGGCGCTTGCTTCTTGTCAGGTCGATTTCTACAAGCTTGGCTATGTAGACCATCTTCAGGGTAGGTCGTCAGATTATGAGTTTTCCGAGAAGGACTTTGAGACTTTCTCCATTTCTCCAGTTGATTTGCTTGATTTCTCATTTGAGGTTGCCTTTGGTGGAGCAGCTAACGGTCAGGCAGTCCAGGCAGGGGTGGCTGAGGAGGAGCTGATGGAAGCTTTGGCTGTTAGGAGTGGTGCGGCTGCTGAAGGCGTGGTAGTCGAGGAACCAGTGGCTGCGCAAGCTGCCAATGAGTATTCTTTTTGCCTAGACTTAGGAGTTTTCTTATTTTCCTTTTTGTTCTACTTTGCTTGAACTTTGTTGGCCTTCGAGCCAATTTATTAATTTGCTAGAAATTTAATAAACAACATTCCTTGTTTTTGCTTCATCCTTCATTTCCGCCATGCTATTTGCGAAGCTTTTCACCGTAGGACAGGGCGGCCGGGTATACTGCTTCAATGAAGCAGTTGATCCCACGTCGTTACTTAGGTTTTAGTTTCGGCTTCGAGGCTTTGGGAGCCTTGCCTGCTTGAGGCGTCTTGCAAAACTTTGTCGTAGGACGGTCAGTTGAGTTGGCTACTTCAATTGAGCAGTTGACTCACGCGGTCACTATAGACTTCAGTTTTGGCTTTGATGCTTGTAGAGCTTTACTTGCAAAAGGAAGAAATGCGAGATTTCCAACTTATAGAGCTGGCGGCCGAACTCGTTGTCTCAATAGGAGGCAGGTGAGTTAGCGTAGCTACTATAGCTGTGAATCTTAGCTTTGGGTAGCTTAGTGAGCTTTAGCGCTCCCGGGGCGTATTGCGAAATTTTTTAACCTATAAGGCCAGTGGTCGAACACGTGCTTCGCGTAGAAAGTATAGGAGTTCTTGTGGCACTATGGTTGTATTTCGGCTTTCGAGTGGCTTCTTGAGCTTTAGCCTTATCCGGGCATGTTGCGAGATTTTTAACTTATAAAGCCTTCGGCCGGACTCATGCTTCTCGTAAGAAGCAAATGAGGTTCGCGTAGCTGCTATAGTCGTGACACTCGACTTTAGTGGCTTCTTGAGCTTGGGCCCTCCTGAGGCATGTTGCGAGATTTTTAACTTATAAAGCTGTCGGCCGAACTCATGCTTCTCGTAGGAAGCAGAGGAGGTCCGCGTAGATACTATAGTTGTGACACTCGACTTTAGTGGCTTCTTGAGCTTTGGCCCTCCGGGGGCATGTTGCGAGATTTTTTACTTATAGAGCCGTCAGCCGGACTCGTGCTTCTCGTAGGAAGCAGAGAAGGTCCGCGTAACTGCTATAGTCGTGACACTCAACTTTGTGGCTTCTTGAGCTTTGGCCTTATCTGGGCATGTTGCGAGATTTTTGACTTATAGAGCCGTCAACCGGACTTATGCTTCTGGTAGGAAGCAGAGGAAGTCCGCGTAGCTGCTATTAGAGTTGGAAAAAAATCCCAAACTCCCGAACCATTCGGTATAGGAATCAATCTCTAAGTTTCTTTTGTTCGGGAATCCCAAACCGATATATATATATATATATATATATTGTTTAATCAACCAAGCCATTCATTTGGCCAATAACTTCTTTTGGAAGATAGTTGACCTATATCCACCATCCCATATCCACCTACCTTTTCCTTTTTTAATTCTTTCTTTGTCTGTCATCTTCATTAACCATTCATTTCCTTATTTTATTTTTTGATAACATCATCATTTTCTCACTCCCACAGAGTCACAGAAAGCCATCATATCTCTCACTCCCTCACTCCACCGACTCTCTCAAATGCAGAAGCAAGTCCAAGGCTTCCAAATCCTTTCTCAATCTTCAAAAGCAGCCACATCTGCAACCCATACCCAACCTAATCGTTCTTCCAAGACATCAGATCCATCGCTGCAAAGCAGAGTAGCCCTCTGATGGCGATTTTGTTCGATAAAACATGGAAAAACTCACGCATCGACGATGATCGGTACCTGATTCTGTTTGATGCACTTCACAAAGCCCTTCGACTCCCCAAGGTAGTAAAGACAAGCCCAGGAATGAGAGGGATGGAGATGGGGTGGAAAGGTCGATGAATATGGGACTAGGTGTGGCTGTGTGAGCTGGCGGGGAAAGTGGGAGGTCTATAAATCCTGAACCATACTGAAATCCTAAAATTTTTTCGGGAATCTCGAAATTCAGGAATACCGAAATTTTGGATCAGTTTTGGTTTCTGAAATCTTGTCATGAAAAAAATCGGTTATTTGGGATCCCATTTTCGGTTTGGGATCTCATACCAAACCAGCTCTAGCTACTATAGTTGTGACACTCGACTTTGTCCCAGCAAAACTTAAACCATAGACCGTCGGCCGGAAGTGCTGCTTGTAAATAAGCAGGCGAGTCTGCCTAGTCATGGTAGGCGTAAGTTTCGGCTTATGGGCTGCCTTGGGCTTTTAGCTGTCGGGTTATCGGCCAGGTGTCTTACTTATAGAAGCAGACGACCCGTGTAACCACTTAAGGCGTCATCCCTAGCTGGCGTGAGGTATAGGCAAAGTCGCTCCTCAGAGGCCATATCCTTCCGAGTCATAGCTTTGATCCCGCATGTCGCTTAACTAGTATTGCAACACTTTAAAATCAAGCCACTTCATGAAGATTTGCACGTTGAGGACGGACCA
Organism: Malus fusca; assembly: GCA_035220775.1. Taxonomy (NCBI): domain Eukaryota; kingdom Viridiplantae; phylum Streptophyta; class Magnoliopsida; order Rosales; family Rosaceae; genus Malus; species Malus fusca. The sequence goes on from CM069060.1 coordinate 16,570,069, forward strand.
TCTTGTCACGCGAACTCTTTCATGGGTAGGGGTCCTGCACTTAGCGTCTCTTCCGGTTAAAGACCCGAGATCCCGCATAATTGAATTCTTCAGTTGGCTAAGTCTATTCCAATGGAATGGCTATTTTGGCCAATTCTGGGAGTCGTCCGGCGCAGGTAGTCGATGCATTCAGGGGGAACTGAGCAGTTGTACAACTCATCCACGTCTGCATATTCTGGAGTAGTTTACCTTTTCGCACTGGAGAACAGACCCTAGATGGTTGTAGGGGAATTAGTTTATCCTCTCGCGCTGGAGAGCTTACACTATGTCTGTGGGGCAGTAAGAGTCTTCTGCTTATCACATGGTTGGTCAGTTTGTTTATGCATTTCGCCTAGGCTTGTCAATAAATCCTTCAATTTTCATTGAAGATAGAAGCTTTTATTAACTTTGCTAGTGGGCGGTAATGGCATAACAACTGATAATCCTCGGCATGTGAGGTCTTGTTCATCAAGCTACTTGAGTCTTTGAACTTTTTCGTCTTGAACAGGGTCTAAGGAATGGTGGGAGGTCATACGTAGTACTTTCTCAGGTTGTAGGCATTCCACTGCTTGTTGATTTCTTTGTCGCTCATGGTGGTAAGGGTGTAGCTGCCCCTTCCGCCTACTTGGCTGATTTTGTACAGACTTTTCCAGATGAGAGCCATCTTTTTAGAGCCTGATGCGAAAATAAATTCACGCACAAATTTAAACCCTATTTGTGACAGTTGTAGTATATGGATAAGTAGGGATCGTTCTAGGCCGGGGATTAACTAGGGATGCTAACCCAAGTAAAATTAAATTAAAAACGTAAAAACAAAATTTAAAACTCTAAACTAAAATCAAAACACTTAAATAGAATCACTCAAAATAAAACTAACAAATAATCTAAAACAAATCAAAAGACTCAAAATAATTCAAAACTCAAGAAAACACAAACTAAATTGATTTCTAACAAATCTAACACTTTAAAATAAACGGGGGATTGATTTTGACGAGAAGTAAATTAACTTAAATAAATTACAGAATTGACAAAAACATAAAATTAAGGTAAAATGATAAATGACGGACTGGCTAGAGGATTCTTCTCCACACATGACACATATGCAACCTAAATTGATTTTCAGTTGTTCTTTCAATAAATTGTAAATTCTCAACGCCCCAAATTAACCATGAATTGCATAAATTAATTCTCAGATTTTCCTTAAGTTAATGGATTGGATGATTGCATACGACAACCCAAAACATTCCCCACAAGTTCCCTACATGAATTGCATAATAGAGATACAAGCAAGAATCATTACGTTCTATGAAAATCATAAGCATTGACGAGGCACTCATTACTATGAATTGCATGAAACTTATGCCAAGAATTTACTTAACACGATTGTGGTCAACAACCTTTACTACTTGTGAATATAAGTTCATAACGATTAGGTGAAATTCACTTATATTCTAGCATCAAATTCATGCATGTAAATTAAGTATGCATCCTTAATCGACAAACAAAAATAAGTTATCAATCAAACAGTTAAGCAAATTAAATCACAACTCAGAAATCACAACTGAAGGTAATCAATTCAAATTACAAATATATCCATGGTTTTGAATTAAACTCTAGCCAAAATAAAATTAGTTATACATTATTAAAATTAAAACAGAAATAAAACGTGAGTTTAGGAAAAATAAACCGAGAGAGATTGACAGCTTGCTGTCCACTGTGCTTCTGCTCCCGTGCTGACTGCCCTCGTGCTGACTGCCCTGCTCGTGCTGACTGCCCTGCTCGTGCTGACTGGGTTCCTCGCTGCCAAAGGCAGCGTTATTTCCTTGTGCTTTCTCCCTCACGTCCTCGCTGGCCTTCCCGCGTCTGCCCTTTCCTGTCCCTCACGTCAGCCCCCTCTGACCAGGCTGCAAAAGCAGCGTCTCCCGCTGCACCAGCAGCTGCCCACGCAGCTTCTGCTGCTCCGCGCGCTCCTCGCACTGCTTTCCTACTGCGTCAGCGACTCCCCTTCGTTTTCTCCTCCGTCAGTAATGGCAAGGCAGCTTGCTGCCTTGCTTTCCTTTACGTCCCCCCGCGTCAACTGCCACCTCCTCTCGGTGCAGCTGATCAAATTCCACGCTGCTGCACGAGGGCAGCACTCCTGCTCCAACCCCTCTTGCGCTGCCACGGGGCTGCCAGCTGACCTGCTGACTCCCGTCTCCTCGCTGCCTTCTCGCTGCACTAAGGCAGCGTGCTCTCTCTCCCGCGCCTGCCTTCTCTCCTTCTCCCCTGCGCTGACTGCCCAAGGCAGCGTCCTTCCTCGTGCTGCTCCAATTCCTGCTGTTCCAGCTTCTCGCGTACAGCTGCCTTCACAAGGCAGCCCTTCAGTTCCCGAGGCTTCATTTCCGCGTCCCCCACGCTGCCCAAGCAGCACACTTCCTATCCCGTCTCTGATCTCAGCTGCTAAGGCAGCTGCTCTCGGTCCTCCTCCGCCTCTCCTTCCTCTCGTGCTCTGCTGCAAGGCAGCAACTCAGTTTTCTTCCTCGAGCTCTGCAGCTTGCGCTGCCTTATTCTTTTCTGTGCTCCCCACCTTCTTTTCTTGCGCTGCTTCCCTTTTATTCTTTCTGTTTTCTCCTTTGCCAGCTGCCAAAAGGCAGCGCATGCTCTATTATATTATTTCTGCCATGCTGCACATTCACGTTCATATCATATATATATATATATTTATATATATATATATATATTTATATATATATATATAAATATATATATATATATTTATAATACTTTCTTGTTTTATTAACCAATTACAGTGGGCAAGACAGTTTTGACGATTTTATCACTTAAAATCTCACTTGTGCAATATTTATTTTATTTACTAGATAAATACTAAAAAAACATAAAATCAAAGTAAATAGCTCAAAAATATAAGAAACTAACTAAGAAAAGACGAGAGAATTTGATGTAAAATATGTATAAATATAATCCGATCAAATACCCCCACACTTAGCTTTTGCTAGTCCTCGAGCAAAACAGAGAAAACAGAAAAAGTAATAACATGAAAATTATTAGTTTTCCCCTATGTGACCCTCATAGAACTTCATTCGAGAACATAAATTATCAAGAACCATAGCTAACACCAACGAGCTAATCCAAGTTCATTTTCCTAATTCAAATATTAGCAGTAATCTTTGAAACATCCTTGAAGTGTAGTGTGTGAGATAGCCATGTTAATGCAATTTCAAATTTTTATTTTAAAAACACCATATGCAAACTAGCGACCTTCTCACTGGATGTACACTCAATCGCACATGTGTTTAGTTTTAATGTGTTTCGCTCAAAGAAACGAATGTGAAAGTTCTACCATAAGCTTGCATAAAGATCACTTCTCCACAGTCATAATTGCAAAACTTAAATCAAGAGGACTTTTATTGGATGTAATGAGGCTTAGGGATATGGTTATTGAAACGAAAGAATAGGAAAACACAAGTTCCAAGCTACATTGCAAGCAATTATTTTCTTTAGATTTATAAGAACTCAAGCTCTCCAACGATTCTTCAGACATCTCCAACCACACCCATAAACTGAAAATTTAAAAACTTTTTATTTTCTTTGTATACAATCTTTTTTTTTTCTTTTTCTTTTCTTCTTTTCTTTTTTTTTTTTTTTTTTTTTTTTTTTTTTTCAAACAGAAACAAATATGAAAAACCCCCACACTTATTCTTTTGCCAAACACCCTCAAAGTACTTCACAAACATTCACATAAGATAATCTTGCATTTCTCGCTTGGAAAGGGTAAGGAAAAATATTTATTTCAGGCATAAGGGTAGACATATCTGGTGATAAGAAATAAAAGGCTCAACAAACACGGCTCAAATTGGCAATCTAATGATATCATTTTTCTTTGGGAAACAAGGTTATTTGGGCCATGGTGGTAAACCTAATGCCTCTATCATTTTCAAGTTCATGCAATCAATGACAAAAATTTCGAAAGATCGTTATGCAAGTTCTAGAGATGTATCTCACATAAGTTCATCACACATGAAAGAATAGGAGTGTATGAAAAATGCACACACTTTCAATAGGCTCAAAAACTCACATAGGATGTATATGGTCACTAAATTCACATATGGAGCTTTAAATCATGCTTTAGTTTCACATCAACAAGGCTATGTGCATTTAGTTTTTCAAAGATGATCAAATATATACAAACTAACACGAGAATTAGGAATTTCACACAACACATGTTAACTAAGTTCTTGATGATCATGGTTCAAATTTTATTCAATTATATCATTGGGTCGGGGAAACTAATAAAAAACTAATTCAAAACAATAAGGAAAACAAGGAAATATTTTTGGATTTTTAAAATTTTCCGAATATTTTTTTTTTTTTTTTTTTTTTTTTTTTTTAAAACAACAACTTAATTAAGAAAACACAAAGCAATAACATGGAAACAAATGAAACCAGTTCAAAGTCGAAGGTACAAAAATTTTCAATTTGGTCATTTTTCATACTCTTTACCCCCACACTTAAACTAGACATTGTCCCCAATGTCAGAAAATATAATAAAATGCAAATAAAAATAAAAATAAAATAAATATAAAGAAACAAAATAAAGTAATAGGACTGAAAACTTCCCTAATTTGCAGAAAATCAAGCGATGACCCCCAACCTTTTATTTTGCAATCAACTTCAATGGTGGAAATTGCCAAAAGTTCCTGCAAAGAAAAGAAATAAGTCAGTTAAGCACGCAAGAAAATATAAAAAAATGCAAACGAAAAATTAAAAATGAAAATAAAAGATAATGAATAAAACTAATAAATGAACATTGGTCTTGTTTGGTGACTTTCCACAGCTTTGAACTTGAACTGGCCTCGGAACTTCTTAGCAAGGAAAATGAGACTTGATTGGTGGTGTTGTTGAAGCTTCTCGAGCTCTTGGTTTCAACTCAGACTCCTTCTGCCGGGTTGATTGAGTCTGCAGGCTACATTCTTCTCTTTTTGTTCTTCTGCATGGCAGGTAGGCACGAGGAATAGGTGGTGGTCTGCTTCTTTGTTCAATCTGTCCAAGTGCCGACCGTTTGCCTTTCTTTCACCTTGACTCGTAGCCAAGAGCAAGGGTAAAGGAAAAGCATGCCATGAGATATCTTTGCCTCTGACTCTGATGATATGGGATACTTTTGCTTTTGAAGAAGTATCGTTCCACAGGTGTATGCTTGAACTGGGCTGGGGAACTTCTTAGCAAGGAAAATGAGACTTGATCTTGAAGATGAAACAGCACCTTGTCTCCACATGCTTCAAGTATCATTTTCACTTGCCTTCTCTGTTCTCCAGGCAGATGTGGCGACTTCTTCGGAAGTACATCAGTGGTTGAAGAAGAGCACTCGAGAGCAATGCTAGGTAAGCAATCAGGAAGGATTTCCAGGCAGTCGGTTCTTAGATTGGAAGATTGACACCGAGTGCTGGCTGATTGCCCGCTTTCTCCTTGCCACAAAGACAAGGACAAGGACAGGAAGAAAGCGTGATATGAGATACTCTTGCTTTCAACCTTCATGATATGAAATACTCTAGCTCTAGATGATTTATTTGCAAAGGTATCCCAGGGAATGAGAAACACAGAGAAACTCGAGAGGGTTTGTTGGAAAGGCATTTTCGGAGATGAAAAATTTCGGAGATGAAGAAGTGCTGAGAGAGTTTGCCTTTGCAATGGATGCGAAGGTAGACGTTTATAGAATTTTTCTTCACAACCGAAACTATTCCATTACCCCTGTCGGCAGCTGGTGGATGGATGAACAGTACAGGTCACGCGCTTTCTGAAAAAGCAGCCCGTAATTTGCGCAAAGCTGACAGCGCGTGACGAGTGACGACAAAATTGGAAAAATCAGGGAGCGGCTCGTGGTTTCTGAGCAATCCCGACTTTTGAGAAAGGAATTGCATGTGACACGTCTGGACAAATCAGGGAGCGGCTCGCCTCGTGATTCCTGACTGCTCCGGCTTTTGAGAGAGACACCCGACTTTTGAGAGAACGGCGTCCGACTTTTGAGAAAGGAACCGACTTTTGAGACGGAGACGCCGCTTTTGAGAAAAGAATCCGGCTTTTGAGAAAGGAGCCCGGCTCTTCGATTTGCGAGAGGGCGTCTCTTCGACTGCTGAGTGATGCCTCTTGATTTCTTCTTCTTATAAGAACGCTCATTTTTGTTCCACAACAAACTTAAGCTCCCCCTGTAAACACTCCCTCCTTGCATTTCTTTTAATCTTGATCAGTCCGACTCTTCATTCTCAACACCTTCAAATATGTCTTGCCCTTCTGACCGTCGCCTTAACTTGAATGTTGGGGAAGATAGTGATATATCTTCTCCAACCAACATTTGGCAGCCGTCCTTCATATCCCCGAATGGTCCTCTTACAGTTGGGGATTCCATGATGATGAACGAAACAACCGCATCGGTGGTTGCCAGAAATCTGCTCACTCCTAGAGACACTAGGATACTTTCTAGGCGGTCCGACGAACTGGCTGTTCAGGACTCTATGGCCTACAGCGTCCGATGCGCAGGTTCAGTATCAAACATGGGCCAGCGCCTTCTTGCACGAACTCGTCAGGTGGAGTCGTTGATGGCTGAAGTGGCTAGTCTTCGGTAGGAGGTCAGAGTGCTTAGGCATGAGAACAGGGATTTGCACATGCTTGCAACCAATTACTCCACAAGCATGAAGAGGAAGCTGGATCAGATGCAGGAGTCCGAAGTGCGGATTCAGAGTGATCATCAACGGTTTATGGCGTTACTCCCGAGGTTTGTGTTGCCTTCGTCCTCGGGAGCAGCACCAAGTGTTGAGGCTCTGAATGATCCAGCTCTGGCGCTTCGTCTTTCAGGGGCTCCGTCGACCTCCGAGGCACCACCAACCAATGACCAATGAACGAAATTAAATTACAAGTTATTGTAAAAAATTTATGCATTTAAGTTTTTTTTTTTTATTTTATTTTTTATTTTATTTTTATTTTTTATTTATATGAATGTTTATGTTTTTTTTATATTTTTTTTTTTTTTTTTCATTTTTTTTTTTTTTTTTTTTAAATATCAATGTAAAATAAGTAAATCAAAGTAAAAAGACTATGTTTAACTTCTAAACAAAAATCACAACTAAATAAACAAAACAAAATGAAAGCAGTAAAGAGAAGGGATTAGGAATGCAAATCTGATTGTGGGTGATTCCTAGGCCTCCCTTCATTATTCAAATGCATGGGCTTATCATTGAACGGACGGTGGTACTTGAAATGATCCGACAACGGTCTAAGTTCTAATGACGGTGCCTGAATCATCAAAATTAAATTGTTAGTATAACATAAAATTAAAAATGGAGAAGATGGCTTACATTCTCGATCAAACTCAATCACAAACACCACATCTTGGAATGTTTCAGGGACTTTGCACTTAGCCAGATTGCATGTGATGATTGTGACATGGCCCCTGTTATCAAACTCAACTTCCTTGGCATTTGTCTCATGCACAGCCTCTTGGATGTATTCAACAAATTCTCCGGCCACCTCCTTTTCTGGAATATCTTCCACAACGTCTTTTTCATTCACTTCTTCCTTGAGATTTAAAAACCTGCAAGGAAAAAGGACATTTGGTGGAACGATGTTAGAATGAATTGAATTTTTAACCTCCTCACCTGCGTTGGATGGCATAAGGACTTGAGGGGTTTGCGATAAGAATTCTTCTAAACTGCCCAAGTAGTCATCCTCATCTTCTTCTTGAAGCGGCAATTCATCCATGTTCGGGCTGTGTTTGGATGGTTCTGGGACAGCTTCATCCTCCATGTTACCTTGATCTCGAATCTGTGCCATGAATTCCATAATCTGCCCAACTTGCTCCTCCAATGCATCCACCTTGTTGGCTTTATTTTGCATCTCCATGTTTCGATTTTCTACGTCCTGGGTCAAAGAGGTTAGTAACTTATTCAAAATGTCATTATCCGAAGACGTACCTGAATTTGATTGGGGAGATTGTTGTGGTGGTTCATATGGCCATTGATAGAACTCTTCTGATGGAGGCAATTGTTCTTCTTTTTGTGAACCCTGTACCGAAGAAATTAATTCTTCAAGCATTTGATTATAATCCACGGGCATACTTTGATTCGATTGGAATTGTTGTGGGGGATGCTGTGGTGGCTGCATAGATCTTGAATAGAACACGTCCTCTTGCTGCCAATATCCACCTTGTTGGAATTGTTGAGGTTCTCCCCATATGTAATCTGAATAATCTCTCCAATCTGAATGGTAAGCGTTTGAAGACATGTTGCCTCTTGATTGGTTATGGCCTTGATATCCCCAAACATCTTCATTTGCAGAAAATTGAGGACCTTGATATCGTTGCCCATAGGGCACATCAAGTGTAGGGACACTTGGCATTGTGGTCCGTTCGGCATTATGAGTTAATTGAGCAGTGAGCTGTGCCAATAGATCTTGAATGCTAGTAGAATCCAGGTCTTGCTCCATTTGTAACTAAAAATCAAAGAAAGAAAACTAAATCAAATATCAAAAGTAAAAGACATAACAAACCAAAAATAAAATAACATAAAATAAACACAAATAAAATAAAATAAAACAAAATAAAACACAAACAAAAACATAATAAAAGGATTAGCAAATTTGCTAATCCCCGGCAACGGCGCCAAAAATTTGATGCGAAAATAAATTAACGCACAAATTTAAACCCTATTTGTGACAGTTGTAGTATAGTGGTAAGTATTCCCGCCTGTCACGCGGGTGACCCGGGTTCGATCCCCGGCAACGGCGCCAAAAATTTGATGCGAAAATAAATTCACGCACAAATTTAAACCCTATTTGTGACAGTTGTAGTATATGGATAAGTAGGGATCGTTCTAGGCCGGGGATTAACTAGGGATGCTAACCCAAGTAAAATTAAATTAAAAACGTAAAAACAAAATTTAAAACTCTAAACTAAAATCAAAACACTTAAATAGAATCACTCAAAATAAAACTAACAAATAATCTAAAACAAATCAAAAGACTCAAAATAATTCAAAACTCAAGAAAACACAAACTAAATTGATTTCTAACAAATCTAACACTTTAAAATAAACGGGGGATTGATTTTGACGAGAAGTAAATTAACTTAAATAAATTACAGAATTGACAAAAACATAAAATTAAGGTAAAATGATAAATGACGGACTGGCTAGAGGATTCTTCTCCACACATGACACATATGCAACCTAAATTGATTTTCAGTTGTTCTTTCAATAAATTGTAAATTCTCAACGCCCCAAATTAACCATGAATTGCATAAATTAATTCTCAGATTTTCCTTAAGTTAATGGATTGGATGATTGCATACGACAACCCAAAACATTCCCCACAAGTTCCCTACATGAATTGCATAATAGAGATACAAGCAAGAATCATTACGTTCTATGAAAATCATAAGCATTGACGAGGCACTCATTACTATGAATTGCATGAAACTTATGCCAAGAATTTACTTAACACGATTGTGGTCAACAACCTTTACTACTTGTGAATATAAGTTCATAACGATTAGGTGAAATTCACTTATATTCTAGCATCAAATTCATGCATGTAAATTAAGTATGCATCCTTAATCGACAAACAAAAATAAGTTATCAATCAAACAGTTAAGCAAATTAAATCACAACTCAGAAATCACAACTGAAGGTAATCAATTCAAATTACAAATATATCCATGGTTTTGAATTAAACTCTAGCCAAAATAAAATTAGTTATACATTATTAAAATTAAAACAGAAATAAAACGTGAGTTTAGGAAAAATAAACCGAGAGAGATTGACAGCTTGCTGTCCACTGTGCTCTCTCTCCCGCGCCTGCCTTCTCTCCTTCTCCCCTGCGCTGACTGCCCAAGGCAGCGTCCTTCCTCGTGCTGCTCCAATTCCTGCTGTTCCAGCTTCTCGCGTACAGCTGCCTTCACAAGGCAGCCCTTCAGTTCCCCGAGGCTTCCTTTCCGCGTCCCCCACGCTGCCCAAGCAGCACACTTCCTATCCCGTCTCTGATCTCAGCTGCTAAGGCAGCTGCTCTCGGTCCTCCTCCGCCTCTCCTTCCTCTCGTGCTCTGCTGCAAGGCAGCAACTCAGTTTTCTTCCTCGAGCTCTGCAGCTTGCGCTGCCTTATTCTTTTCTGTGCTCCCCACCTTCTTTTCTTGCGCTGCTTCCCTTTTATTCTTTCTGTTTTCTCCTTTGCCAGCTGCCAAAAGGCAGCGCATGCTCTATTATATTATTTCTGCCATGCTGCACATTCACGTTCATATCATATATATATATATATTTATATATATATATATATATATTTATATATATATATATAAATATATATATATATTTATAATACTTTCTTGTTTTATTAACCAATTACAGTGGGCAAGACAGTTTTGACGATTTTATCACTTAAAATCTCACTTGTGCAATATTTATTTTATTTACTAGATAAATACTAAAAAAACATAAAATCAAAGTAAATAGCTCAAAAATATAAGAAACTAACTAAGAAAAGACGAGAGAATTTGATGTAAAATATGTATAAATATAATCCGATCAGAGCCTTCATGTCGGGCGGTAATGAAGGCTTTTCTGAGGACTAAGTCTCCTGGCTGGAACTGCCGGATTTTTGCCTTTTTGTTGTAGCTGGAGAGGAGATGTTGCTGATAGGCCGCAATGCGGGTGATAACGTTCTCGCCTTATTCCTCTGCCAGGTCTAATTTGGTGGCCATCTCCTTTTCATTCTGTTCGAAGTTTGGCAGTACAATGCTGATGTTTGGCACTACAATGTTGGGATGAATGATTGCCTCAGAACCATACGGCAAAAAGAATGGAGTTTCTCCGGTTGCTCACCTTTTGGTGGTGCGATATGCTTATAGAACACCGTGCAGCTCGTCTGGCCACTTGCTCTTCTTGTCTGAGAGGGTCTTCTTGAGACAGTCGAGGATGATCTTGTTAGATGCCTCGACCTGCCCATTGCCCTGTGAATATCGGGACGTGGACATGTGCTGCTTGATGCCATATTTTTTGAAGAACTTCGCCAAGTCCTTGCCCACGAACTGTGGACCATTGTCAGCGACGATGGAGTGTGGGATGCCGAAGCCATATATGATGTTCTTCTATATGAAGCGTTCTACGTCTGTTTGGGTAGTTTAAGTCATGGGTTCGGCTTCGACCCATTTTGTGAAGTAGTCGGTCTCTACAATCATCATGTCTCTGCCCCTAGTGGCAGGCGGCATTGGTCCTACCAAGTCGATCACCCACTGCATGAATGGCCAAAGGCTCGTCTGCGGGTGGAGTTCGTTGGCAGGTAGTGCGGGCACAGGCTTGAAGTGTTGGCAGCTGTCGCACTTTTGTACATACTTCTTAGCGTCTTGATACATGGTTGGCTAGTAATAGCCAGCGTTGAGGCTTTTTGCGCTAAGAAGCAGCCTTCAGAGTGGTTTCCACATACGCCTTCGTGGATTGAGCTAAAAATCTTCAAGTCGTCAGGACGCAATAGGCAGCGGAGATGTGGTCTTGAGAATGATCTTCAAACGAGTATGTCGTTCCACATGTAGTAGCGTGCTGCTTTCATCTGGAGCTTCCTAGACTCCAGTCTATCTACGGAGAGCGTTCCATTGACTATGTAGTCGATGATGGGATCTTGCCAACTCGGGGTTATACTGATCTGCGCCACCTCGATTGCTTGTTCCTCATCTATGCTTGGTCTTTCCAAGTACTCGACTGGAATGGAACGCCTGAGCTGATAGTCCAGTGTGGAGCCTATGCTTGCTAGTGCATCTTGGTGGGCATTTTCTACTCATGGAACCTGACTGAGTGTGTACACCTGGAACGTCGCTAGCTGTTTTCGTACCTTCTTGAGGTATTGGGCCATCCTTGGATGCTTTGCTGCATACTTCCTTGAGGTTTGGTTGGTGATTAGTTGGGAATCGGAATAGATCGTGAGCTTTTTCACCGCTAGGTCTTTTGCCAGTCGGAAACCTACTAGAAGAGCTTCATTCTCTGCTTTGTTGTTTGATGCCTCGAAGCTTAGAGTGATCACCTGCTCGACCATTGAACCATCCGGGGTAGTGAAAACTAGGCATGCTCCCGATCCCTGGTAGTTGGATGATACGTAGACGTGTAAGCGCCAAAAATCTTCTATAGGTGGGGCTGGTACGGCTACGGTGTGCTCGGCTGCCTCTAGGGCGTGTCTGGGCTAAGTTGCTGGGCTCGTCGAAATGTTCGCTAGTTTTCACCCCTTTAACGTCGTGTGTCTGGGCTGTGTGAAATATCGTGTCATGATGATGATTGCGTACGTCTGAAGGTACGGCTTGAGCTTCCAGGTTGCAACAACTAGCATCAAAATCAAAGTTTTGATTTTCAATTATTTGGCTTCCACATCAAGGATAGCTTTTAAACTGTGGAATACAGGTGGTCGAGCCCCCAACTCTTATCGTATGAGGGTAGAGTTTATTGCTACTTTAGATACCGCCATATAGATGCATAGATCCTCCGCTGCCTCCAACTTAGATAATAGGGGAGGTGATATCAGGTTAGACCTTAGATCTCTTTCAGAGTGGTAGGGGACTTCATATCCAGGATCGCTTAGATCTTCTTTGGATGATCATTCGGCGTGGTCTGACTGCTGCTCAGGGTCAAGGAAGATGTGTTAGGTGTCATCTTCAGGTTCCCATCCTGATTCATCTTCCAGGGCATTGTCGACATTGACGCAATCTTCTTGACCTACCTGCTGTAATTGCTATTTAGGGGAGGTAGAGTCGTCTTTTTGCACTTCAGCTGTTACTACTGGGGTGAAAGACTTCTTCATGGATTTTACGCCTGGTAGGGTAGCAGAGCCTCTAGTTGACCTGCTGGTCTATGTTGCTCTTCGGCATGTCTTGCTCGTCTGTGTCGCGGTTGCGATGTATGTGGTTCGCCATGTGCTGCTCATCGTCGCTTTTAGATGGGGTTGCCAATGGAACTTGAGCTGGAATGCTCACGTGCTCTTCTCTGGGCGTCATGCAGTTGCCTAATCCGTTGCCTCGTAGGAGGATCTCATTGTGGGCCTAACTTCGTGTGGACGCTTTTCCTGGAATGTCCTAAGTGCTCGTTGGAGTATGGACCCAACCTTGAATGCACACTGACTCGTGAGCCTAGTCCTGATCGAACGCTTCTCTGTGTATTTGGGTAGGAAAAGACATTTCCCCGAGGGCCCAAACGAGAGTGCACACTACCTGAATGCATGATTCGTGGCGGGCTGAGCGACTCCTTGTCGAGACGTCGCTGGAATGAGTCATGTTCTTCAGCCATTGTCCTACTTTGGGACAAATCGTCTGGGGCGCGCTGCATCTCGATTCGCTCGAGGAGTTGATTCACCAAGGTGGTCTGCTGCGCGAGGGCGTTCATCAAATTGGCGATCTGCTAGGGTAGGTGGTCCTTGCCATTTAGATTGGAAGAGTCTGGATAATGGGCATCTCCATGTGTGGTGGAGGTGTACTGGATTATAGGTACAAAACTTGAGCCCAATGCGAGCATTCCAGCAGAAAAATGGGGTGTAAGTAACCCTGAATCGATCGCGAGTCCGGTGTTCGGAATCTGGATCATTAGAGGTGTCCTTGGAATGGATTGGGCCGCAGAGCAGGTCGTCGGAGTGGGTTGCGGAGCACGTTGGAACAGCGCCTACTCACCTTGGGCTTGCATGGCCGTTGGGCTGCCACATCTTGGCCTACTGGCTGGGTGACTTGGGCTTGGGCCAGTTGAGCTGCCTGGCTAGCAGCAGTTGCTGTGTTCTAGGCTCTAGTCTGGGCCTATTATGTAGCAAGGCCAGATGTTGCAGTGGGCTGGGCATCCTGCCTTGGGCCTGCTGTGGCAGCTGCTAAATTTTGGGCCTCCTGCCCATATGCTTGGAAATGGACGTGGGCCTCCTGCCTAGGGTTTGGAGGGATGCGGCGCTGCAAGGGCAGTGGCGGTAGATCTTGTGTCGTGACCTGGTAACCTTGCCGTGGCTGCTGGGTCACAGTAGTGATGGTTGTGGTGCGGCTCTGCGGCGGTGGGGCTCCTCCTGCTGTTGCATTGAGCCTTGAGGATCTCCGTCGTGGGGCTATGTCCTCATCTCCATTATCCAGTCCAAATCCTTGCACGTAGGAGGTTCTGTTCGTCGTAGTTTCTGAATTTCCTACCATTGTATCATTTCTCCAGGGATTAATCAAGAAACTTTTCTAGGAAAAATTAATTGAGACGACGTGTGAGAAATTCAACGTAACAAAAAATTCAAGAAACAAATGCAAGAGGCTTCTTCAAGTATTTTGAATCAACTCTCAATGAAAGCACCAACTTGTCGATGCAAATTTCCCCCGTCTTCAGTCTTGATGGAAATGCACCTGCAAAACAATCCACACCTTTGATCAGAGACCTAAGCCTCACGCGCCCACGAGGTGGGGAGGTTAGGTCAACGTATCTCCGATGCCTAAGTTAGTTTCTCTGAGAGAGTAAAGTGTTTAGGGCTTTTTTAAGATCAGTACGTGCTATGTCTTCTCTTAAGGAGAGTGACTGGCCTCGAGTCATTGGTGTGACTGACACCAAGACAAGCATGTAGGTGCTCAATAGAGAATGAGTTCACTGAACACGATCAACAAGGAGTTCTCATATTCATGTCACATGAGAACTCATGGTTGGGATAATGCAAAGTAGTCATTTGACCTGAGGCATCATAGTTATCTTGTGGTTAGGTCCTTGATCTTTGACTATGTCAAAGTCACTATGTCAGAGGGTGTCCACGGCATAGTTGGGGTTAAGCCACTTAGCCATAGAGGCAAGTGAATGCACAACAAGGGATCTCTAACCTTCAAACCGTTTGAGGGAGAATACTATATGATATGATTAAGAATCTCAGGTCAGAGTATGAATGAGATTTAGGAAGTCATTCCAAATCACATTCAAGGTAATCATATAAGTAAGAGAATCACATTGTATAGTACATGAATAAACTATCAAACCAAACAATGGGGTCAAGAGTATTGTATTAGAGAAAAATCGTATTGCATTGTAATCCTAAACTGAATAGGTTCTCCACCTCTTCTGATTAGCTTGGGTAGCCATGACATACTACTAGGTGTCACTCATGGTTTGTGGAAGCCCTAAAGGTGAGTAATCACTAAGGGGAGAATTGAAAGTATGTTTCAATTCACATTCGATCGTTAAGAGTAACAATTGCCCACTGCCTCGCTAAAAAGAACCTAATGGATCGTACACCATGTAAGGTAGAGATTGAAGAAACAACGAAGATGAGTAAGGATAATTAAATGGTTTAATTATTTATGACTAGGATTAATTAATATACTAATTAATCAAACGAATATGTTCATTATAGACCTTGGGTTAGTTTTGGGCCATAAGGCCCAATGGGATTTGAATGTCAAGCCCATTAACTTAAGTTGTATGACAACTTGAAAACATTGAAAGCCCAATGAACCCTTAATGGCCAGCCATATAGAGAGGGGTAGTGAACTTGGCTTAATTGCAAGTTTGTCACTCCATTGTGAGGTGGTATAAAGGCAACTTTATAGCCATTTCATCCTTAGGGTTTCTTTTGGAGAAAAGATGAGAACATAAAGCTCTTACTTCCTCTAGGTCATTTCATCCTTAGGCAACTTAGCAATCTTACTTCCTCTAGGTCACTCATCTCTTCATCAATGTTCTCCTTGGTGTGGAGACTTAGATGGGAACTTGGAGAATCCATTCTACCATCCTCATCCAAGAAATCCATGGAGCTAAGAAGTAAGGAATGAAGGCCCTATCTCTTGGGTGATTAGCCTTTGCTTATGCAAAGAGGAATCAACAAAGGTATAATATTTCTCAATTCACTTTGTTCTTGAGTTGAGTCTTGGTTCACCACACTCACTATGCCTTGAATTTCATGGGTAAAGTTTTGTTTTTGAGTGCATACAAGCATGATTCCGCCTTTTAATTGTTAATAGCATGCATAGATGTTGCTGAAATGAACTAGTTTTCACAAATATTTCCTTCAAGTGGTATCAGAGCCTAGGTCTAGTAGTTGGTGAATCCTTTTGGGTTTTGTAGTTCATAGGCTTTGATTTGAATGTTGTAATTGTTACAAGCTTTATTCTTGCTTCTTTGAATGTAAATTTTGCTAGAACATTTGCCATCTCAAATGTTGTAGATGTAGTTCATATGAGCATGAATTTTGGAGCTAAAATTTGGTGCCATGCTTTTGGGGAAATTCGGCCAAATCCAAAGGGTGGATTTTTGGGTTAATGTTTGTCTTGTTAAAAGTGTTTTAAAGTGACTGTTGGAACCCTAGTATGGTAATATGTTATTTCCCTTAAGTTTGAGAGTTTTTGGGGTGTCTTTGGGTGAAAAATGTCCATGGAGCTCTTATGGGTTTTCATGGATGTTCTTCATTGTTCTTGTTATGTTCTTGCCAAGAACAAAAAGTTTGTAGTTTTGATTCAAAAAGGTGTTTGGTTGTTTATTTGTTTTTGTTAGTGATGGTAGGTATGAATTTTTCAAACTTCACCCATACATTTTCAACTATTCACACCATACCAAAACCGGCCACCCCTTTAATGGGGGTACTTTTGGGGCTTTTATGCAATTACATAAAGTTTTGATACTTTTGTGTATTTGTGCTTTGACCCAAAAGTTTACGTTTTTACGTAAAGACCCAAAATCACTAAAGGACAAATTGTTTTGCTCCTTTAATGAAGTTTTTGTATTTGTTGAAATTTTTGGGTTCTAGTTGTAATTACATGAAGTAGTGGACTTTTGTGTTTTTACAAAGTGACCTCAAAAGTTTATGTTTTGCAATATAACCCAAAAATTTGAGGTTATTGCATTTGGCCCAAATAGTTGAGAACAAAATAGTTTTGTATCTTTAAATGAGAATTGGATTTTCATTTCATTTAGCTCCATCTAAATCAATTCTATTGGTACAAAAACCAAATGACAATGTTGCATTCTTAATTAGTTAAAGCGTTAATTAATTAAAGGGTGATTATGAACCTAAGACTACGATAATTGAGCTATGTGAAAGGCGTCTCTCAAATTTGTTTGAACCATGGGAATGTGTAGATTAGATTTTGGTTGTAATTTGATATGATCAAATGTTGTAAAAGAGCATAAGCTCTTCTTTACTTTAAAGTAATTTGTTTTGATCAAATGTTAGATATGATTCTCCTTCAATTATTCATTACTTATAACCTTTGACAAGCGATCTTTTTACCACTCATTTTGCGAATTGTCACTTCTATGAGACATTTTTCTCGTTGTTAGGGCATAAGAACGTCACCATCCCTAAAAAAACGACAAGAATTAACGTGGATGACTCCCACTTTGTCTTATTTAGATCCCCGCATTGCTTAGTCTAAAGCTAAAGGGCAGTGTATATTAGATCTTCAGAGTGTAGCTTAGAGCATGCTAGATGCTTTCATAGATCTAGTGCGAGTGACAAGAACACATATTCTAGCTATGAATATGTTTGCAAAGATGGATGTACCAAATGTATGACGGACTTCCTTCCTTGAGGCCCTGGATGCCACTTTGGCCGATCCACGTACATTAGCAGCTAGACAATCCTCTGCCCCTACGCAAAAGCATGGCACAGGCTATTGAGCTTACCATGAATCCAACTGTGCCTACTCATTCTATCCAACTCATGAGGAAATTCTAGATTACAGAAACATCTTTAAAAGGACGAATCCATCTTTCAGGAATCACGAGATTTCAATCCATTATGCTAGCTTAGATGATGTTTGGTGTAGAAATGAGATGATCATTGACGATGTATTAGCATATGCAGTAGCTACTGAGATCATGTTGAGCAATGACATTGAACCCCGTTCTGTTGATGAATGTCAACATAGAATTGATTAGTCAAACTGGAAACAAGCAATCCAAGTTGAACTCGATTCGCTTGCGAAATGTAAGGTGTTTAGTGTTGGAAGTATGCCCACAAAGCCACTCATTTGATGTAATGGCTTTTTGGAATACTTATTGTATTAAACTATTATATGTTTAATGAAGGGCAAAGCTTATTGTTAATCACTATTTAATGTATCATGTGTTTAAGCAATAAGGGAATCCAAGGAATGTATTTGATCTAAGAGAGAAGTGATTTAAGTAAGTTAGATTAACGAGACCTTTCTCTTATGTTCATTCCTAAAACGTTCCTAACCATAGGATTGCCAATTGGGCATTGACAATCCGCTAAGGTTAGTATGTGTTATGTCAACTCAAGCGCGAGTATGACTAGTCTCAAGTCATTTAGTGTTTGACACTAAGACAAACACATAGGTGCTTGAAAGAGTAATCAAGTACACTGAACAACGATCAAACGAGAGTTCGAACATACATGTTATGTAAGAACTTGTAAGTTGCAATATGCAAAGTAGTCCTTTGACCTGAGGCATCATAGATGTCTAATGGTTAGGTCCTTGATCTTTGATCATGTTAAAGGCATTCCATTGAGAGTGTCCACGACATTGTTGGGGTCAAGCTATCTAGTCATGTAGGCATATGAATGCACAACAAGGGATCTCTAACCTTCCATGGTCGAAGGAGAATACTCTAAGATATGATTCGAGAGTCTTTGGCCAAAGCATATGAATATGACTTAGGAAGTTTGTTCCAAATCATATTCAATTGAATCATATGGAAAAGTATCACATTGGATAGTAGACATGAAACAAACTATCATTCAAACAATGCGATTAAGAGTATTGTATTAGAGAAGTTCCGTATTGCGTTGTAGTTGTAACTGGATAGGTTCTCCAACCACTTCTACTTAGCTTGGGTAACCATGACATGCTGCTAGGTGTCACTCATGGTTTGTGGAAAGCCCTGAATTAGCAAACACTAATCTTAATCAAAGGGAAAAATTGAAATGTAATTTCAATTCATAATCGATCGTTAAGAGTAACAATCGCCCACTGCCTCGTTAATTGGAACCTAATGGATCGTACACCGAGTAAGGATGAAACTGAAGAAATATAAATGAAATGGATTAGCAATTAAATGGTTTAATTGAAAAATGGTCAAGATTAATTAATTAGTTAATTAATTTTACGAAAGGTTCGTATTGGGCTTATAAGTTGGTTTTGGGTTTCGGGGCCCAAAAGTGTTTTGGTCCACAAGGCCCATTATGTTTAAGTTGTATGACAACTAAAACAAAATGGGCAATTAGCCCAATATCAAAAGACAAGGCCGGCCATAGGGAGAGTGGATGCAAACTTGAATTAATTACAAGTTTGCCACTCAAATGTGATGTAGTATAAAGTCAACTTTATAGCTATTTTCTCATAAGGGTTTTTCTTGAAGAAAAAAGGTGAAACCTATTCTCTCTTTTTCAACAAGGAGGCCGGCCATTTAGAGGAGATTTAGCTAGCAATCTTTTCTTCTCTAAGTCATCCATTTCATCTTCACACCTCATCCTTGGTGTGGAGACTTAGAGACACCAAACCTTTGGTGTTTTGGAGATCCTTTCCTCACATCCTCAAGGAGCAAAGGAGCACAAAAGGAAGGAAATCACAAGGAAGGTCCAAGGAGCTAGGAGGTGACTTGAAGGCCCTCCACTTGGGTGAATCCCTTGTGTAAACAAGGATGAGCTTCAAGGGTAATGAATCTCTAAAATCTTACCTTCTCTTTAATGTTGTTAAAGAGTCTTATGGTTCACCATTCACTAGGCTTTGAAAGTCATGGGTTTTGGAATTGCTTTGAATGCATGCCTACTTTAATGTGTTAATAGTTTGCATATGTGTTCAAATATTCTTATATGTTCTTAGCTAGGACAAAATTTTTCCTTCATTTTGACTTGTAGCTTCTACTTCTCCGCATGTGAAGCCCGTTGACTACAAGTGGGTTTTCGTTTAGAAGCGTAATGAGAAGAATGAAATTATGCCTTACAAAGCTCGGCTTGTTGCGCAAGGCTTCTTACAGCGCCTAGGGATTGACTATGACAAAACTTATTCACCATTTATGGATGTGATTACTTTTCGCTACCTTACTAGTTTGGTGGCTTTTGAAAAACTTAATATGCAGCTGATGGACGTAG
Organism: Malus fusca; assembly: GCA_035220775.1. Classification (NCBI taxonomy): domain Eukaryota; kingdom Viridiplantae; phylum Streptophyta; class Magnoliopsida; order Rosales; family Rosaceae; genus Malus; species Malus fusca. The sequence continues at coordinate 16,590,144 of CM069060.1, forward strand.
TAACTGCATACCTCTATGGGGATCTTGATACGAAAAATTTATATGAAAGTTCCCGATGGACTTACATTGATTGGATCAAATATTTCCAAACCCTAGAACACGCTCTCAATTCGGCTGAGGTGTTCACTCTACGGTTTGAAGCAATTAGGCAGAATGTGGTATAAGCGTTTGAGTGAGTATTTTACTAGTCAGGTATATGTGAACAACATATTATGCCCTTGCGTGTTCATTAAGAAGTCACATTCCGATTTTCCGATAGTTGCAGTTTATGTTGACGACATGAACCTCATCGGAACTATTGAAGAGCTCGAGAGAAGTATCACGCACCTAAAGTTGGAATTTGAGATGAAAGATTTAGGGAAGACTCGATACTGTCTCAATCTCGAGATAGAGCACCGTTCAGATGGAATCTTAGTACATCAATCGAACTACACCCAGAAGGTGTTGCACCACTTTAATAAGGTTAAAGTGAAGCCTTTGAGTACTCTTATGGTCGTTCGATCGCTATATGCAAAACAAGATCCCTTCCTTCCGAATGAGGATCATGAAGAGATTTTGGAACCTGAAGTTTCTTATCTAAGTGCGATAGGCACTTTATTGTACTTAACTCAGTGCACTCGACCCGACATCTCCTTCGCTGTTAATCTTTTGGCAAGATACAGTAATGCACCTTGGTAGTAATTATAACGCACCACAAAGTAGCACACAAATATCCTATTAATTTTCCTTATTAACACTAAAATTTGTCGATTGTAGCATATGAAAATAAGGGTCTTTCCCGCAGAAGATTGTTTTATCCAAATACTTAAAATGTCACAAAAACGGGGTGGCTGTCTCCACTGACCAGCCACCGAACAAAAATTATTAGACTAACTTATACTTATCCAAATGCAACGAAATTTTATATGCAAATAATAGACACACAATACGACAGTCTCACAACTTTTTGGGATTTTTTGAGTTGATTTGCTATTTAAATTAAATCGTACAAAAACAGTACAGAAACAGATTTTGAGTAGATCACAAGTTTGAGAAAAACGAGTTAGGGGAATTGTTATCCACCACCAAATAATCATGCAAACATGTTATGTTTCATTCAAATTCCTTTTATCCGGATGAAGATGCTCAAGTTGGCTCAATGTTAGAACACAACCTATTACTCTTTCTTAAGTAGTATGTTAAGAGAATGGCGTTTTCAACTTAACGTAGTCCCTAGCATGCAATCTAGAATGGCGTGTTCATAGATTTAACAAGTAGAAATCATTAAGAACGAAAAGAGTTTGAGTCATCACAAGGCATGGTAAGCACTGGCGTTGTCTTACTTATCCTAGAAATCGGTTCACATGTTAACCACAATTAACAAGTGCTACTCTAGAACATATGTAGGTCCTCATTCAACAAGGGTAGGTAAACATATATTCATAGCATTAAAATCCTAGATATGCTCACTATGTATGCATCCATAGAAACACATAAAGAATTTATCAATGACATAAGTAGTGAAACAATTTTCATCCTTTCATAAAAGTCATTCAAACAAAATATCACAACAAACTTACAATCATATTCGGGGCTTCAAAACAGCCCCTACCTACTAAAAATTAGTTACACATTATTCTCAAATTAAACCAAAAGTAAAACATGGGTTTGAGAAGATAAAACCAAGAAAAATAGAGTGAAGCCTCTTCTTCTCTCCTTCTGCGCCTTCTGCTTCTGTCGCTCTGCCCTTCTTTTCTGTCGCTGTCTTTTTTTATTTTTCTTCTGCGTCAGTCTGTCCTCTCCCCCCGTGTCTATTTCTTCCCTTTTGTTTCTGTCCGTGTACTGACCTGCTCTCCTTCTCCCTCTTTATTTTTTCCTTCCGTCTCTTCTTTTCTTCTTTTATTCGTTTTTTTTTTCTTTCTGCCAGTCTGTCAGTCCACTCTTCTTTATTCCTCCATTTCCTTTCTTTATTCCTCCATCATTCCCTTCTTTATTCCTCCATCATTCCCTGTCTGCCATTTCTTTTGTTTTGTTTTTCTTTCTGCCATTTCTTTTGTTTTGTTTTTCTTTCTGCCATCCTTTCTATTCTCAGTGTCTCTCCCACTCGTCCCAATTAATTTCTTTTCTATTATTCTTGCCGTCCAGCACTCCTCTCTGTCTGTATACTGCCCCACTCCCTGCTTATTATTCTTCTTTTCCTTTATTTTCTTTTCAGCCCATTTTGTTTGAAACTAATCCTAAAACAAAATTAACTGTACATTAACACAAGGTAAGGTAAAATGCCACAATTTTAACACAAAAACATCACAAAGACTAAAGAAATGGATGGTATAAATGCATGAAATATATGAGTGATCACACCTACACGCTGACACTGGACTGGTGTTAAAGACATCTTTCATTACCTTAAGGGTACTACGAATCTGGACTTGTTCTATGCCTACTAGGAAGATGCTGCACCCCTTTATCTCGAGTCGATTCTCGCCTTGTTGGTTATCCCGACGCATAATACTTATCTGATCCGAACAAGGTGCGCTCTTAAACGGGGTTATGTCTTTATTGTTAGAGGCACCGCAATCTCTTGGAGGTTAACTAAACATACCTTAGTTGCCACTTCGTCTAACCATGCTGAACTTCTTGTCTTGCACGAAGCAACTGGGGAATGCTTCTGGCTGAGAGCAGTTGTGGGCTATATTCGAAGCTTCTGTGATCTTTACCCTGTCATTGACGTCCCGACGATGATCTATGAAGATAACACAACATGCATCAAACAACTCAAGAAGAGTTACATTAAAGGAGACACACACCAAGCACATTGTGCCGAAGTTCTTCTTCTCACATCAACAGCAAGAGTATCAGAAGATTGAAGTCATGCAAATCTGTTCACAAGATAGTTTGGCCGACCTCTTCACCAAATCACTATCGAAGGCGACATTTCAGAAGCTTGTTCAAGGAATAGGTATGCGTAAACTTTCTGAGTTGTAACATTGTTAGTTCGCTTTGGAATTATGTCAAACTCAGGGGGAGTATCCTGCAATATACTTGCTTGATCTTAATGTACTATTTTTTCCCTACAATTAAGAGCATTTTTTCCCTTTGGGTTTTTTGTAACCTAATGAGGTTTTGACAAGGTACCGACCTTGGGTTGATCATATCCCTGATGATGTCCCGTAGACGTTTCATTTGACTTTGCATTACTTACGCATTTTTCTTAGACTATGGGTTTTTGCCCCTACTTGGGTTTTACCATAGCCATTGGGTTTTTTTGTGAGACTTAGTTCCAAATGCAAGTTCCTACTTTACTTTGAGACTAGCGTGTTCCCAGAATCAGTGCCGACGAATCGACTTCCTCAACTCTATATGATGCCAAATCTACTTGAGTATTTACACACTCAAGGGTGTGTGTTATAAACATTGTATTTAAGTATGATTGTGTAAATCCTAGATTATATTTGATACTAGTTATTCTTTCCTATTAGAACTTGTATTCCTTGCAGGAGAAGGATTCTTCCCTCCCTTATTACTATAAATAAAGGCACTGCGTAGGGGGAATAGCACATCCTCTACACAACCCTACAAACACATATCTCTCCCTACTTTCTCTCTGCCGTGCGCCCCCTCTCTCTCCATATCAGATTAAAACAAGCCACAACAGAGGAAATAATGAGGACGTTATTGTTTTTTATGTGTGAATATTGATAAATTTTTAGGTTCAACAGAGACCACATCTACATTATCGATATTATGCTCAACTTAACCACTTTAATGCTAAGTATGAGGTTTTATTTCAAAAGACCTTGGTGATGGCTGGTGTGAACTTCCCACATATAAGCTGCAACCTGCATATTATCTTATATTTTTGATATAAAACTCTGTTCTCCAACAGATATTTCAACATTATGTAAAGTAGTTTTCGTCAATGTATCAGAAGGGCACAAAAAAAGAAAGAAAAACAAATTTGACTATAGGATGAAGTATCAGGATATGAGCATCACAAAGCAGGATATTAGTAAAGCCCTAAAAGACCATAGATTGAATTAATATAGGCGCCATGCTTGGTAACTCGGGGGAAACCAAATTTAGGGTTCAAGTGGTAAAGCCCCTCTTATCATTTTAGGGTTGGTGTGGAGCTAATTAGGAGGTTAAGGTTCAATTGAGGCTAAGACTGTGACATGTTGCATAAAAACTTGAGGGAATTAAAGTTTTTTTTCGTGTTCAGCCATCATATGTCGAACATTGGGTTTGACGGTCTGGCAAGCGACATGGTGGATGTGGTAGCAAAATTTCGATGTCTTCGAATTTGACAAAATTGTACCTACAAAACAAAAAGACACCTTCAGTTGACATCCAAAGTCACGTGCCCAAAAGGGGGTTTGGCCATTGAACCTCCGATGCCTAAGTTAGTTTCTCTGAAAATAAAGAGAGATTTATGGTTGAATTATGTATAATCAACTTACAAGCAAATAAATTGGTGATAGGGTATTTATAGCAGTTATGGCCAACCATATATGTTGGGGATTCCATGCCATGTGTCAGCGTCCTATTGGACAAAGTGTGTATCCATTGAATGCAACAAGAAAGAATCTTTAATATGTTGAGATATCTTGAAAATGCTTGAGAGTAATCCTAAGAGATATTACTAAATAAATAATAACATCTAAGAATTATCTTTGGAGAAACCTTGATTGAATTTGATTGATTGTGTTTCCTTGAATAAAGGAATATGTCTTCAACTAGGAAAGCTTAAAGATAAGAGTTAATTATTAATTTTTATAATATCTAAGAATTATCTTTGGAGAAACCTTGATTGAATTTGATTGATTGTGTTTCCTTGAATAAAAGAATATGTCTTCAACTAGGAAAGCTTAAAGATAAGAGTTAATTATTCATTTTACCTTTTATTCACTTGTATTATCTCCTTGACATGGGTATAAGAGATTGAAGAAATTGTAGTTAGCAACTCAGGCCTTCTTCGTTGGTTGAACTGTGTGTGGAACGAAAGTGAGCCTGGTCAATTTAAAAGTCCAAATGTCAGCGCCAGGATTTTTTGAATAGTTTTTAGCTCCACAAATGGCTCCACACTTGTTGTGCTGAGAGTAAGAGGTGCAAGAGGTGTAGAAATCTCAAGTTGAGTATGCTTGCCAAAAGTAGGTTCCTTGACTGCATTGAATTCTAAGCTTTGACTTGTAATTAAAGTCTTCTGAGAGATGGACTCCAACTGCCTATAGAATTTATTTAACTCTACCTTAAATAGAGTACTAAATAAACCTAGAGAGCAATTATTTTCCAAACAAGAAAGAGAGAAAACTAACGAAAATTGCTCCCTCTCTCCCAACTTTCTTCTTTACTTGCCCCATAAAGAGTTGGTCTTCATCATTGCCATAGTTGTTGCTATACTTCCAAGATAAGAACAAAGAAATTTTTTTGGTATGATGCAGTCAGGACCTGCGAGGCTCGATTTACGCAGCTGGATTGGGGGCAGGAAGACGTAGGCTGGGCTGTGACCTGGCACATGTGGGGTAGGGTGGGGTGAGGACACCAAGGTTACCCAAAATGGAGCTCAGTTAAAGGAAAAAGGACCAGGTCAAATTTGGTTGGTCGTGGGTCAAAATCGGGTCGAAAATGACCCAACTCGTGTCATATCTCGAAAATTTTAAGTGGTGATTAAGAGTAGATTACTTGTGGCAATTGTTAACAAAATTAAGTTGCCTTATTTATGGTTTAGATCAATTGGCCTTTGGCCCATTAAAATATCTTTTACTATTGAAACCAACCCTTGGCTAGAAAAGAAAAAAAATTAATAAAAAAAAAAGGTGCTTACGTTAACAAATAAGGAGAAAAGGGGAAAATTGTTGTAAAATCGGTGGTATGCGTGCAGTGGAATGAATGAAATAAGACACAATATTTACGAGGTTCCTCTACAGTCAGTGTGACTAGAGTATGTACTTGGGGCAGTGATAGGAGCATATTTATGCGACTTAGTTAGCTTGTTTTCTTGCATTTTCATAGCTAGTTTCTACTTATTAGAGTGTTTTAAGCTATTTTCGTGTGTTTTCAGATTCAAATGACAAAGTTGGCAAGAAAGTGCAATTTGGAGCATTTTGAAGCAGTTTTGGGCCAAGAATGGATAGCACATGCATGAAGCAAGGTGGATGGACATTTTTGGAGTTCAAGAGGCTAGGAATATGCTGATGAGATGAAGAAAATAAAGTCAAGACAAAGAAGATAAGGAATCAGCTAAAAGGAAGAAACATTATCCAAAACCTTATCCAATCTTATCTTATCCAAACTAACCTTATCTTATCTTATCCTATCCTAATCTTTTCCTACCTTAATTCTAGCTGAAAGGGGGGGGGGATCAATTTCACATTAAATCACCTACAAATCAGGTTTCTAGAAGCCAAGACCCTATCCCTAAATTGGTGCCGCACCTAGCCCTTTTAGAAGTTATGTTTCCTGCCACAAGAATCAATCATTTTCCTCCCTGGAATCTGAATGAGAAGAGTCATTTTTCCTTGTTGATTTGGAGTCCTAATTCCCTTCTTTCTCAGCCTTCGTCGTGCCCTAGCCCTATATATTTATGCCTTTGCCACATATCTCAGAGAAGACCACAATTTCGCACACGCCAAAAGAGAAAATCAGAGAGAGGAAAATATACATGAGTGTCGCAGGTTTCTGAGAGATTCTAGAGACTTGTGAAGTGCTTGCAAGGAGAAGGAGAACATTTGTGTCGTGCCCCTACACCCAAGGATTGTGCCAAATCTACCATTGGAGTGCTGGAGCGCTTCTGGGTTCTTTCTATGCTTAGTTTTAGTCCAGTGTTTAGTTTAATTTGGTTTTCAATTATGATGAACATGTGGAACTAATTTCGTTTTAGTTAGATGAGAATTCAAAGCCAAGAACATATATGTGATATGAATTGATTACATCCAGTTATGATTTCATAAATCGTGAATGCAATTCAATTATTTGTTTAATTGATAACTTGTTCTTGTGTGTTGATTAAGGAGACCTATTTAGTTTGCATGCATGAATTTGATGCTAGGATATAAGGGAATTTCACCTAATCGTTATGAACTTATATTCACAAGTAGTAAAAATCACTAGTCATGATTGTGTTAAGTGAGTTCTTGGCAGGAGTATCATGCAGTTCATAGTTACGAATGCCTTGTCAATGCTTATGATTTTCATAGAACTTAATGATCTTTTATATGTATCTCTATTATGCAATTCATGTAGGGAACTTGATAAGAATAATTTGGTTACGTCACTGAGTCCAATTCAATGAATTTAGGAAAATCTGAAAGTTAATTTGTGCTTCTCACGATTAATTTGGGGCATTGTCATTCATGGTTTATAGGAAGACTAACTGGAAATCGATTTGTATGCATATGTGTCGTGTGGAGAAAGACCCTCTAACTGGCCATTCACCCATTAAATCACCAATTTCGTCCAAAGTAATTTAGAGTATTAAATTTGTTTAGTTTTAGTCTTATATTCGTCAAAAACCAACCCCCCTTTATATTTCGTGTCGTTAGGTTAGAATCTGCCCAAATTGGGTTCTTTTTAGTGTTTTGAGTCTTTTTAGTTTAATTTTCGTCCAAATTACCCTCTAGTTCTTGTTTTGAGTCAATTTAACTTAGTTTGTGTGTTTTGAGTTGTTTGAGTCTAGTTTTCAGTTTTTAAGTGTAGTTTGTGTTGATTAGCATCCCTAACTAATCCCCTGCCTAGAACGATCCCTACTTACGCGTACTACAACTATCTTAATAGGGTTTAATTTGTGTGTTAGTTTATACCACATCAGGCAGCAGTGGTGTTTTCATTTATAATATGAAATAATATGAGTACAAAGATAACTCGCTCTATTTTCTCTCTATTCTTTCCTCTCTTCTTCCTCTCTCTCTTTTCTTTCTATCTTTTCTCTTCCTTCCTCTGCCGTGTCTTCCTTCCTATTTTGTGTGTCTGGTGTTGTGTGTGATCTCCTCATTTTATAATAGAAACCAACTTGTGCTTTGTTAATTAAAATAGTTGGAGAAACTTGACAACCAAGGTTGTCAAGCACTGAAACCAAATTTGTTGACAACCAAGAACACCATTACGATTTGTGTTTTTATGATCCATGTCCATGTGAGGTAAATATACTTTTCAATTGGCACATGTCTAGCTCTTTGGCTGGAAATGTTCCCTGCACACACGTCTGGTCGAACTCGACCTCGACATCAACGTCTTTCATCCTCGTCTTCCACACTCATGTTTTGGTGTCTTTCACATGAGCTCTCACTACACCAATACACTAACAAACAATGGACATCCATATTTATAACACTCATCTTTGGATGGCCATATGTCAATATCAGCTACCTCGTTAAAATCTTGATCTGTTTTGGATGTTCCCCCTGATGAGTATCTCCCCCTAATTTCAAATTCTTTAGGCTGATGCGTGTCAATGCAATACTTGAACTTTTGTGGGTTCATCGTTGATCCTTCTGCTTCAATCTCTTGCATAGCAGAAGTGGTGCGCAACCTTTTTCTTTGAATGATCCTTCAAAACATCACTTCTCAGCGACTCATCCATGCTTGGCATATTCAGTGTAAAGAGCCAACATCATATCAATTGTTCTGAGGTATTTGCTGAGGAAATGAGTTAAGCATTTTGAGTGACTTGGTTGAAGAGGTATTCTCGGAGAGGAAGAAAACTGAATATTTTGAGATGCTTCGTTGAAAATGCACTCTCGGAGAGGAGGAAAAGTTAGGCATTCTTGCAGGTCTGCCTTGTCATGGAGGATGAAGGTGGACGTACATAGGGATTTTCCAATAGCAAGTAGTGGTGCTATTCCTTTATGCTTTTCAGCAACAGTGATGCAATTGGAACTGCAAAATTCACATGTTTCAACTTTGTTAGATATATTTGACAAAGTTGCCTGTAATATTTGAAAAGCTGAGATTGCGTCTGAAAAGTGTCAACGAACATTATTCAAGAAAATCTGGCTTTTGAAATTCGGAGAGCGGTGCTTCTTCGATTTTTGAACAAGTGGCCATGTTGCCTCTTCTTTTATAGGGCCATCAATTGTGTTAAAAAGCACGCTCAGAAAGTTGCTACCTATAGAAATTTTCCTTTTTTGCATTTATGAGATTTCAATTTATTTGACCTTCTTTTCCTTTATCATTTCTGAAAAAGGCTTGCCCATCTGACCGTCGTTTCAATTTGAATGTTGAGGAAGATGCAGACATGTCTTCTCAAGACAATATATGGCACCCATCATTCTTATCCGCTAATGGTCCTCTTACGGTTAGGGACTCTGTGATGAAGAATGATATAACCGCTATAGTGGTAGCTAGAAATCTTCTTACTCCTAAGAATAACAGGATACTTTCAAAATGGTCTGATGAATTGGTTGTTCAAGACTCTCAGACTTTCAGTGTTCAGTGTGCGAGCTCTGTATCCAATATGGGCTAATGTCTTCTTGCTTGAACTCGCTAAGTCGAATCATTAATGGCTGAGGTGGCAAGTCTTAGATAAGAGATTAGAAAGATCAAGCACGAAAATAGAGAGTTGCACATGCTTTCAAATAATTACTCAACGAGAATGAAAAGAAAGCTTGACCAGTTGCAAGAATCCGAAAGTCAGATTCAAAGTGACCATAAGAGGTTTGTGGCTTTATTCCAAAAGCACCAATTGCCTTCACTGCTTGGAGTTTTACCAAGTATTAACGCTCCAAATAATCAACCTCTGATGCCTTTTCTTTCTGGAGTTCCGCCAAGTACTATGGCGTCACATGATCAATCTTTAGTGTTTCCTCCTTCTAGGGTTCTGCCAAGTACTTGAGGCTTCACATGATTTGTCTCCAGTACCTCCCTTATGCTTTACTCTTCCAGGGCTTACTTCAAGCAATTTGAATCCTTCAGGGATTTTCCACCCTTCATGACACATTCTCCTTTGGAATTTATACAAAACAATTTGCTCCTATGTATACTTGAGGGATTTACTTATGGAGATATAATGTGGGCAACTCACAACCTTTCATATATAATTCTCCATTCATATGAACTCATTTATAGGAGTATAATTCCAGGTTTCAATTAGTAACCTTGTGTCATATCATGTGAGAGTATTTCACTGTATTACAAATGCCCGTATGTAACCACCATGTTCAACATATTTTGGCTATTTGTATTATATACATATATATAGGTCCATTCTCCACATTCTTATAAAATTGTAATGGAATTTCCTTTCTCCATTTTTGGCCAATAATTTTTTCCTTCATCGACGAAAAAAGAACGAGACTCAATATCAACACAGCTCGTTGATGAATTTAGTAGCTACCTGTAAAAAAACCAAAATTACTTTTGGTTATCATCAATCCGTGATCCCATATTCTCATATGCATGCGAATGCATAAAAAGCTTTTCATTTCTTTGGATATCCATTGCTTCTTCAAGGGCTATACTATCTCTTCCAGGACAGTCATAGTTTAGAGACTGCGAATCATAACCTCCTCTTGAGCGTTATAAAACTTGGATTTTATTCTCCACTTTAGGGAGTTTAGTCATTGGAACATATACGTCTATCATGCATGAAACGTCTATCATGCTTCATGCATGAGACATCAAAATTCCCATTTCCGCAAATTGTCATTTCTGGGACATGTATCTATGCAGCAACTGTCATGCTTCTGGCATGCAACATTTATGCTTCGGGAATGCAATAGTTCAGTAGTGCCATATTCTTCTTCTTTCGAAGTACTAAATCTTTTGAGTATGAGGGTTTAGCACACTTCAGGCATGCAACAGATAAATCCCACATTATTTTGTCCAACAGGGACATCAATTCTTGTAGGCATATTTGCAGCTAGTATATGTGATTTTATCACTTTCGTTGCATCTTTAAATGCCTCTGGCATTTGATTGGCAATACTTTGAAGATGAACAATTGTTCTCACTTCATTTTCACATTGATTGCTTCATGGCGATAATTCCACTCACTGTAAATAAATTGCATTTAAGTAAATTGAACTTGTGAAAGGGCTTTAAACCAGCACCATTCACATTAATAAAACAATAATAGAAAAGGATGATGATTAAGTTTCCATTAATTTTTTTTTTCTTTTTCTTTGTATGCCACTTTCTTTTGTTTCATCTCTGTTATTTTATTTTATTTTTACAACTCTTAAATCTTTTTAGTTACCCAAGAAGTGATAGTAACAATAAGTCTCAATTTGTGTTACTCCTCCAGTGAGTTTCGAAAGATTCGAAACGGTTCCCATAAGTTTTGGAGTCAAGAGTAGTGCCTGCAACTTATGAGAAGATCAAACTATTAGATTTAGCTCAAATGTTAGTATGATATGCATAAGAGGATACCGAACAACTTTTGTGAAGAAACAATTTCAATTTGAGAAATTGAAAAATAGAGTTTTGGTACTCATAAGGTGGCTGTCCAATTTTCTGCTGAAATTGGAAACTGGGTTGGTGTTTTAGACAACTGCAATGATCACACCATTGGAACTTTCTAAAAATTTGATATGTTATAGGTACTTGGTGGACGAACAACTTTCAAGAAGAAAGTATTTCCATCCGAGATTTGCAAGTTGGAGTTCAGAGGATATTTACATGGCTGTCAGATTTTCTACGGATTTTGAGTTCGTACCCTTTTGCTTTTGCAAAGGATGATATATAGTCATACAACAAGATATATAGTTGCTTCAAGAAAATCAGTAGTACAGAGATTTGAAGATAAAATGAAGAGATTTTCTTATCTATGAGATTCCAGCCGACGGAAGTGAGAGGTAGGTAGTGCTTTCCACTGACCCGAGAGCTTCTCGTGAGAGGTAGGTAGTGCTTTCCACTGACCCGAGAGCTTCTCGTGCTGATAACATATTGTAAAATCAGTGATATGTATGCAGTGGAATAATTGAAATAAGATACAATATTTCTGAGGTTCCTCTACAATCAGTCTGACTGGAGTACGTCCTCAGGGCAGCAGTGGTGCTTTCATTTATAATCTGAAATAATAGGAGTACAAAGATAACTCTCTCTATTTTCTCCCTATTCTTTCCTCTCTTCTTCCTCTCACTCTTTTCTTTCTATATTTTCTCCTCCTTCATATGCCGTGTCTTCCTTCCCATTTTGTGTGTCTTGTGTTATGTGTGATCTCCTCATTTTATAACAGAAATTAACTTGTGTTTTGTTAATTAAAATAGTTGGAGAAACTTGACAACCAAGGTTGTCAAGCATTGAAACCAAATTTGTTGACAGCCAAGAACACCATTACGATTTATCTTTTTATGATCCATGTCCATATGAGGCAAATATACTTTTCAGTTGGCACATGTCTAGTTCTTTGGCTGGAAATGTTCCCTGCACACACATCTGGTCGAACCCGACCTCGACCTCGATATCTTTCATCGTCGTGTTCCACAATCATGCTTTGGTGTCTTTCACATGAGCTCTCACTACGCCAACCATACCAACAAACAATGGACATCCATATTTACAACAAAAAGGTTGTTCTAGAAATCCCATTTCCTTGATGTTGTTTTCTCCAGCCGAGGGAGATGAAGAGGCTCCTCTGTGACAACCCGTCCCTAGTCTTACGATTTTATGAATTCTTTGGATGAATTTACGAAAATTCCCTTAGAGACTAAGATGTTTAACTTCCGTTGACCGTTCAAAGTCACAATTAATGTATCCGGAATGTCCACTAGGACTCCGAATCGAGCTGTGTTGGCCGACACCTAGAAGGTGATGAAGCCATAAAGTGTGATAATGTGTGATGCGATGAAAGTTAAGCACTCAAATTAAACCCTCTTTTGACAATTGTAGTATATGTATAAGTAGGGATCGTTCTAAACCGGGGATTAGGAGGGCTTGCTAAAACCTCTAAACTTACTCAAAAACATAAAAACAAAGTTAAAAACGTTTGAATAGACTCAAGGGACTCAAAACAGATTCTAAAGACTCAAAACAACTTAAAAACACTCAAAACTGCCTAAAAACACAAACTGGGCATATTTGACTCTAACACAACTTTGGATGAATTTAGTGTTTTGACTTAAATCAAAACACTCTAAAACACAAACAAAATAGATTTTAAACACTTTGGAACAAGAAGGTAAAATGGGGGTTTTGATTTGGATGAATTTGAAATAAACAAGCAAGTTATAAAACTGGGCAGATTATAAAATGAATTTGAGAAATAAAATGATGGATGGATTAGTTAGAGGTCCGTTCTTCACACATGACACACTTGTACATGAATCGATTTCCAATTGCTTTTCAATAAACTATGATACTCAACACCCAGATTAACCGTGATGCACAAATTAACCCTCAGATTTTCCTTTACTCATTGAGTTGGATGAATGCATGCAACAACCCAAATCATTCTCTAAAAGTCTCCTATATGAATGCATAATAGAGATACAATCAGAGATCATTACGTGCAATGAAAATCATAAGTGTTGACGAGGCAATTATAACTACGAATGCATGATACATTTGCCAAGAATTCAATTAACACGATTGTGATAAACAACCTTCACTACTCATGAATATAAACTTGTAACGATTAGGTGAAACTCATTTATATTCTAGCATCTAATTCATGCATGAAAACTAAGTATGCATCCTTAATAAACATACAAGAATTAGTTATGAATAAAATAGATAATTGAATTGCAATCACAACTTATCAAATCACAATTGGAAGAAATCAATTCATATCTCAAGCATGTTCATGGCTTCAAACTTCCCCCTAACTAAATAGGGGTTTAGCCACTCATAGTTGCAACAAAATCAGAAAATAACAAAGTAGACATTGAAAGCAAGAACGAAGTACACCTAAAACGCTCCAATCTTCAAGCTTGAAACGCCAAAGACCTTATTTTTCACCACCTTGTTGCGGCACAAGAAAGGGGAGTGGCTAAATGGAGGTCACGGCAAGGGATGAAAGTGTAAGTGTATGGAGTTGTGAGATGTGAAAATGTAGTGTCTTTGGATGGAGAAGGAATTATGTATGGGAGTGAATGGATGTGTAGAATGGTGAATTCTCAATGAAATGCATGGCAATGGTATTTATAGGGAAATGATGGATTAGGTGAGTTAGGTGAGTGCACATTCCATTCAATTTAGGTGGGTTAGATGAGTACACCAACAACTCAAATTTTGGTAGGTTAAATGAGTGCACCAACAATTCAATTTCTGGTAGGTTAAATGAGTGGATGTGTTGGGTGATTATAATGAGTGGATGTAGTGGTAGGTGAATGTGTTGGGTGAAATGAGTGTGCTAAAATGGTTATTTATAGGGAGATGATGATGGACAAACTTCAAATTTCGTCCATTCCTTTTGCTCCAAGCATATGCTATCCATTCCATGCCCAAAAATGCTCCAAAATGCACCTCTTTGCCACATTAACCCTTTGGACCTACAAACACACGAAAATAGCTTAAAATACTAAAATAACTACAAACTAATAACATAAATGCCAAGAAAAAAAACTAACTAAGTCGCATAAATATGCTCCTATCAATGTGTAAAATGTGAATAAAATTAAACCTAAAAGTGCCTATATACACGAGTGCGTGGTGAGCGGTTTTGGACCCATTTCACACGTGATACAGAGCATAAGAAAAGGACAGTGAGGTAAGATAATAATTAAACCATCATAAGGAGCCACCTGAACTAGGGAGTGTCACAAGTCCTCGTTGATACAAAACTTTGCTATTAGAACCTGGAGGGGTGCAAAAATAGAAAGTGTGAGTGAGCAACACAAAGATTTTCAAAATCATTTCAATTATCAAAGGTAGTAAACCCTCGCGGTAAAACCTGTATGGTTTCCAGAAAATCATACTACTTATAAGTATGAAATCAAAAGTATAGTAATAGTAAATCCAGAAGTATACCACGACACAGCATCTCATTAGCAATATACATAATCATGTGCTTAATGACCCATACTTGCATGCAAGTCAAAGTCACCTATGGTGACATGTACGACTGCACCCATATCTCATCAATCAATGCTAGTACATAAGTTAGAGTCACCTGTAATGATCTGTACGACTCATCTATATCTCCTCAATCAATGCTAGCTCATAAGTCGGAGTCACCTATAGTGACCTGTACGACTCATCCATATCTCATCAATCAATGCAAGCTCATAAGTCGGAGTCACCTATAGTGACCTGTACGACTCATCCATATCTCATCAATCAATGCTAGCTCATAAGTCGGAGTCACCTATAGTGACATGTACGACTCATCCATAACTCATTAATCAATGCTAGCTCATAAGTCGTAGTCACCTATAGTGACCTATACGACTCATCCATATCTCCTCAATCAATGCTAGCTTATAAGTCAGAGTCACCTATAGTGACCTGTACGACTCATCCATATCTCATCAATCAATGCTAGCTCATAAATCAGAGTCACCTATAGTGACCTGTACGACTCATCCATATCTCACCAATCAATGCTAGCTCATAAGTCGGAGTCACCTATAGTGACTTGTATTACTCATCCATATTGCATCAATCAATGCTAGCTCATAAGTCAATATCCAAGTAATATGTCAGACGGATCCACCTCTCGTAGCCTATACGGCTGAACCCATAGCTCATCACATAACCCTGCACACAAGTCAGAACCACCTCTAGTGGTCTGTACAACAGGACTGGGTGTAAATAAGTACGCTCAAGTGCTACGATCACGTGAAGACTGTGCAAATAATCACGGGTCACCTACGAGTCGGAACCATCTGTAGTGGTATGTACGTCAAGACTGTGCACCTACCTTGGATCCAAGGTGAGCGTAAGGTGCGGGAGGTGAACATCACGTGAAGGACTGTGCCTTGGCCACGGGCGAGAGCATTAACACCGGGGTGCAGGTTTATGAGCTCTAACTGCATCTATTATAACATGTACGACTCCTGGGCAACCTGTATGACAGTGTCGGAATTGCCTATCATTGCAACCTGTACAACAAGGTCAGTGTTGCCTAAAGCATAAATATAATCATGCCATAACTCGATCATTTCAAGTAACACCATAAACTCACATGAACTTACTTGTACGTTCTGCGTTCCTCTTCGCACTTCAAAGCATTCACAGTAATTACTTACAGGTAGTATACATATGGATATGCCATGATGTAATCTAATACTCAACCATGTCATAGCATTTACCAATATATACATAAATATAACATGGTGAAATATGCATAATCTATAACGCCCCACTCCCGAACTATTTATTTAGGGAATAATTATCGGGAACAAGTCCAACTAAATATTAGTTTAATTAACTATCAATACTTACAATTCTTCAATCTCTCAATTCCTCACGCCTTGATTTATGACCAACATTTAACCACCAAAATCATAAGGTTAAATCTCACCTTTTCACCAAATTCCTTCACATTGCTCAATTCCCCAAACAAGGCTTTTGTCTCGATTATTAATCTCATTTATTGTATGGCTGCATCTAACGTCTCGTTAGGCTGCCTACGTACCCTAAACAGGGATCAAGCCAATCGTAGTTCACATCAGTTATTTGTAGGTAACATGCATATATCTATACCATGACATAATCTAAACTCAACCATATCGTAGTACTTTAGAACATATAAATATATTTATATATATATATAACATGGCGCTAATTGCTTAATTCAATTTAAAATTATTTTTGAAATTATCAATCATGTATATATATACGATAAAAAGGAAAAGATCCACTCACCTGGAGTCCGCCTTACTATTTTCCTAGCATGTACATCGAGGCGTCCCGGACGAACGGCGCCTAGGACAATTTTCAAACCACATCTCAGAATCCTTATCAATAGATCATGTAACTTACGTAAAACACATCCCTAAAGACGTTTTAGAATGATTTGATCCCAATTGATCAAAAGTCAACTGTCAGTCAAGGATCGACGGTAGGGCCCATAACTCTACGTAACTCGATTCGGAAGATCCGTTCTTCAGATCTCCGATCACAAACTTCCAAAGATCCACATTATGCTTCTAAGACATTATCCTAAAATTTCACTATGATCCAACAGTTGGATCTCCGTCAATTGCCAAAACAAGGTGGTGGTTAACGTTTATTTTATGACCTTGCAAATCCAATTCGGGAAGATCCGCAAGTTGGATTCCCAATCCGTCAATTCCTATAATCCTTAGATATTATGTACTATAACGTATTAAATTTTTGTGATGATCTAACGGTCGGATCGTCGATTCATATTTTTACCAAGTAGCGTCTCATAATGAAACTAACTTCAAATAATCAAATTGCGCCATACGGATATTAATTATGAAATCAGGGTATCTAATTTAGCGTAAAAATAGCATTGACAGTCCCCCTGGCCACGCACCGCCGCACGGGCCGCCGTGGGTGGCGGTCGGCTGCCCCGACTCGTCAGAAAAATCAACTATTTCTAAAAATTACCAAAATTTATAGAATTGTAGGTCTCAATGAGTAAAGTAAACTTTATACCTATAGACAAGTCTAACTTGGCCGGAAAACACCTTACATCGCCCTTGATCCCCCGGAAAACCATGAGATGGTGAGCTTCGATTCTTCACATCCGCAGCTCCGCCGCTCCCAAACTTGTTTGAGGTCTGTTCCTGGGCTCCAGAGGTGTCAATTGGTGAAGGAAATTGTAGGTAGTTGTTCCAGAAATGGTGGATAGAAGGCCAAGGTTTCACGGCACCCATACGGGTGTTCTTCGTGAACTCACTATGAAAACTCATCGATTTAGACTCTATTTGGGTGCGATGATGTTGTGGTTAGGTTTGGAATGGTGAGAGGATTGAAGAAAACCAAGAGCATCAACTAGAAAACCCTCCGGAATAGTCACAGGGAGTCGGGCCAGCATCCGGGTCGTCGAGTTTGGAAACGGGTCGAAGGGATCCGGTGCTTTTCCCCCTCCCTCATTTCTCTCCTTTCCTCTCCCTTCTCATTCGTCCATATCCTCTTCTCTTTTTTTTCCTGATTCGTTCTGTTTCCCCAAATCCATGGGTTTCTCCCTATCTCCTCCTCATCTCCCCTTTTTCTTCTTTCTTTTCTTTTTCCGCCAAAAACTCTCACTCCTCTCCTTTCATTCGTCATTACCTTTTCCTCCCTAATATCTAATTGATTACCATTCCCACATGGTAGGAGTTTATTTTCCTTTAAATATATAGTTTAGTGAAACAACTTCAAATGTCCGTAACTATACCGTTATAATCCGAACTCGCAAACGGCTTTTGCCTATGTGTTCGTAGCTTCAAAATCTTTTCAGAAACATTAAAAGTGACTTTGAACGGTCAATGGAAGTCAAACATCTTCGTCTCTAAGGGTATTTTCGTAAATTCATATTTTTAGAGTTTATAAAATCGTAGGACTAGGGACGGGTTGTCACAATATACCCACCTTAAAAAAAATTCATCGCTGAAATTTGAAAGTATGAATCAATAATTAAATAAATAAATAAATATACTAACATAAACGGCCAACAAATCTAGTTGCTTAACGAATCCCACAAATAAATTATCAATATTATTGTCTGCAACCAGCAATACCAACAACCCCTCGTTGTCACAATAAACAAGTAAGAATTCCCGAGGGTGCAATATTACCATCTTGCCTCTTATTGTCTGAACAAAGCCTCGATCGTGCTCACGCACCACTTTCTTAGGCAACAATGCCATTATCATAAAATCTCTTTATATCATCATCTCGATCATACAAATACTTGTTCCTAATACTCTTATGAAAATCATAAATTGCACATAAAATACTAACACCATATCTTAAATGATACCATGCTCAAAACCAGGAATGTAACAGCAGTTCCACATAACGCTAACAAAGGTAAGTGTCTATCAATCAGGTACTATGTGTAATTTCTATATGTTGGCACCAATGGTATCATAGCTAAATCATGATTGTAACCGTAGTTACAAGCAACTAAAATAAAGATAATGGTATGTTGCAACCACGCTAGTTGTAGGAGGAACAAAATGCAACACATTCGCTAAGGTTTAAGTAGCTCAATCAGATTAATCCTTAATCTAAGGGCGGAGATGTAATACAGAACAAAATCTAGTACTCATAACCTCCAAAAATACTTCCAAGGCTTGGAAGTGAAACACGAAGCACGGTGAAATATAAATACGTTAAGATGATAATCTGGTTAGGTTTCTATTTGCCTGAACTTGTATAGAAGTCTAGAAGCAACTCTCTCATAAGGTTTTGATCACTGGCGCACGCGCCCACCAAATCAATCTATTATGAATTCCTGCACCCAGTGTTAGTGCTCCCGCCCGTGGCCAGGGCACAGTCCTTCACGTAATGTTCACCTCTCGCACCTTACGCTCACCTTGGATCCAAGGTAGGTGCACAATCCTGTCATATAGACCACTACAGATGGTTCTGACTCGTAAGTGACCCGTAATTATTCGCACAGTCTTCACTTGATCATAGTACTTGAGCGTACTTATTTACACCCAGTCCTGTAATATAGACCACCAGAGGTGGTTCCGACTTGTGTGCAGGGTTATATGATGAGCTATGGGTTCAGCCGTACAAGACACGAGAGGTGGATCCGGCTGATATATTACTTGGATATTGACTTATGGGCTAGCATTGATTGATGAGATATGGATGAGTCGTACAGGTCACTATAGGTGATTCCGACTTATAAGCTACCATTGATTAATGAGATATGGATGAGTCGTACATGTCACTATAGGCGATTCCAACTTATGAGCTATCATTGATTGATGAGATATGGATGAGTCGTACAGGTCACTATAGGTGACTCCGACTTATGAGCTAGCATTGATTGATGAGATATGGATGAGTCGTATAGATCATTATAGGTGACTCCGACTTATGAGCTAGCATTAATTGATGAGATATAGATGAGTCGTACAGGTCACTATAGGCGATTCCAACTTATGAGCTAGCATTGATTGATGATATATGGATGAGTCGTACAGGTCACTATAGGTGACTCCGACTTATGAGCTAGCATTGATTGATGAGATATGGAAAAGTCTTACAGGTCACTATAGGTGACTCCGACTTATGAGCTAGCATTGATTGAAGAGATATGGATGAGTCATACAGATCACTACAGGTGACTCCAACTTATGTACTAGCATTGATTAATGAGATATGGGTGCAGTCGTACAGGTCACCATAGGTGACTCCGACTTGCGTGCTAGTATGGGTCATTAAGCACATGATTATTTATATTGCTAATGAGATGTTATGTCGTAGTATACTTCTGGATTTACTGTTAGTATACTTTTGATTTCATACTTATACGTAGTATGATTTTCTGGAAACTATATAGGTTTTACGGCGAGTGGTTACTACCTTTGATAATTGAAATGATTTTGAAAATCTTTGTGTTGCTAACTCATACTTTCTATTTTTACACCCCTCCAGGTTCTAGTAGCAAAGTTTCGTATCGACGAGGACTTGTGACACTCCCCAGTTCAGGTGGCTCCTTATGATGGTATAATTATTATCTTACCTCACTGTACTTTTCCTATGCTCTGTATCACGTGTGAAATGGGTCCAAAACCGCTCACCACGCACTCGTGTATATAGGCACTTTTAGGTTTAATTTTATTCACATTTGACACATTATCACACTTTATGGCTTCGTCACCTTCTAGGTGTCGGCCAACACGGCTCGATTCGAAGTGCTTATGGACATTCCGAGTCGGGGTGTGTCAGTTTGGTATCAGAGCATAAGTTGGGCAGTATTGCGTTCATCAC
This sequence comes from Malus fusca, assembly GCA_035220775.1. Taxonomy (NCBI): domain Eukaryota; kingdom Viridiplantae; phylum Streptophyta; class Magnoliopsida; order Rosales; family Rosaceae; genus Malus; species Malus fusca. Next base: position 16,610,901 of record CM069060.1, read on the forward strand.
ACGCGTGATGTGAGCATACTCGGTTCTCGAGTCTAATGTTCGAATATTGCCACTTCGTCGAATACGGAAAAATATGTTAAGTTTTCCTAAGTTTAGGGTAGTTTTGTTGTCTTGACGACATTTTAGAAATCATTGTGGCGAATGTCCTTAGAATTAAAACGAAGTTATTTCCTTGTGAAAGAAATGTGTAGATTTGAGGCAAGTTGATAGTCTAAGTTAATGTATTGATAACCGTGTATCACCGGAGATTTTACCAAATAATTCTATCATTATTCTTCCGCCATTAGTATTGATCCTTTTGAGATTGGAAATTTCAGCTAGTTTTGATTTCTTGGTAGTATCTGTTAGAATATCACCTATTAGAATTCCTGCGAAGTCTAGTTTTATCAAGACTCTAGAACTGTCTTGCGCGACGATGGTTCTAAAGTGGTAGCAATCGACAGGAAAACCTGTCGGAACAGTCGCAGGGAGTCAGGCCAGCAACCGGGTGACCGAGTTTGGAAACGGGTCGAAGGGATTCGGTGCTCTTCCCTCTCCCTTCTTTCTCTCTTTTCCTATCCCTTCTCATTCGTCCATCTCCTCTTCTCCTTTTTTTTTTCTCCTGATTCGTTATGTTTCCCCAAATCCATGGGTCTCTCCCTATCTCTTCCTTCTCTCCCCTCTTCCTTCTTTCTTTTCTTTTTCCGCCAAAAACTCTCACTCCTCTCCTTTCATTCGTCATTACCTTTTCCTCCCTAATCTCTAATTGATTACCATCCCCACATGGTGGGAGTTTATTTTCCTTTAAATATATAGTTTAGTGAAACAACTTCAAATGTCCGTAACTATACCGTTGCAACCCGGACTCGCAAACGGCTTTTGCCTATGGGTTCGTAGCTTCAAAATCTTTTCGGAAACATTAATTGTGACTTTGAACGGTCAACGGAAGTCAAACATCCTCGTCTCTAAGGACATTTTCATAAATTCATATTTTTAGAGTTTATAAAATTGTAGGACTAGGGACGAGTTGTCACATCCTCTCTTTTAGCTCTTAATTTGCCAAAAAAAAAATTAAGGAAGAGGAACTTAGTTTTCTTTTCCTTTGCTTGTGAAGAGGAACTTAGAGTTGAATATTAGAGTGTGTGGCAAACAAGACTACAAAATAGAATATTATTAAACAAACAAGAATGCCTAAACAGCTACAAAACTCTAAGAGACTATATTGTGAATGACTTGTTATTCTAAAGAGTTACAAAGTACCATATATATATATATATATATATATATATATATATAACCTAACCCCTAACAGGCAAAGAAACGAAACTCTAATACAAACGGGCTAGGCCCAAAACACCAAATATTAAAATAAATTTAAATACTAATATTTTTCAACACTTAGGACGAGTGAGGTTCCTTCATTTGTCTCTATTAGAGGTATCTATTTCTTACATTTGAAATCTAATTGTTATTTGGTTAGATAACCTTTGAATTAAATTTGGTGGGAGAAGGAAAAATGAAAGTATCATATTTCAGGTTATCATTTTAAAGATGAGCACCAAGTGCTTGATTAAAGTCCCCAATTAACTTGACTTAGGGTCTACTTGTCTAGTATTTGTACAAGTAGTGTTTGATGATTTTTCTTACTTATAGATAAGGAAGGGAAGGACAAAGTGACTACGGAACAAGTCGACGAACACCGTGGGAGTTGAACAATGGCGAAGCCAAGATTTGCCGAGGGGAGGGGCGAAATTCAAAAGAGTGCAAAGTTCAATCAAAGCGGTTGCTTTCACATTGGAGAGTGCAAAGTTTTGAGTCAATATTCATAGTAGAAAATAGTCTCTCCACCAAAACGGTTGTAAGCAATAATATCAAAGCCAATGTAAGCAGAAAGTACAACAAATTTAGTTTTCAAAAAAGTAACACAAAAAAAAAAGTGAAAACAAAATAGTTATCAAACAATTTTTTGTTTTTAATATAATAACAGCTACATTTATAATTAATACAAGTTTCTTTGGTTTTAGGATAAAATAAAATTATCAGGGCACTAGTTTTATATATAATAGACATGTGGGTGAGACGCGTTTGTGGGGTTTTAGAAGTGAAAAAGAAAAACAAACAACCATGCAGCCCTTCCCCAAAAGATTTAAAAAAAAAAAAAAAAAACAAACAAACGCAGCGTTTTATTAAAGCCAAGCCTTTTAAACGACAGCGTGTTAAGCTTTAAAAGAGAAAAAAAGAAAGCAAAACTCTTCTTCTTCGCGAGCTGTAGGCTATAGCCACTTGCCGTCGACTGTGCATCTAAACCCAACTAGCATAACCTGCCCAGATAATCGGGGGGTCCTCATCCCTCCAACCTCTCTCCTCTGTCTTCGTCATTCCTTTGCAAATTCAACCAAACTATCGCCCTTCCTCTGCAAATTTGACCAAGACAGTACACCAACCAAAACCAATTTTTACAGGTGCCATGAATTCCGACGAGAGTGGAGGGGCTGAACCAGCGCTCCTAGGCATGTTTTCCGGCGAGGGGAGTGGTAGTCGCCACTCCTCGCCCTCACGTAGCTTCGCCACTGGAGTTGAACATCAACAAATTGTGTTGAGGTAGGGGAGTTTTAATCATGAAGCTACTAGGATTTTTCATTTTGCCTACTACAGGATTGTTGGCATTTTAGCTCTATTTCAAGCTTACTTCAAATGTTTTTCCATTTTCGATTATGTGAAAGAAAGTGAAGCAAATGTTTCTCTATGGTTTGATTCTAATGATTTTAATTTTCTTTCTACAACTTTGGTGGGTTTAAAGTAATTGCATTGGTTTTTTTAAGATTGTGTTTTTGATGTGCATGCCTCTTATTTTACTCATTATGAAATTCTAAAGCATGTTGATATGAATGTTCAAATTGTGGAAGTTAGGGGTGGTTCGGTATGGTATCCCCAACGAAAAATGGGATCTCGAATCCCAAACCGAAAATTTTTCGGATGAGAATTTGAAGACCAATCCCAAACCAAAATTTCGGCGTTCACAATTTTCGGGATTCCCAAAATGTTTTTGGTATTTCGGGATGGTCGGGATTGAATTTTCAGTTTTGGGTTTTTGTGTTGAAATTTGAGATTTTTGGGCTATGGACTAAAATTTGGGCTTTTCGCCTAAAATTTTGCTCCCCAATTTTAAGATCAATTGAAATTTATGCTTTTTACCTCATACCAATTCATTCATACAAAGTCAAATTGATGTCCCAAAGTTCCAAACCACTTAATTTTATACTTCTATTTCTAATATAGTCTGCTATCAAACTACTTAAATTCAACATTCAACATGCAAGCAACCACAATATTATTTTTTTTGGTTCGGTTCGGGATCGGTTCAGTATGGATCCCAAAAATTTTGGTATTATCGGTTTGGAAATTTTTCGATGTGGAATCGGGATTATTTTTGTTTGGTTTAGGATTTTCGGGAAAACTTTCCAGGCTTAGTGAAAGTAGATGGAAAGTAGTATAATACCTGTGCAGTTGAGAATGTTGAGGAATGTATGAATGGGCACAATTACCCGTGAAATTGTTAGATTATGGGCACAATGACCCAATGTTCCCTAGGGAAAGCCCCATGTATGGGCTGCAAGAACGAGTTATCAGTGTGATAAATATGTGTGATATGTATATTGGCCAGGTTTATTACGATTCTTTCCAATATGCTAGTCACTTGTTTGGGATAAAAGAAAATGTTTGTGATTAGTTGTGCTATTTTCTTTAAATAATAATGGTTTCGTTGTTCTTATAACAAAAGAAATGCTTTTGAACTGTCTGTTGTGTACCGTGTTGTTATCAAAGCTACTAGTGCTCTGAAACTTTGGTTTTCATACAATATGATTATTTCCAATCATTTTTAGAGCATATTTCCGTTGTTGGATTACATAGTAGTGGATGTGAATGATTTTGAATTACTTTTATCATTTTTCGGCATGCACCAAGAATTTAAATGACTACGGACTTACAAAAAAACCCCTACTGGGCATTTTATGCTCACCGTTATTCTAAAAATGTATTTTCAGGTGGTGTAAGGTTGAGTAACTGAGTTTTGAGTTGCAACTCTATTGTGGACTAGTAGAAAGGAGTCCAGACGTGTATATATCTTTTGGGAGAACTACCAAAGTATTTTGTATAGTTAGTCTTAGTCTGTAAATGATACTTTTGTTGCGTTGCAGACTAAGAAGACGTAGGCCACAGTGGGTTAGTGTCTCTACTTACTTGGGCAATAAAACCATGCAATATATGATCACTTGTCTTTTGGCTTGTGTAATTTATGCTTATGTACATTTTTCATCAAATGACCTGAATGTTTTTCTTGTAAGTAGTCTTGAAGTTCTTTTCTGAATTCATTATAATCTGTAAGGCTTAATGAGATACCTTTGGAGAACCATTATTTAAACATGTGGGTGTTTATCTACTACTCAGGTTGCATTTTGCAAATTTCAGATTTTTACCCTTTGGAACATAATCAACTTTATTTCTAAAGTGACTTGGTGCTGCTGAAATTGTCTTTTTTCAGAAGAAAAAAAAAAAAAAAAAAAAAGCATGTCTGTTTTAGATTTCAATTTTTCTATTTAGGTTGCATTTTGCAAATTTCACATTTAGGGTGCGTTTGTTGCACCAGACTATCTCGGACTAAATTAGCATCAAGGACTAAGCTGGACTAGATTGGTATGGACTAAGTAGTACTAGAATTGTGAAACGTTTGGTGCAATGTTGGACTAGATGGAACTAAATTTTTATTTTTTATTTTTAATCATAAAAACTTCCACTTTCTTGTCTGAAAAACTAGAATACACCCTATAAATAAAAACAAAGCCAAAAATTAGATCTTATGCCGAATACCAAAGAATCAAAATCTTGAATTTTCTATCTTTCCCATCGAAGAGTTGAGTTGCATCAATATACAAGGCCAAATTGACAAATAATTGCAGTGAAAAAAAATTAAAAAAATGCACAAACAGTGCTACATCCCATAAAAAAAAATAGTGATGGGAGAGGGTGTAGAAGAAGAAGAAACTTGGAAAGGATGAAGCAGTTTTCTTGACGGATTTGATCAGAAAAAATTGTTCAAGCTTGTTAAAAATGGTGGGGGAGACCAAATTGGGAGTGGGTATTGGAGGCCTTGATGCGTTGTGGGCTGAAGCGTTGGGAATTGAAGCTTGCAAGAGCTTGGCATCCATGGCGGTCAAGACAACGACCAAAGCAAGTAGTCGCCACAACGCCCGTTTCCTCCCAACGATTTGCAGATCTGACACAAATCCTATATGAGATTCAAAAATAAGGAAGCCCAGAACTCGCAGAGGGGGCGAAGCAGGGAGGAGGAAGAAGCCAGTTTTAAAAATGGATGTGGAAGTGGGGAAAAAGAAGCAAATGCGAGGGGCGAAGTGGAAGCGAAACAGAGAACCAGAGATGGTCTTAACGAGTCCTGTGGTCTGGGGAGAGTCTCGCTAAGAACTTTTAGTGAGGCCTCTAGTCCAATCGAGTCCCCTCTAGTCTCATTTAAGTTAGTCCCAGCACATACCAAGCATGGGACTACATTAGTATGTAGTCTAGCCGGTCCAATCCCACTTAGTGAGCCCAAACAAACCCACCATTATAGTTCAGTTTAATATATTTGTTGAGTTTAAATTTTTAATTGACATCATCTTTAGCTAATTTTTTTTTTACACTTTTAAACAACCACTTGTTTCTATTTATTTCTCTTTATCTCTCACCTCGTGCTTTGGCGAGTGACAACTTGGGTCTGCTGTTCTGATTGGTTGCAAGGGTCTATTAAACCTCATCTTAACTTCTTCGTTATAACTCAATTCGTTCATAGTTTTCACCTACGTGTTCGTAGGATTTAATTCTATCCAAAAATACTAATAGTGACCCTAAAGGAATCTCATCTTTAAGATGAGAAGCTTTCTCACGTTTCTTTTTGTGAAAATAAATCAATTGTCAAATCATAGGTTAATAATAAATTTATAAGGTTAATTACTATTTACGTTTTATATTTAATATTTGTAAGAAACCAAAATAAAAACATATTTACTTCAACATCCTTGAATTGTTTTTATAAAAAATTAATGCTCCAAGTGTGACGGCCCGTCCCGGATATGTTTATTATTTTATCCTCAATGGCGAGAAGTTACTAAATTACCCTTGGACATTAAAGTGTGTTGTGTGTATTATGTATTGAAATTGGTCAATTCTAATATTTCCTAAGTTTTTGGAAAAAGACTTAGGCTTGTTACCTTTGTTTTATTGGTTGGTAACCAACTAGGACCACACACACACATACCTATCCCTCTCCCGTGTATTCTCTCTCTCTCGGATTTTTACCATTTCCATACAACCTATACGGACAACCTACAAACCTTCACTTCTAGTCGCGGATCAAAGCTGGGGAAGTGATCTTTGTGTTCCTTGCAAGTCCAGGAGCTTATCCATACCATTTTTGGTAAGTGAAACCCTCGAAAACCCGATAACTCAGAATCTCAGTTTTAATGCACTGTTCATGTGGTCGTAATTATGGATGTTTCAGGTGATTTGAAGCTTGTAGGAAGCTTTAAAACATCCCTACGAAGCTCGAAGAAGAAAAACCAAGTAAATTGGACGTCGGGAACTTGAGATTGGCGAGTTTTAAGTTTGGCCAGATTATCATGGATTTTTCCTGCGAGATCCCATGAGTTTTAGGTCCTAAAATTGGTAAGGATTTGTTCTACTTGTCTTAAGCTTCATTTTGGTATATAATTCGTGAAATTTGGTTGAAAAATGAAGAAGTTATAAGGTTTTAAAGTTTTTCCCAGTTTCTGGCGACGGCTATGGTCGCCGGAGTTCGAAGGTAGGAGACGACGGAATATTCAGTCAATTTTGACGGAATATTCCTAACGGCGTTGGTTAATTATAACGGTATATGCTTATATTTAACGGAATATTCCCTAACGCTGTTAGGTAATCCGTTTCGTGTGCCAAGCACGTGCCTGCGCATGGGGGGAGCGTTTGGCCGTGCCTTGGCCGGCGCGTGACGGCGCGTGGGACATCGGAATTTTTTTCTAAAAATCTGGGGATGTTCCTGAGGTTGAGTAGATCATGGTGGTATATTCAATCACCCCATTTGAGCATTGTATGAGAAGTTATTAGCTAGTATTGGTTATGTGCTTTAAATTAACGTTTTTATAGTTGTTTCGCATATAGGGGAGACTTATCCCGAGGACGAGCGCAGTCAAGGGCGACTCGAGGGCTACGACCCTTCGACATACCAGTGAGTAGGCTTTTGGTTTTCAGTATATATTTATATACTTGATATTTTCCCAGAAAAAATGCATTTAAATGAAAATATGATTTGAAAATGCCATGCCTATTGAATCATGCTTAAACTATGAGTTAGAATTGTATGCATAATAGGAATTGGTGTTGTGGACGCTCAGGTAAGTACCAGGTGAGTATTGTTTTGTTATATGAGATATTGATAATGTGAGACGTGATTGAGAGCTCATAACCTGCACCCCGGGTGATTATGATTTAGCCAGAAATATGGCACAGGCCTGTATATATGTATATATTGTCACCTCCCGCACTACATGCTCACATTGGATCCAATTTAGGTGCACATTCTTGTCGTACAAACCATCATAAGTGGTTCCGACTCGTAGGTGACTAGCGATTTATTGCACAGCTATCATGAGAGAGTAGCATTGAGCATAACTATATTACACCCAGTCTTGTCGTACAGACCATTACAGTGGTTCCGACTTATGTGCAGTGTAGTGTCATATAGGTCACTTGCGGTGACTCCGGCTAGATTGACTAATGAGCTATGAAATTCAGCCGTACAGAACTCTGCAGGGGTTCTGGCTAATATGTTATTTCCATGAAATTATTGTCACCTGAGTTACTCATTCTGTTATATATTTGGCATGGCATACTTATGTTATGGTTATGTGAAGCATGATTTGTACATATAAATATATATATATATATTTATATTCTATTTCTGGGAAAATTATACATGTTTTACGGTGAGGGGTTAGAGCATTTGATAAATGAAATGGTTTTGAAAAGCTTTGGTTTTGCCCACTCACGTTTTCTGTTTTGCACCCCTCCAGGTTTTAGGTAAGCTTGTTCGTTGGTGGCTCACGAGGATTGAACGGAGGTTCTGACAAACTATCACAATGTAGGACATTCTTGGTGTCGTTGAATTAGTATTTTTCCGGACTGAACTTAGGCTACTTACGCTCTGATTGTGTATTCACACCTTTTCTAGCACTTATCTTAGCTAGTACTATTATGAGTTGGTTTTAATTATTCGTATTCCCTATTATCTTTTCTGCTTCTGCACTGTGCACATGGCTACGTCACCCTCACGTGACGGCCAGCATACCCTGATTCTGGTCGGGGTGTGTCCCCAAGTCTATGCACGAGATGCAAATGGACATATTGATAGTGCACAGCTTTTCTTCACAATACTTTGACACTTCGTTCCAAATAAAACACATCGTTAGGAATTCGTAGTGAATTTCTCCAATAAATTGAACAAAATTTACTAATAAGTTGCACACTTTATGAATTGTAAGTCGAATTTGTTCACCATATGACAACTTTGAGATTCGTGGTTGACATAACAAAGTACTGGTTGATGAAGGGGGTGACTTTCATTTAAGTTGAGGTTGTAAAAGATATATACCTTACTAGTTCGAACAACATGTCCGCAAATTGTAGACGATCAGGAAGTGTTTTTGGTAAGTGTAATTAAGTTGACCGTTTGAGGGTATACGGGTTCGTTCAACTAAGGTTTTTGTTACATTTGAATTTTTTTCATAGAAACAAACATTTATGAAATTAAATGTTAAAATTTAGCTATTTATGATAAATACTCAATTGTAACTCTTGTACCTCCGCCCAGGTCACCTCACCTCCTCCCTCGGAACCCCGATCACACTCGAGCTCCTCCAATTGCTCCCTTCCTTGAAGCTCGTAATTACTCTTGGCGCAGGCCTTGAGCATGTCGACTTGGCTGCGTGTCAAGCACTTGGCGTGCGCATTGTGAATTCCTCTCCAGTCTTCGCTGCTGACGTCGCTGACATGGCTGTGGGGTTATTTCTGGACGTCATGAGGAAGATTTCGGCCGCGAATCGGTTTGTCCGGGATGGGTATTCGGTTAGCAGAGGAGATTTTACTCGGTTGTAAGGTCAATTTTTTTTAATTAAAACAATAATGACATATCCACTCCAATATTGCTATCATTAAAAAAAAAATTATTGTGAAAATATATTAAAGAAAGCTATTGTAGAATTTTTGATGTGTATTTCATGAAGAAACAATTACAAATGAAACATATATATAGGAAAAGAAAGTAGACATAAGCCTAACTTGCCTAACTTTGCCTAACTTGCCTAACTTGCCTAACTTGTGTAACTTGCCTAACTTACACAAAGAAAGTTGACTAGCCTAAACCACTAGCCATCCAATACTCCCACATTTCCCATATTTCCCACATTTCCAACACTCCCCCTCAAGCTGGATCGAGGGGATTCCTTGAGCCAAGCTTGGATAGAATGCGCATGAACTGAACCGTAGGAAGAGATTTAGTAAAAATGTCAGCCAATTGATCATGACTGCGAGTGTAATGAGTGTTGATGATGTTGGCTTGAACCTGTGCTCGAACATAATGACAATCCACTTCAATATGCTTCGTTCTCTCGTGAAATACAGGATTGGAAGCAATATGCATGGCAGCTTGATTGTCACAGAACATAGACATAGGTTCCTTACTGTGAAACCCTAAATCAAACAGAAGACTTTTCAGCCAAATAAGTTCACAAGCAGTGGATGCCATAGCTCGATACTCGGCCTCTGCACTGGAACGAGCTACAACACTTTGCTTCTTACTGCGCCATGTTACCAAGTTCCCACCTACAAAGGTACAAAAACCTGTGGTTGATTTGCGATCAAGAGAGTGCCCAGCCCAATCAGCATCTGTGTAACCCATGATGGCAGTGCTGTCATTCTTTGTCATAAGGATCCCTCGACCAACAGACGCTTTTAGATAACGAAGAATTCTCTTCACAATCTGCATATGAACTAATGTAGGAGCATGCATAAACTGACTCACAATACTCACAGCATAGGAGATATCTGGCCGCGTGATTGTGAGATAAATAAGTTTTCCTACCAATCTTTGATATTCAGTAACATTGGAAAGAACTTCACTGTGAGTAGTGAGTTGCAGCTTACTATCCAGAGGAGTGCGTGCAGGTTTGCAATCCATTAAGTTAGATTCCTTCAAGAGATCAAGGATATATTTTCTTTGATTGAGAAAGAGACCTTGCTGTGAAGTGGCAACTTCAATACCAAGGAAATATTTGAGGCGCCCCAAATCCTTGATTGCAAATTTGTTTCGAAGAGCAAGCTTGAGAGATTGGATTTCTGCATCACTGTCACCTGTCACTATGAGATCATCTACATAGATTAAAACAATGACTTTTCCAACTGAGCCATTACAAACAAATAGTGAGGAATCTGCACTGCTTCTTTGGAAGCCAAACTCTTCAAGGATTGAGCTTAGTTTTGCATACCAGGCACGTGGAGACTGTTTCAGACCATAAATGGATTTGTGCAGTTTACAAACCATGTCAGGATCGCTCGATTGAGGATGCCCTGGTGGTAGTTTCATGTACACTTCCTCCTCTAATTCCCCATGCAAAAAAGCGTTCTTCACATCCATTTGATAGAGAGGCCAAGATTGATTCATAGCAACTGACAAGAGAACCCTTACAGTGTTCATTTTGGCTACGGGAGCAAAGGTTTCTTTGTAATCCAAGCCATAAGTCTGAGTAAAGCCACGAGCCACTAAACGAGCTTTGTGTCTTTCAATAGTTCCATCTGAGTTGAACTTTGTCTTGTACACCCAACGGCTACCCACTGCTTTCTTCCCTGTGGGAAGTTTAATTACACTCCAGGTTTTGTTGTCATGAAGAGCTTGCAGTTCGTCCCTCATTGCAATTTGCCAAACTTTATGTTTACTTGCTTCTTGAAATGTTTGTGGTTCATGAGTATGATCCAAGACACTAAGAAAGGAGATATGAGAGGGTGAAAACTGCTTATAGGAAACAAAATCTGTGAGAGGATACCTAGAGGTGTAGGTGACATAATCATGTAGTCGAAGTGGGGGTTGACGAACCCTAGAAGGGTTTCGACGAATCTGGACTGGAGGCTCAACATTTGTGACTTGGGAGGGAGCATGTTCAGGTGATAGACTTGTAGTGTCACATGATGGAGGATTTTCTTGGTAGTACGGGACACTAGGCAATGGAAACATATCACTCAAAAACTCCCCCTGATCTGCATCACTTAGTTTCTTTGAGAAGTAAGGCATATTTTCATGAAACCTTACATCCCTTGAAACTAGAAGCTTATTTGTGATTGGATTGTAACACTTGTAGCCTTTTTGAGTGGATGAGTATCCCAAGAAAATACATTTGATAGCTCTAGGATCTAATTTATCATGATGAGGGGATTTGTTGTGAACAAAGCAGGTGGAGCCAAAAACTCTCAAGTGTGAAAGATCAATTTTTCTACCTTTTAGCATCTCATATGGGGACTTGAAACTGAGTACTTTGCTAGGAAATCTATTAATAAGATAGGCAGCTGTAAGTACTCCTTGTGACCAAAATTTCTTGGGTAAATTCATATGAAACATGATTGATCTTGTCTTCTCAAGAAGATCTCTATTTTTTCTTTCGGCCACTCCATTTTGTTGAGGTGTGCCAACACATGTTGTTTGATGCAAGATGCCATGAATACTCAAGTATTGAGACATGTTATGGGACATATACTCAGTGCCATTGTCGGATCTTAATATATGAATTTTTGATGCAAATTGAGTGCCAACCAGTTTATGAAAATCTTGAAAAACAATTGGAAGTTCACTCTTAAATTTCAAAAGATACAACCAAGTCATTTTTGTGAAATCATCAACAAAGGTTACAAAATATCTATATCCATCAAAGGACTCTAGTATTGGACCCCAAATATCTGAATGAATGATTTCAAACGGATGACTGGCTTTATTGGTGGAGGACTCAAAAGGCAACCTGGAAAATTTAGACAAATGACAAACATCACAGTGCAACTTGTCTGTGCACAATTTTGGGAATAAGAAAGACATCACTTTTTCAGAAGGATGAGCCAAACGTTGATGCCAAAGTTGTTGATCTTGAGACACACTCGAACTGACTTGAAAAACCTTGGGATCCTTAGTATCTTTAGCTAAGTAGTAAAGACCATTCAAAAAGAAACCTTCACCAATCGTTCTCTTGGTGATGATGTCCTGAAAAACAACATTGTGGGGAGAAAAAATAGCTAGACAGTTTAGAGAATTGGTGATGGCTCCTATTGATAAAAGTTGAAAAGGAAATGAAGGAATGTAAAGAGCTGATGACTCTATGTGTTTTGAGAGTAAGTTGACTTTTCCTTTTCCTACAACTAAGGCACCCTTTCCATTGGCTACTGACACTTGAGACGGTTTTGACAATGTTTTGAAATCATGCAAGTTATTAATTTGATTTGTCATATGATCCGTAGCACCTGAGTCAATGATCCAATAATCATGTTCATTACTAGCATTTAAGGCAGTAGAGAAGGCACTTGAAATACCTGGAATATCCTTCTGCGAAACATGATCATGCTCAGCCAAGAAACCAGCAAATTGTCCAAGTAAGGCATTGTGATTCTTTTCTTTAGCTACTGTAGCTTCATGAGCTTCATCTCCATTGTTATGCAGCTGTTTATTATGAAGATATGCTGCAAAATCATTGATTAGTGTTGTAGGATTGGTAGTGAAGTTTACCATTCCTTCAGTCGAAGAGATAGCTGCATGATTTGCCTTGTAGCCATTATTACTCAAATGTCTTTGGGGACCCTTTGTCTCCTTCAAGGGGTTTGGCTTCAATTCTGGATGAAGAATCCAGCACCTGTCTCTTGTATGTCCATGTGAATCACAGTAGCTGCACTTCAAATCTGGTCTTTTTCCCTTATAAACTTTGCCCTCATGACGCTTGTTGTTGGAGACATATGCCCTAGTTTCAGGAATAGGATTTTTAGTATCTTGGCTCATTACTTTCCTCCTTACTTCTTCCCTTTGAATGATGGCACAAACACCAGTGAATGAAGGAAGTTCAACATTCATTAAAATGTGACTTCTGAGATCTTCAAACTCTGAGCCTAAGCTTGCCAAGAGTTGAAAAATCTTGTCTTCTTCTGCTCTCTTGATCAACATGGTGGCATCGGTGGTATGAGGACGATAGACATCAAGCTCATTCCACATGCTTGTAAGGTTGCCAAGATGTTGAACAAAGGCTTTTCCTCCTTGTTGCAAGCTCGAAATATCCTTCTTAAGTTGAAAGACACGGGCAAAATTATTTTGATTTCCATACATCTCTTTGACTTGCTTCCAGAGATGCATGGACGACTCAGAATAGCTGAAAATTTCAGCAATCCTACGCTCCATTGAGTTGAGCAACCAAGACATGACCAACTGGTCTATACATAGCCACGACTCGTAGGTAGGAGAAGTGACTGCTGGAGCTTTTATGGCACCATTTATGTAGCCAAGCTTTGATCTCCCTCCAAGTGCGAGAGAAACAGCACGGCTCCAGGGAAGATAGTTGAATTCGTTCAACAAAATAGAACTGAGACGTTGATTAGGGTTGATTTCAACGTTAGGTAGAGCTAAAGCATTCATCGAGCTCTCAGCTTCATAATGTTCTCCAGCCATCTTGGCTTAGAGTAAAAGAAACTTAGCGGAAACGATCAACAGAGCCAGGAATTTAGAGTTCCTGCTCTGATACCATGTAGAATTTTTGATGTGTATTTCATGAAGAAACAATTACAAATGAAACATATATATAGGAAAAGAAAGTAGACATAAGCCTAACTTGCCTAACTTTGCCTAACTTGCCTAACTTGCCTAACTTGTGTAACTTGCCTAACTTACACAAAGAAAGTTGACTAGCCTAAACCACTAGCCATCCAATACTCCCACATTTCCCATATTTCCCACATTTCCAACAGCTATCATAAAAAAATATTATTGTGAAAATATATTAAAGAAAAAGTAAAGATACAATAAGTTAGAGGGGACATGAAGACAAATCCAAACAAGAAGAAAATTATTAGAAACAAAAAATCAATTAAGAGAACTTCTAAGAGAAACAAAAATTTGGAAGATTATGAACAAAAGCCGCAACTGCACACAACAGACAAGAATCTCACCAATGAACCCCAACATGATCAATATCATAGTTTGCCAAACAATCTACCACCTGATTTCCTTCGCAATAAATGTGAGAAAACCGAACTTGCATAGAAGACAGGTACTTGTAGTTGTATTGTACGTATGAAGTTTAAATTAATCGATCAAAAATTCATTGGTGCTCCGCTGCTCTGGAAGATAGGATACTCTTGAGTTTTGTAGTCGATATGGTCATACCCTTTATTTGTTTGTTGTGATGTGATGTAAAAATTAAAGATTGTCAAATACAGATTGTGATTGATTAGTTTTTATTTGATTTTAATTCTCTATGTTACATGAGTGTATGTGATGCTCCGGTTTTATCAACGTCTAGAGCCGCTAGACTGAATATTTGGATTAGAGCATGAAAATTCCGCTCTTGATTCAAGCAGTGAATCTCATAAACCGGTGCGTTCTAGAATTTTTTTTAGGGAGTTTTAACGAAAAGCCCACGGTACTGTTCACTTTAACGAAAAACCACATTTTTACACTAAAAAGTCAAACCTGCTACTATTCACTTTACCCTTTATTTTGTCCTTATCATTAAAACTCAAAGTTTTCAAGCCATTTTCATTAGTTTTCCTTTTTTTTTATGGAGAGCTGATATTGAAAACAAATGAACAGAGTTCGGAGGATAAGGAATTTCCCCATAAATGGGAGCCGTTCCTTTGAACTTTAGAGTTACTAGAAAAATTGCCCGCACTTCGCTGCGGGTTTTGAACAACCTAGAAATTTACAGAAGTCAAATTTACGGGTAAAGAAGCAATCATTTACTGAAATATAAAGAAAATCTTTACAAAAAAGTGTCTAGTTTGAAAAATAAATGAAACCCAAAATTTCTTGATAAAAACTAAAAACTTGAAAGCTTAAGAAAACCCCATGAATCCAACTGAAAAACGCCCAAATTTAAACGAATCAAGACAAACAAAATATCAAACACGGTTCATTGTCTCTCTTTGAATTTTAAATCACATGATATATTATTGTCTTAACATTTCATATACTCATGCATTACATAAAAAATGATATCTATGTTAAAATTGTAAAACCATTTTGTGAATGGCAATGAATTATGCCAAGAATAATTGAGGGAATAGTTGACTTGGCAATCAAGTTAATGAAATCTCTAGGACTCTCGGTGCCTTAAGGAAATAAACATATTGAAGTTCTAATTACATGCAATCAATTAAGGGCCTTTATTAAGTAAAGGCAAGGAATAAGAGTCATGATGGGACTATAATTGATGAGTCATGATGGGGTTGATATCCTTTCCGATAATAGGGAGGAATTGATTGAAACCCTAGCTATATAACCTAGGAGCCGTCCCTGCTTCCATACCAACTGAAACTCACGAAAAACTATAAGCCTATTTCGATAGTAGAGTTCATTGAGAGGTACTGGAAGTAGAAGACTACTTCTACTTTGTTCGCAAGAATCAATGGCTTCACCTTCATAACCATGTCTTCCGTATTCTACAGATAAGTTTAATATAATTAGTCGATCTCCATTTTATATTGATTTGATTTATTCGTGATCCTAATGTCTTGTTGTTGTGATTTCAGAATATATCTTACAAAAATTACTTGGACTGCTTTATCATGGTTTAAGAAAGCAACCCCAAATCATGGTATCTACATATTCCTTCAGATTATCTAAAACACTAAAACAAAATCCTCACTTCTCACTACATGTTTAAGATACATGCGCCCATACAAACCGCTTCACCGTTCACCTATACCCTCAGTGCCATCAATCCAAATAAAAAAACCAATAAATAAAACTGCCTGCTAACCAACACACACCAACAAAATAAAGATACGCTTGAATTGTTAATCAAATCAACACACACAAAAATTTAATAGCGCGAGAAACAACAGCAAGCATACCCAGCAGCGCAAGCAGGCACATCCTGTCACACATACACACATTGAAATTGAATGCACTTTCATAAATGTGTTTTCATAAGGATGCAAATTAATTGCTGCATCTCGTGTTTATTAATTTTTATTCTATAATCAAATATAAATCACATACATACTCCAAAAACCAAAAAGAGAATGCTGGAAAGGAGAAACTAGAAAATCATATTGAAGAGCCTTCCAAAGTACATTAATAATCAAACTAATGAATGTGATTTGAGAAACAAACCTCTTTTCGGGCGTGACTGATCAGATCCTGCTCTTGCATTGCTGGTGCTACATAATACACAAAATCCCAAAAAAAAAAAAATTTAATACATAGTCCATACACAAATCAACCAACAAATAAAAAAATCATCTTTTTCAATCAGTTTCTCATCCAAATAGAACACATACTGAAAAACGATTAATCACCTATATGGGGGAACAACCTGTTGATACCCTTCATGGCCAAAGCCGACACAATCTCCTATAATTTCCTCATCCTTCGTTTTTCTTTGACAATTTACAAATGCAAAATTTGGATGATGCTGTGGAAGATCATGCTACAAATTCATACACAAAACTCACAAAAAGAAAATCTGAAGAGAAAAACCATTTGTAAATTGAAAACCTTACTATAATCCTTGGTTTTTTGACACAAAAATAAAAATAAAAATAAAAAAACAGAATCCTAGGTTTTCTTCAATGTTTAAAAGTGTTGTAAATTGAAAAAAAAAAAAATTACAGAGAGAGAACACATCAGTATAATCAATCAATTTGATAAGTTGATGCATATTTCAATCAAGCCTCATTAAAAACAAAAAATACAGAAGCACAAGGCATATTTACTACGCCTAAGAAAGAATATGAGCACCGACTAAAAAGGTCAACAAAAAGGAAAATTCATACTTCTAGACATACTGGGAAAAAACATGAACTCAGAATGAAACATGATTTTTTTTTTTTCTAATACGCATAAGAAACAGAACATTTTCATTTAACAATAACCTTGAAAATGTCTTTCTATTCAAGTACATTGGCCCAAACTTAAAACTAATAGATGATTTCGAACAGTTTACTTTGTAGCCATCATTAACATTACAAATTTTTAGAAGTAATGCAGACATATTTGTTTAGTTGCATCAGGCTCCTCAGATTCCAATTGACATGCCAATTTATGGTCCACTGCCCTTTCTTTTTCAGACAATAAATCTAAAACATTTATATAACCAAATGCATCCGATAATAGAAAACTACATAAATTTCCTAGGAGAGTTCCTGAACGGAAGAATCGACAAAGTATTGAGTTGATCATGGCGTTTATACCTACCCAGCTGGTGGAAGTAAGTATCTCAGACATAAGCAATGCCTATGAATTGCTCGAAAGCACATATTCTTGGAATTCCTCAACGCAAGGGCAGCAGCAAAGAGCACCCATCTCTGCATTTCCACCAATATATACAAAAGAGTCTTGAGTTTATGAAGACACGATGCTTTATGTTGCTGAGAGCCCAAATTGAGACTCTCCCACGATAACCCATATGCATATGCAGAGACCCCAATGTGAATTACATAACATAAAAGAAAAGAAAAAAAAATCAATTTTTGACAATGATTCAAATAATTACAGTAAAACCCAGAAATTTCTAGGGTTTTTCAATAGGGAAAATCTAGTAAAGGTTGAAAATTTAGAAGTGGAACCAGCTAAACCAAAAACCAAACACTCTCACTCCACTATTCGTACCTGAGCTAAAATCAAATTGGAATGCACAGGGAGAAGCGGAAGAAGAAAAAGAAGATGGAGAGGGGGTGGTCGATAGCTAACCCAACGCTGACCGTGGTTGGAGTTGACAGAAATCGACGAAGCCTTGCCCGATTTTGTTGTTGTGAGCTGCGAGGTCGACTCTTCCAAGTCAGAAAAGAGAAAAATTAAAATTCAAGAACAATAAACTAACAGAATGAACTTACAAAAGAGGAAACAATCAAATTACCTCAACAATAATCCATGATTATTCCATGAGTGCTGAGTCTATAGGTTATGAAGGGGGGGGGAAGTTTTTATTTGAGCCCATCTCCCTGCTCCTCACCTTCCTTCCTCTCACCGAATCTCACACCCATTCCTTCTGACATATAGCAACCCTACCCTCTGTGAGATAGAAGCAGAAGTCGAGAGCGACGAAAGCAGATTTTGTTTAGAGAGAGAACTAGAATTGCACAGCTAACCCTCGTTCAGGAGAAGCGGTGGGATTCTTCAGGCTCTCTCTTGTTAACATATACAGAAACCAAAAAATCTATTGAAATACTCGAACGAGGGAAGAAGAAAGAAGAATTCTAGAAAGAAGGAATGAATGCTTAGAGAGAAACTTTGTATTGATCAGACTTAGTCATTACAATGATATAGCTACAGCTTATATAGCTTGCACCGTTTACATCAGTCGGTTATAACAACCCAAACTAACATAACTACCAATAGCACATTAGCTAAGCTGAGCTAGCAATGCCAACTGTTATTACAATGTCATATGAATGCAGGACTATGGAGACCCTTTGTAAGGACATCTGCAGTTTGCTCGTCAACAGAAACATATGCCACTTCAAGATCTCTTTTATGTACCCTCTCCCTTACAAAATGGTAATATGTATCCAAATGTTTTATTCTTGAATGAAACACTAGATTCGAACTTAATGCAATGGCAAACATGTTATCACAATGAATAACAGGTGGTTGAGGTAAAATACACTTCAAATCTCTCAAAATTTGTCTAACCCAAGTTATATCAGCAGCTGTATGAGCAAGGGCTTTGTATTTAGCTTCTAAGGAGCTTCTGGATACTGAAGTTTGTTTCTTTGACTGCCATGAGATAGGGTTTTTCTCCAAGAAAAATAATAAAACCCGTCACTGATCTTCTGGTATTAAGGTCAGTAGCCAAATCAGAATCAGAGAAAGTTGTGAGATGCATCTGTGATTGTGAGGAATAAACTATGCCTTGCTGCATTGTACATTGAAGATACCTGAGAATCCTTTTCACAACACCAAAATGAATCTCAGTTGGTGAATGCATGTGTTGGCATACTGCATTCACAGCAAATGCAATATCCGGTCTTGTAAAAGTAAGTTACTGCAAGGACTCAACAATGCTTCTGTATGAACTTGGATCTGGAATTAACTCCCCTTCTGCCATCATCATTTGATTATGTGGTTTACATGGTGTATTAGCAGGCTTGCAAGATTCCATACCAACCTTATGAAGCAAGTCCTTTATATATTTCGACTGATTTACAAAAATGTCTCCATTTGGTTTATATTGAATCTGTAAACCAAGGAAATATGTCAGCTTCCCCAAGTCCTTCAAATCAAACAAAGAAGAAAGCTCTTGGACCACCAGTTGTACTTTAGTCACACTTGATCCAGTCAAGATTATATCATCAACATAGAGCAATAATATGATGATATCATTGTTATCAGTTTTTATGAACAAACTGGTATCAGATACTGATGCAGTAAACCCCATTATCACCAAGTAACTTGAAAACTTTGAATTCCAAGCCCTTGGGGCTTGTTTGAGTCCATATAGTGACTTTAGGAGTTTGCATACATAATTTGGATGACTTGGATCAATAAACCCTTGAGGTTGTTTCATATAAACTTCTTCTTGCAATTCACCATGCAAAACACATTCTTTACATCAAGCTGTTTCAATTCTCACTTATTCATTGCAGCCAAAGCAAGAATGAGTCTCACAGTTGTATGTCTCACAACTGGACTAAAGGTATCTGAATAATCTACTTGATAGGAGCATATTTATGCGACTTAGCTAGCGTGTTTTCGTGCATTGATGTTGTTATTCCTTAATTATTTTAGTGCTTAAAGTCATTTTCGTGCAATTTCAGGTCCAAAGGGTTAAAGTAGAAAGAAAGCGCATTTTGGAGCCTTTTGGAGCAGTTTTGGGCATCAAATGGATTGCACATGCTTGGAGCTAAGAAGATGGACAAAATTGAAGATCAAATGAGCGTAGATTTGAATGAAGGTGTGAAGAATTGGATTCAAGACAAATAAAGAATGAAGAGTTCAAAATTGGAAGCCAAAGTTTCTAAAGTTGGAAGTTTCTATTCTTGGAGGTTTCCATTCTTGATAGTTTCTACTCGTGGCTTGGAAGTTTCCTAATCTTTCCTCATCTATGTTCCAGCCACAAAGGGATTCCAAAACATGTTAGGGAACTTAATTGGTTGTTCTAGAAGCCCTAAACCTTCCCTAAAGTCCTTGCCGCACAAGAGCATCCTTTCTTTCCTATTTTCTGATCTTAAAACCACATTCCCTTTTCTTCAAGCAACCAGCTGCACCTTTCCCCTCTTTCTTACCTATTTTCTGACCCAAAATTACATTCCCCTTTGTTCTAAAGCCTTGCCATGCAAGGGGAGAGGTTTCTTACCTATTTTGTGCCTCAAAACACATTCCTAAAGCTGTCCTACAATTTCTGCCGAATTTCCCTTTCCTATTCTCTTTAATTTATGCACCTCCCTTACCTTTTTCCTTAGGATTCTGACTTTAATTCCTATTTCCCTTAAAGTTTTGGTTTAAATTATGTTACCTAAATTATTTCCTAGCCTTGTTACCCTTTTTCCCCTAGGATTCTGAATTTATTTCTCCTTTTCCTTGTGGATTCGGGTAGAAAATCTGATTCCAAATTGAAGAAATTCGAAGCCCTTCCTTCCCCTATAAATAAAACCCTTTTCTGACCATTCTGGGGATTCCATCCTTCACCATAACCTACCTACATCCATCCACCACCACAAATCATCACCAAACACCCTTGTGCCGCAGCAAAAAAGAAAGAAGGAGACCCTTGGACGTGCTTGCCATTCAAGACGTTGGATTGTTGGAACGTTTCTAGGTGTAATCTTTCTTTTGTTTTCAATGTTTAAGTTTAATAATCTTAGTGTTGCGATTATGAGGAACTAAAACCCCTATTGGTTAGGGGTGATTTCAAAGCCATGACTATGTGTGCAATTTGATTTGATAAATTCCAGTTATGAATTCTTGAATCGTGAATGCAATTGGCTTAACTATTTGATTAATAACTTATTTGTGTTTGTTAATTAGGGGTCGACACTTAATTGGCATGCATAAATCTGATGCTAGAGTATAAGGATGTTTCACATAATCGTTACAAACTTATATTCATATGTAGTGAAGGTTGCTAGTCACAATCGCGTTAAGTTCAATTCCTAGCATGAGTGACATGATGTCATAGTTGCAAGTGCTTTGTCATTGCTTATCGAATGATGCCATCCAATCCAATAATACAAGGGAAATCTGAGAGTTAGCTAGTGATGTCACGGTTAATTTGGGGCAATGTCGTTCATAATTCTATGAAGGAATAACTGGAAATCGAGTCGTTTGCATACGTGTCATGTGTGGAGAAAGAGCCTCTAACTAATCCATCATCCATATTTTTATCCAAATTCGTCCAAGAATCTGTTTTAAATTTACAATTTGTTTTGCAAGTTTAATTTCGTCCAAAATCAAAACCCCCTTACTTTATTTTGAAGTCCTAGATTAGTTAGAAAGTGTTTTGGTTTGTGTTTTTAAGTGTTTTGATACAAGTTATAACCCAATTTCGTTCAGATTTGTGTTAGAGTTCAAAACTGCCCAGAAAGTGTTTTTAAGGCAGTTTTGAGTCTTTTGGTTGCTGTTTTGAGTCTTTTGGTTTGTTTTAGTGTTTTAAATTTTAGTTTTGCATTCTTTGAGTCTAGTTTAGTGTTTTAAACTTTGTTTTTACGTTTTTAAGTCAGTTTTCAAGTGTTTAGCAATCCCTCCTAATCCCCGGTTTAGAACGATCCCTACTTACATACTTTGCTACAATTGATAAAAAGAGGGTTTAATTTGTGTGTTTAGTTATTTTACGCATCAAAATTTTGGCGCCGTTGCCGGGGATTAGCAAACTTTGCTAATCCCTTGGTTTTTTTCTTTTCGTTTAGTTTGTTTTTGTTTTAGTTTCTGACTTAGTTTTGTTTTCCTTGTTTTGTGTTACTTTTGATATTTGATTTAGTTCTCTTTCTTTGATTTTAGGTACTAGAGAAGTAAGACATGGATTTTGCTAGCATTCAAGCTCAATTGGCAAATCTTACTTCTCAATTGTCGCAGTATGCCGAAAGGACCACAATGTAAAGTGTGCCTACATTTGGTGCGTCTTATAGGCAAGGATATCAAGCCAATCAACGTCCACAAAGAGATTGGAGTGATCATTCAACTTTTATGTGGTGGGAATCTCAACAAGCTCAACACGAAGGATATTGGCAGCCATATGAGGAGTTCTATTCAAGACCTATGCAATATGCTCAATCAAACTCAGGTTCGTCAATAGATTATAATCAAATTCTTAATGAATTAAATTCTTTGGTGCAGGGCTCACAAAATCCAGCCAAGGAGGCTCAACAAGATGCATATTGGCAGCCATATGAGGAGTTCTACACCACGCCTATGCAGCCACCACCGTCTCCCCCACAACAATTCCAATTGAATTCAAGTATGACTATGAGTTATGATGAAATTCTTGATGTACTAACCTCTTTTACGCAGGGCTCACAACAAGAAGAATATTCACAACCATCTGAAGAGTTCTATCAATGGCCATATGCACCATCACAGCCTCCACCACAATCTTCCCAAACAAATTCAAGTACGTCAATGGATGATGACCAAATTGTTCAATTACTCACCTCTTTGACACAGGAAACAGAAAATCAAGCCAACAAGATGGATGAATTAGAGAAACAAGTTGGGCAGATTATGGAGTTCATGGTACAAATTCAAGAGCAAAGTGAACTCTCCAACTCAACTATAGAAAATTTGAAGGAAAATTTTGAAATCCATGATGCTATCACTTTGGAAAGCGGCATGGAGGTTGAAACAATCCCAAAAAACGTCCAAACCATGCCAAAACATGGATGAGCAGCTGATGTTCGAAGAAAAAGAGGATGACAAGGCCACGGCAAGGGAAGAACCACCCTTGCCGCAGCCCACCCTTGCTCCACTACCTTTGCCGCAGCCTCCCAATGCTCCATCACTGTCCAATACAGGTAAGTTGGGCCCAATTTTCGTTAATTCTAACACTATTCCACCCAATATCCCTTTTCCTCGCAGGTTTTTGATTCCCAAGCAAGAAGAGAGTGAAAAAGATATTGTGGAAGCTCTTCCCAAGGTGCAAAATGATATTCCAATTCTTGGTGCAACAAAGCAAGTTCTAGATTGTGTTGAATTGTTCAAAGGACTTTGTACACCAAGAAGAATGATTCAAGAGAAAGTAGTGGCTGGAAAATGTCAAGAATTCATCAAAGAGGACATATTTGAAACAACAAAGCCCAAAGAAGTTGAGTTTGATGACACGGGACAAATCACAACCATCGTAGTAAATCTGGCCAAATTCAAAGTCCCTGAAACTTTCAAAGAAGTGGTGTTCGTCCTTGAGTTCTTAACGGAACGAAAAAGTAAGTCATATACTCCATTTTCCATTACGTTTTATACTTACATGTTGTTAATGATTCAGGCACCCACTCTCGAATTTAAACCATTGCCGGATCACTTCACGTATCACCTTCCGTTCAAGGATCAATTTCATGCTATGGGACCTAGGGGAGCTTAAAGAAGAAGTATCGTCCGGCTGCAAGACGTTAAAGCAAGCGCTTCTTGGGAGGCAACCCATGCATTCAACAAAGGAAGCCTTAGGAATCACTCCAATTCCAGATTTGCGTTCCTAAAACACTTCTCTTTGTTGTTATTTCTAATCTGCCCTGTTTAGTTATTTAAGTTGCTGTTTGTTTATTTACTTGTGTTTTGTGTGAATTTATGCTTGAAACATTGAGGACAATGTTTGATTTAAGTGTGGGGGGGTAACTAAGTGTTTTTTACGCAAATTCGTGGGATTTTATCACCCATAATTTCAAGTGTTGTTCCTTGCTGTTTTTAAGTGTTTTTAAGCTGTTTTGGTGCTTTTTAGTGTGTTTTGACTTAAAAATCCGAAAATCACATAAAAATTTGAAAAAAAAGTGTTTTGAAAAGCCTAAAAAGAGTGTTTTGAGTCGTTTTTGTGTATTTGTGTCTTAGGGTACCTTCCAACACAATGATGAGGATTCGGTTTGTAATGGCATGGCTGTTAAAGAGAGTGATTAACATGGATGAAAGTTTGATTTACTCTTTGTTTATGCTTGGTTGTGGTTATAACTTATGAATTCACATGTAATCATAAAGAAAAAATTAGTTTGTGTAACATGCTTGAAGGAAGGAACTCAAACAAACGCTACAACCTTGTGAGACTTGAGCTTAAACGTTTATTTGGAGAGTTAGAATTTGTGCATTATTGTTTTCTAAAGTCGTTGCATGATCTCATTATTCCTTGCTTGGTTACTACTTAGAAGGCGTTTCATCATTTAGTTCCAAATGCTAGAACTCATGCCCATTTCATTCAAAGCATGTTATTGATTTACATAACACATATTCAAGATGAAGTTGTGTAGTGACCACCACCAAAGCCAAATTGCCGTGTATCCTACTTCATTATACGTTTAAGTTAACCCCATTGAGCCTTGTTAGCCTACATTCTTTGTTAACCCACACTATCCTCACCTAGCCTAGATTAGGACCATTCATACCCTTGTTCTTGAAGCATAGTAAAGAATGACTCAAATTGAATTCCTTTTGATCAATATTTTGCAGAAAACAAGTATGGGGGAAGTGATTCTTGTGTGTGTGTGTGCCAAAGTCCTTAATAAGGCATGGGTAGAAAAAGAAAAAGAAAAAAAAATTCGTGGAAAATAGGAAGAAAAAAAAAGAAAAGTTGTGAAAAGAGTGAAAAAGAGTTGAAAATTATGAGAAAAAGAGTTCTAAAGTGTTGTTTGTTGAAGAAAGGGCCCAAAACATCGAATTCGGCCCTAAGTGTTGCATGAATCTTCCCTTTGTGTTAAAAGTTGATTTCTGCATTCTAAAGTGAATTCTAAGTCTAGATTTCATTACTTTGCTTGCTATTGCTTTAAGAATGTTTGTTATCCCTATCCTTCCTTTGTTAACCAATACCCCAAGCCCTGTTACAACCCTTGACTTCTATCTTGAGTGTTATGTGTTTCAATTTGTGGAGTTTGAAATTGGTATGAGCATATGGTGTCACTGGTTCTCGTATCTAAGTAGTAGCATTCCATTCATGAGATCATATCTAAACATGCTTAATAACTCCAGAAAATGCTTTCTTTGTTATACATATATGTGAGTGTTCGTCTACATGTTTACATCAATCTTCTCACATATAACTAGTGTAGGGTGTGTAGTTAGAAAATGTGTGTGAAAATAGAGAGTATCTTGTAAGGAATTGAGCGAATTCTCTAAGGCATGTTACTACAGTCAAAACATCGTTTTAATTGGTTAAATGTGAACTAGTAAGTGGTGACTACGATTAAGTATGTGCTCAAGTGTGAAGATGACTCAAATATGTGGGAATGATGATTTTTAACATGTCATGTGCATTGGAAATCCTTAAGACAATTGTTGGAAGGTCTAGGTTGTGTTTTGTTTTGTTTTGTTTTGCTCGAGGACTAGCAAAAGCTAAGTGTGGGGGAATTTGATAGGAGCATATTTATGCGACTTAGCTAGCATGTTTTCGTGCATTGATGTTGTTATTCCTTAGTTATTTTAGTGTTTAAAGTCATTTTCGTGCAATTTCATGTCCAAAGGGTTAAAGTAGAAAGAAAGCGCATTTTGGAGCCTTTTGGAGCAGTTTTGGGCATCAAATGGATTGCACATGCTTGGAGCTAAGAAGATGGACGAAATTGAAGATCAAATGAGCGTAGATTTGAATGAAGGTGTGAAGAATTGGATTCAAGACAAATAAAGAATGAAGAGTTCAAAATTGGAAGCCAAAGTTTCTAAAGTTGGAAGTTTCTATTCTTGGAGATTTCCATTCTTGATAGTTTCTACTCGTGGCTTGGAAGTTTCCTAATCTTTCCTCATCTATGTTCCAGCCACAAAGGGATTCCAAAACATGTTAGGGAACTTAATTGGTTGTTCTAGAAGCCCTAAACCTTCCCTAAAGTCCTTGCCGCACAAGAGCATCCTTTCTTTCCTATTTTCTGATCTTAAAACCACATTCCCTTTTCTTCAAGCAACCAGCTGCACCTTTCCCCTCTTTCTTACCTATTTTCTGACCCAAAATTACATTCCCCTTTGTTCTAAAGCCTTGCCATGCAAGGGGAGAGGTTTCTTACCTATTTTGTGCCTCAAAACACATTCCTAAAGCTGTCCTACAATTTCTGCCGAATTTCCCTTTCCTATTCTCTTTAATTTATGCACCTCCCTTACCTTTTTCCTTAGGATTCTGACTTTAATTCCTATTTCCCTTAAAGTTTTGGTTTAAATTATGTTACCTAAATTATTTCCTAGCCTTGTTACCCTTTTTCCCCTAGGATTCTGAATTTATTTCTCCTTTTCCTTGTGGATTCGGGTAGAAAATCTGATTCCAAATTGAAGAAATTCGTAGCCCTTCCTTCCCCTATAAATAAAACCCTTTTCTGACCATTCTGGGGATTCCATCCTTCACCATAACCTACCTACATCCATCCACCACCACAAATCATCACCAAACACCCTTGTGCCGCAGCAAAAAAGAAAGAAGGAGACCCTTGGACGTGCTTGCCATTCAAGACGTTGGATTGTTGGAACGTTTCTAGGTGTAATCTTTCTTTTGTTTTCAATGTTTAAGTTTAATAATCTTTGTGTTGCGATTATGAGGAACTAAAACCTCTATTGGTTATGGGTGATTTCAAAGCCATGACTATGTGTGCAATTTGATTTGATAAATTCCAGTTATGAATTCTTGAATCGTGAATGCAATTGGCTTAACTATTTGATTAATAACTTATTTGTGTTTGTTAATTAGGGGTCGACACTTAATTGGCATGCATAAATCTGATGCTAGAGTATAAGGATGTTTCACATAATCGTTACAAACTTATATTCATATGTAGTGAAGGTTGCTAGTCACAATCGCGTTAAGTTCAATTCCTAGCATGAGTGACATGATGTCATAGTTGCAAGTGCTTTGTCATTGCTTATCGAATGATGCCATCCAATCCAATAATACAAGGGAAATCTGAGAGTTAGCTAGTGATGTCACGGTTAATTTGGGGCAATGTCGTTCATAATTCTATGAAGGAATAACTGGAAATCGAGTCGTTTGCATACGTGTCATGTGTGGAGAAAGAGCCTCTAACTAATCCATCATCCATATTTTTATCCAAATTCGTCCAAGAATCTGTTTTAAATTTACAATTTGTTTTGCAAGTTTAATTTCGTCCAAAATCAAAACCCCCTTACTTTATTTTGAAGTCCTAGATTAGTTAGAAAGTGTTTTGGTTTGTGTTTTTAAGTGTTTTGATACAAGTTATAACCCAATTTCGTTCAGATTTGTGTTAGAGTTCAAAACTGCCCAGAAAGTGTTTTTAAGGCAGTTTTGAGTCTTTTGGTTGCTGTTTTGAGTCTTTTGGTTTGTTTTAGTGTTTTAAATTTTAGTTTTGCATTCTTTGAGTCTAGTTTAGTGTTTTAAACTTTGTTTTTACGTTTTTAAGTCAGTTTTCAAGTGTTTAGCAATCCCTCCTAATCCCCGGTTTAGAACGATCCCTACTTACATACTTTGCTACAATTGATAAAAAGAGGGTTTAATTTGTGTGTTTAGTTATTTTACGCATCACTACTTCAAGCTCTTGAGAAAATCCTTGAGCAACTAGTCTTGCTTTATACCTTGAAATACTCCCATCAGGATTCCTTTTCACCTTATACACCCATTTGCTCCTTATTATTGATCTGTGATCTGGTGTAGGTACTAAAACCCAAGTACCTTGAATTCGAAGTGAATCATACTCTTCTTGCATTGCATTTTGCCAATGTGGGATAAATGATTCTTTTCTAAAACATGCAGGTTCTAATGAGTCTGTAATCTCTGAAATAAAAGAAAATCCTCCCACAAAAGGATCATCATCTGTTATCTGCAAGGTATCTAACTCTGGAAAAGTTGCAGCTAATGCTGCATAATTTTTCTTTTGAATAGCACCAGACTTCAGTCTTGTCACCATTGAATGTTCACTAACATTCTCTACATTGAGTGGAACATCAGCATTCGATTCACTTAATGGAGAAAGTGGTAGAATTACCTCCAGTTGTGAATGACTTTGAATAGGCAACATAGATGATCTTGTATCTGAAGTACTTAAGTCATGGTGATGAGAAGATGGAGCTTGAATATTGGAATCCTGAATTGCTGCAGAATCAGAGTGTTAAGATACTAATGTGCCTGAATTGTCTGAAGTTAATGAATCTAACCCTTGCGAATGTGAAAGTACTTCTGTAGCTGGTGCATATCCTCTATCTTGATGCATTGAAAATGAACTAGTTATATCCCTTGGTAGTTGGAACACAATAGGCATTAAATTATGTGAATGTGAGGATCCAGATTGTTGTAACTAAGACACTTGTACATTCTTATAAGGAAACATCTCTTCATCATGTATACATGTCTGGAAAGAATTAACTTCCCTGAACTAAACACATTAGTCCCTTATATCCCATCATATATCCTAAAAATACACACTGAGTTGTTCTTGGTTGTAGTTTATTATCATTATAAGGCCTCATGAATGGATAAACTGTTGAACCAAAGATTTTCAGATTTTGGACATCAGGTTCTTGTCCAATTAGCACCTGATATGGTGATTTCATATTCAATATTCGACATGGCAATCTGTTTATTAGAAATGCAGCATGTGAACATGCATGAAACCAAAATTGAACTGGTAAACTTGCTTCTGTCATAAGTGTCATTGCTATCTCAACCACATGTCTGTGTTTTCTCTCAGCAAGTCCATTTTGTTGAGGGGTATAAGGACATGAAACCATATGCTTTATACCTTTTGTATCTAGAAAATCAACGAACATCGTACTTGTATATTATCCACCTCCATCAGACTGCAAACACTAAATTGATGCACTGAATTGAGTGAACTTAGCAAATATGGAAAATACTTCAGACTTGTTATTCATTGGAAACACCCACATAAATCTTGAGTATTCGTCTACAAAACTCACACAGTACCTATAACCTTGTACAGACACCTTTGGAGATGGTCCCCATACATCAGTATGTACTTTCCCAAACAAACATGTAGCAGTATTCTGTCTTACAGATAATGAATGTCTTCTCATTTTACCACTCATACAAGAACACATTGACTCACAACTATCTACTTTGACACTATTATTAGAATTCTTCAACATTGCAGCAAGCACCTCTTCTGATGGATGGCCTAATCGTTTATGCCACTTTGACACTTGAATCTTCTTGCCAATAAAACCAACACATTGCTCCAACTTTGCAACAAAAGACTTTGCAAATACAACTCTTTCCTTGGTACAACATCTTCCTTGTTGCTTTGTCTTGTATGAAAAAGACAACATCATCACATATAAACCAACATCCATTATCTCTACATAATTTATTAACAGAAAGTAAATTCACAGTGATTTTAGGTACACAAAGCACATTTCTTAAAACTAACGAGGTATTAGATGTAGGAATGCTTGTGGAACCAATATGTGTCACTGCTAAACCGGTACCATTCCCAATAGTAATTGTTGCATCACCATTATATGGAGTAATATGATTGAGATGAGTTAAATTTGCAGTCATGTGATGAGTTGCACCTGAATCCAAGATCCAATTTTCTTCTGCAGTAAAACCAACACCAGATTCTCCAGTTTGAGTTACATTAGCTTGAGCAATCATTGTTGCAATTGATGGTGGTGGTGGAGGATGTCCCTGATATGCAAAGTTGTTCTTGTGAAAGCATTCAAGAGCTATGTGCCATCTTTTTCCACATATCTGACAAACCAATAACCCAGAAGACTGTGAACCTCTATTCTCAATTCTATAGTAGAAGTTTGGTGTAGTGTGTCCTCTTCGCGAACATATTTGGCATTCAGGTGATACTGAGTACTTAAAATTGGTATTACCATTCCAATTTGACTTCTGTGTGCCTTGTCCAGCAGATGAGTTATTTAAGCTAAACCCATTACTCACAGATTCACGTCCTGCAACACTTTTACCACTTCCAGAGTAACCATTATTCCCATTTCTGTTATTAAACACTGATGAGAACCTGGAATTGTGATTCCCACCTCCAAACCTTCTGTTATTAAAGTTTCCTCTCTGTGAAGACTGAAAAGCTCTACTACCAGTACCATTTCCAACTCTTGAAAAACCATTTCCTCCTTGAAAATGAGTACCAAACTGATCATTACTGAAACTTGCCTGAGGTCTCTGAGAATTAGAACTCTCACCATGTTCATACCCTTGAAAACCTTGTAAATTTGACCTTTTTCCTTGAACAACCATTGCAGACATAGAACTGGATAAAGAGTGCATTCTAGATTCAATGCTTCCTTCAGCTACAAGCAATTGTGCTCGAAAATCTTTTAGAGACATAGGAGAGTCTCTTGCCAATATGACAGTCTTAATCATCTCAAAATCAGCAGGCAAACCAGAGAGAACAGCAATAATCAAATCATTATCAGTAACCTTTTCACCTATAGATACCAATTGATCTCTTATACCCTTTAGTCTCATTAAGAATTTATCAATAGATTCACCACATTTCTGAGCAGTGTGCAATTCAGTTTTAAATTGATTCACGCGAACCATTGAGACAGAGGCAAATCTCTCTTGCAAACATTTCCAAGCTTCATGAGATGTCTTACATCCAACCACATGTTCCATAGCATCATCCGAAAAAGTTGCAATTAGCAAACTTAACAGAGCTAAATCCTTTTCACCCAACTTTTGTAAGCAGCAGTAATTTCATTTGTAACCCTAGATTCTGTATTAAACACATACTTAGGTGGACATGGCGATTTTCTAGTGAAGAAATCAAACAAATCATACCCCCTCAACACAGATGAAAATTGATAACTCCATTTAAAAAAAAATTATCATCTTGCAGTTTTACTGTCAACATCCTTAACCAACCTTCAATCTTAACATTGGACTCAACCATCTTGGCAGAAATACAAGAATACAAGAATTACTGATCAAGATTTCAACAAGAACTACACTCCAGCAATCGGCCTTAATGGAGTTGCACACAATAACAACAAATAATACTTTCCAAGAACAATACTCCGGCTATTTGCCTTTAAGGAGTAACACACAATATTTGAAACAGAACTTTTCACTCCGACTATCGGCCTTGTGGAGGAAACAAACAACTTACACCAAGATAATGGCTTTGGCCTTGTATCCCAAATCAAGATTGCAGAAAGATGGCATCAGCTTTATTTTCTTTCGCACAAAAATCAACAAACCCAGAGAAAATAATCTTGAAGCATTTTCACAAAAACATAGAGTGCAGAAAACAGAAAAACTCGAGAAACCTGAGATGAATGCATAACGCCGACTAAACTTCAAGAACTCGAACACCACAACTTTGATAAACCTTCAGCACCGAGAATAACCTCTGGGAACAACCACCATGAGCGGAAGACGACGGCCACCAAGGAACGCACACGGCGATGATATCATGTTAACATATACAAAAACTAGAAAATCTATTGAAATACTCAAACGAGAGAAGGAAGAAGAAAGAAGAATTCTAGAGAGAAAGAATGAATGCTTAGAGAGAAACTTTGTAATGATCAGACTTAGCCATTACAATGATGTAGCTATAGCTTATATAGCTTGCACCATTTACATCAGTCGGTTATAACAACCCAAACTAACATAACTACCAATAGCCTATTAGCTAAGCTGAGCTGGCAGTGCCAGCTATTATTACTTTAAACATCTCTTTCTCTTTCTCCATCCCTCTCTGCAAGTTAAAGGCTCTCTCTAATCCATCCCCTCACCAAATCCCACCACACACAGTCGTCGATTCCACGAATGCAACCCGATGTAATGGTCAGCCCAACACGTGTATAGCAGGGCACCCAAATCCCACGGACAAAATTACCCTCCTATCTTTTCATAATTACCCTCCAACCCAGGCCCCAAATAAGATGGCTTTCTTGCAAATAAGGTGAAATCAAGGGGCATTTTCTTGACTGTAGCCATGAACAAGCCAATTCCCCTCCAACTTTAGAATAGATAATGTTAAGCATTGAAATTCGTATATAGAACTATGAATCTTCCTTCTTTTCTTTTTCTTGTGTTTAGTTATCTAAAGTGGTTTTCTTTATAGGAAATTTCAGATTGGAGGGAAGCGAGTTGGTATCGTTGGATTGGGACACATTGGCTTAGAAGTTGCTAAAAGACTTGAGGAATTTGATTGCATTATCTTGTACAACTCAAGGAAGGAAAAACCATCTGTTTCGTACCCTTTCTATTCCGATGTTTGTGAACTTGCAACTTATAGCGACGTGTTTGTCGTTCGCTGCACGTTGACTGCTCAAACCCACCACATGATTAACAAGAAAGTCTCGTTGGCATTGGGAAGAGATGGGGTGACTGTTAATGTAGGGCGTGGAGCTATTATCGATGACGAGGAAATGGTGCAGTGTTTGGTGCAAGGAGAGATCAAGGGTGTTGGCTTGGATGTGTTTGAGAATGAGTCTGAAGTTCTGAAAGCGCTCTCTGGACTCGATAATGTTGTCCTGTCACCGCATCAAGCTGATACACATAAGACTATTTCAAGGATTTTAGTGATCTAGCAGTAGCGAATTTGGAGGCATTCTTCTCAAATAAACCATTGCTTTCTGAAGGGGTGAATGATTGAATAGATTTCTATTTGCAGGTTAGTTCCTTCATAATTTTGTGTACCATCTTGTATGCAATTGTTATGGTTTTTCTCTCATGGCGATTATTCATACAGAAACCACTCGATGCAGGGTACAAACAATTGATTCGACAGATGAAGTGACGAGAGAATAGAAGGATGAAGAACTTCCATATCGCTGTTGCTATTTGTTTGGAAAGTTGCATGATTTACAATGAATAAAGCGACTGAAGATGTTTGGTTCTGTAAATTTTCTTTTGTCTTTCTTCTATGTTATGTAAATTTACACTTCACTGGTTGCAAAGCGAAACAAAGAACACGAACCAGTAATCGAAGGTTGATCACCATTTCTACGTTACCTTAAAGGGATTCGAATGATACTGCTCATTTCCTTAGTCAACAAGGCAAATGATTAATAAAATATGTTTGTTCTCTAAAGTTGAGAAAACCTATACGGGGCTCACTCATCCACTCACCTTTTGATTTTGTCCAATAATATTTTAACACATGTTTGTTGTTTTAAAAAATAATGGACATTTTATTAATTTTTCTTAAACTTTAAAAGAACAAAATACCGCGTTACGTTTTTAATTGAGTCGAATCAGAAAGTATTATCCCTCGCTAAAATCAAAATACTCAAAAATCAAAAGTATTGTTAAATTTGAATCCTCAATCTTTATCAACAAGAAAATGAAAGTGCATATGAACAATGATAAAAATATTACTAATGCTTCTACAGTTGTATTTAAATTTTATCGGTTAAAATGATCAGAAATCAAATCTCAATTAACAATACAACTATCAAATATTTACGACATACAAAAAAACTAAACAGAAGAACATTGATTTTAATAAATCTTGATATATAATTTCTAAATTGTTTACACTCAATTATCACATATCCAAGAAAAGCCCCGGAGGGGGGTTTTAGTTTTCGCTCGCGTTCTACTCGCCCTTTCCGCTCACACTCAATCATCACACATCGAAGAAAAGCCCTCCATGTTGCTCACCAAGCTCTCCCGCCAAAAGCCAAACCCACTCGCACTCCTTCTCACGCGCCACCTCTCCAACCCCTCGAAACTCCACGACCGCTACTCCTTCAAACCCCCACCCTCCCTTTCCCCAAACCCCCAAGACCATAACCCTAACCCTGATCATATCCCCAAGAAAAAACAGAAACCCCAGTACCGCCCGCTGTCGTCCCTCGACCGTACGGGTCAGAAGCCGATACATTCTGATTTGCCCTTCGATTTCAGGTACAGCTACACCGAGAGCAACCCGGCTGTGAGGCCCATCGGGCTCCGGGAGCCCAAGTACTCGCCTTTTGGGCCGGGCCGAATCGACCGCGAGTGGATCGGAGTGTGTGCCCCGGCCGTGGACTCGAAGGTGCGCTCGGTGGAGGGAGTGGAGGAGGACCCGAAGTTGGAGGAGAAGAGGAGGAGGAGGAGAGAGAAGGTTCAGGGAGAGCCTCTCAGTCCGGCTGAGAGGAAAATCTTAGTGGAAAAGTGCCAGAGGCCCAAAACCAAGAGGCAAATTAATTTGGGTATGAATTTTTGCTTTGTGTTTCATTAGCTTTGTTGGATTGAGGAATGTGGGGAATTGATAATTGCTTTATTGTAGAGTTTGTACGAGGGCTACTCCGCTTTTCGTTTGATTGACAAGATTTCGGCTTTTTGGATAGCTTAATATGCTTGATGACTTAGGTATTTGGTTTTGTTGTAATTGACATAGCATTGAGTTGCTTGAGGTTCAGAGTATTGTACATTGTCTATTTCGATTCTGTTTGATTATTCGTTTTGTATTCTCTACCGTTTTTGTTGGATTGGGGTCTGCTTTTCTTTTGATTGCTATGGTTTTGAGGTTTCTGAGATGGGAGCTGGGGAGAGTATTTGATAATAATGGTATTTTGTATTTCGGTTTTACTGCCATTTGTGAGTAATAAGGGTATGGTCTTATGTTCTTGGTTTCTATTTGGTTCGTCTGTTTCTTCCGGTTGTTCTCGCTTGTTTTATTTTGTCAAACTGGTTGATGCAATCCCTATTCCGTCAAAAATCCCCCTTGTAATGTTTAAAGGTTTTTATATCACTAAGCAATTACTAAACAAGAATAAGCAGTGTCTTTTATGTTTATTCATCTCCCCTTCTAATTTATCTCTGTTATCGTCTTATGGTGTACTATGATTTAATTTCTTGTAGGGAGAGATGGTTTAACTCACAATATGCTGAATGATATTCATAACCATTGGAAATTCGATGAGGCAGTGAGGATAAAATGTATAGGTGTTCCGACTGTTGACATGAAAAATGTTTGCAATCAGCTTGAGGTATCTTATGTTCTCTAATTACTGCTCTGTATCTTTCCTCTGATGGAACTATCGTTGTTTCATTTTTCTCTTTTCCTCGAGTCTTTTACAATATGGTATGTGTGCTGTACCACATAGGTCCTTTTTTGCGTTTACGAATTCTCGGCTATGTGCTACTCATTGCACAGTCCTGCTTGGCATTGTTAGACCAAGTCAGACTTCCCATTTACATTCAAACTCTCAGGTCTGTTGTGTGCGTGATTCTTCTTTATCTCAAAGGGAGTCTGATAAGTCTAGGAATATTTTGAATGGTTTTTAGTTCTTTAAAGCATCAAAGTTCTTTTCTACATTCCATCATCAACCTTGTTGCAAGGTTTTATAGGTTGTTTGACATTTTAATATAGATGCCCTTGACATTTGACATCATTATCTGGGGGGATGTTTGACAATGAAAAATGAAATTTTGAAGCTCTGTAGGAAGAGCTGCCCGGTTTGTAAGAAGGGCCTCTGTGGAATCAAAGGTGGCATTGTGTGTGTTGAAACAATGTAACACTGATGTTTCACATTATGGAACATACATTCTAAAAAGGCACCTTTTTTTAATCAATAAAAAATCAAATGCAATATATAATCTTTCTTTGCATGATGAATTGAGTTATATATGAGAATGGGTACAGGATTCACTATTATTTCTTGGAACTTGGAAGAAATGCTAAATGCAGGTTTCATGTGTATGTTGCAGGACAAAACCTTTGGAAAAATCATCCACAGACATGGTGGTGTACTTGTGTTATACAGAGGCAGGAACTATAACCCCAAGAAGAGGCCCGTGATTCCATTAATGTTGTGGAAACCACATGAGCCTGTATATCCCAAGTTGATCAAAACTACAATTGATGGCCTAAGCATTGCGGAAACAAAGGAAATGAGAAAGAGAGGATTAGCTGTCCCTGCTTTAACAAAACTTGGTACGTCCTTTTTCTGGTTTATGGACTTGATGACTTGAGAATTAAGATGCATTTCTACTTATTATTTACGATCTTGTTGAAACTGCAGCCAAGAATGGTTATTATGGTAGTTTGGTATCCATGGTCAGAGATGCTTTTCTCTGCTGTGAGCTGATTCGGATAGATTGCCAGGGATTTGAGAAGAGTGATTACAAGAAAATAGGCTGCAAACTTCGGGTAATTTGTCAAACCTGTTTTTTCTTCTCTGCTTAAGCTTACTTCTGTGT
Source organism: Malus fusca (assembly GCA_035220775.1). Lineage (NCBI taxonomy): Eukaryota > Viridiplantae > Streptophyta > Magnoliopsida > Rosales > Rosaceae > Malus > Malus fusca. The sequence goes on from CM069060.1 coordinate 16,647,419, forward strand.
ACAGTTGAAAGTGCATTCAAATGGTTAGTCATGTGGATTTCCTACTGCGTTTCTTCCTGTATCTGACATGTCTTATGATGGGAACAGTTGCTTGAATATCCTCGAAAGACCATAATAGTTTCTTGCTTGTCTCAACTTTCATGGCTTTGTTGATGCGAACTGCGCTCGAAACCTAAATGTGTATTTGCATGCATGAATAGCATGATTGCTTCTGTTTATTAAGTTCTTGTATTTAAACTTTACTGTTGCTACAGGATCTTGTTCCTTGCATCCTGGTGACATTTGAGAAGGAACAGATTGTGGTTTGGAGAGGGAAGGGCTATAAGCCTCCAGAGGATGGATACTTCCTTCCAGATCGAGAACTGTTTGATGGTCCAGAAGGTGATTTGGGTTCTGGTGCAGAGGCGTGTGATAAGTCAGAATCAGATGGCAACAGTAGCCTAAAGGAATTCTCGTCTTGAGAAGATGAGTAGTCACTTCATTGCTGCAAATACAAGTGCCACCTGGGTGTTGTTGGTTGGAGACTCAGATTTGATCGAACTTTCCCTCTCCCGATAGCAAATTTGGAATTCATGCAGAGCCAAATGGAGGCAGTCCAGAATATCCTGGAAATAGTATTTGGGGTGAACTTGTGGGTTGTGCAGTGAGGAAACTGCTGATTGAAACTAGATGGCAAGATCTAAACTGTTCCCTCTCGTCGCAGCACAAAATGGAAAAGAAAACGAGTGTCAACTGAAGTATTGAGATAAGGTGACAGACGGGGTAAGAATTGTAGAGATTCTTTGGATCCGATTTTCACCATCTGTAAGCTGCCCTCCATGTAAGACAGTGATTCCATGAATCCGACTCTCATTTGGTGGAGATACCAACCCCAGTTCTGCAATGGTGTGCTATATTAGTTGTAGCTTTTTTATCAAGGCATTGATCATGTTTTAAATTCTAATTAGATTTGTACGAAAGCGACTCTGCAAGAATCCAACTGCCTCCAATTCTCTATGATGATGATGGGGGTTGCTGTATGCGCTTATGTCTCGGTTTCACTTTGTTCGTCTGTTGATTCTATTCTATATACCGCGTGCTTACTTTTTCTGATTTTGTATGAGAGAGATACTAATGGGGGTTATACCGCCGGTTGTACACCAAGGATCCCTTATACGGGCGTCCGGATGCAAGAATTTATCCAGGTAGGCCTGGGATGCGGAGTCAAACTAGAGTTATGTTGAGTACATATTTTTATTGGAGGATTTAGTATTCATTGTCTGCAAGCATTCACACAAATCAATTGTCCTTCGGAGGGATTTAATTAACACGCCTTAACTCCGACTCTGAGTATTGATACTGACCTCAGGCTCTTCAAGTCTCCGTCGCCGGCGCATTTCCTACAAACTTGCCGGCGCCATTGTTAATCGTGTTGCTCCCTCAACTTCTACTTGTCAGAAAAGGTGCACTGGTTCTGACTTGTGTTTTTTGTTCTACTACTTTATGGTGACGAATGATTACTATTTCTGAACTCATCCTTTGAAGGTAAGGTGTTTGCTGAATTTGCATATATTTAGAGCCATCTCCTTTTAGGGACTCCTACCACCACCTTTGAGTACTCATTTAAAGATTTAAAGATAATCTTTGTGTCCGTAAAGGAATATTGCCTCCAATGTGAGAGTCCTTATAGTATAATCCCTGAATTTGAGGTTTTTACAATTTTATGTGATAATTTGATTAGGTGCACATTTTTTGTTTATGTTAACATTACATTCTCGAAAAAAATATTTTGTGAACATTTTAATAATAAAAAATTCAAATTCTGACACTAATTTATTTCTTCACAAAAACATAACTAGAATGAGTGAATTGAGTATAGGAGATGAAGTTGTGGTAAGTTTTGGTTAGATAATTTGGTATTTCAATGATGAGAGAACAAAATGAAAGAGTAACCCAAATTGAAAATATTAATATTTCAACGAAGGCATTATGAAAAGAGAAAACAAAAGAATTTGAAAACCAACATGAGAGAGTAACCTAAATTGAAATGGTATTTAATTGGAACCGTTGATCTTTCAACGGTAAAAGAATTTGAAAAGCAAGAATCAATATGGACCCTTCATTTTAAATGGTTGAAAAGAAAAGGAAAAAAGACAAGGTCATGTGACTGGGACCCACGCCTGCTTTTCCACTTAAATTGTCCTATTGGGTCCACCATTTCAGCTCCTATATGTGGGTACATACACCAAGTATCTGGCAAATCCCCATACTTTAGGGACTCACTTTCTGATCCATTGGAGATTCATTGTCCCTATATTTGTTTTATACTCATTTTATATGGTGATTGTCCACTTGTCCCTATATAAGGACTCCATTGGATATGCTCTTAGACAAAATGGAATAACGCTGAAGAGAGAGAGAAAGAGAGAGTACAAACAGCAGACAGGACATACTGTTATACCAAACAGCTATAAGATTCTTCAAAAACCCAAGTTTTTAGATTTTGTCCTGATTATTTGAAATTGTCTTCAAGTCTTGAGTCATGAAGGATAAGCTACCACTTGAAAAACACACTAGAGCCAAGTCAAAGTGTAAGCCACTATAATCCAAAGTTTTCGAGCAGAACCATAAAAAGATGTAAGAAAAGTTCCATAAAAAAACATGTAGCACTGATTAACCATAAGATAGGGATGATGAAAAAACTCTAACAGCCAAAACCAAAGACCCACATTCCAAGAACATTCCCAAAAAATGTGAGATAGAGACTCAACAATAGAATTACAAAATGAGCAATGAGAAACCATTGAAACTCCCAACAAAATTACAAAATGAGCAACGAGAAACTATTGAAACTCCCATATGTTGAAGCACTGTATCAGTGAGCAAACGACCATATAAAACTTTTCAAACACTTAGGCTTTGCCTTGGTTGGATCCGATGAGACCAAATGATTTTCCCCTAAGGCACTTGGATATCAAAGTTAAGCAAGTGAAAATAAGCCTCTTTAGCTATAAGAATACTATAGAGAGATCTAGACCAACATAAAGCGTTGGAAGATTTCTGAAACGGAAGGGAATAACTATAATTAAAGCAGCAACTTCAGGAAAAGGATTGATGAAATCCGGTGATGATTCCCAATGAGAACCACATCTAAAGTCTCTCACTAGGGCTTTGACCGTATGAGCAAGAGTATCACGGATGTCAAGATAGGAAATCAAAAGACTGCTCAACCAATTATCAAACCAAAATGAAACTTAAAGAACCATCACTTATAATCCAAGTCGAATGTTTTTAAAACTCAGCCACACCGATGATTTTTTATAAACGGAAAGATGAACCAAACCTCTATGCAAGAAGCGAGCATGCATGAAGATAGCCACTAGAGTGGGAATCCACAATATCCCAACAACGCTTTAAAAGTAATAAGAGATTTAGAACCGCCAAATCCTTTAACTCTAAGCAACCAAGATGCTTTGGTCAACTAAACAAACTTGCCAAGAAATTAGAAGAGTACCATGAGAATCCGGATCACCTGACCAGAAAAAATTCCTTATCCAATGTTGGACTTGATTTAAAAGAAGACAAGGCCAAGCGTACACTTGAAAACTATAAATTAAAATGCTTTGGATGACAAACGCGATAAGTTGTAGGCGACCTACTTGAGAAAGCATAAGACCCTTCCAAGCTGAGAGTTTACATTTTACTTTATCCCCAATGTCCTGAAAGTAACTCCGCATAGATCGACCTTGAAAGATGGGAACACCCAAGTATTTGAATGGAAAAGAACCCACTCCAATACCAAAAAGGTTTTTGATAGATCTATGCTTGGTTCCGCATATTTAACCAAGAAAACCAAAGATTTTGACTTGTTGACTACTTGACCTGAGTTAAGCCCATATTCCATAATAAATCTCACAAGGCGTCTAAGATTAGCACGGATGCCTCACAAAAATATCATAATATCATCATCAAATAAGACATGAGAAGGGGCACATAAACCCCGTTGGGGATGCATTAGAACCACCAGAGGAAATTAACATCGATAAGTCACGGCTCAAAACCTCCTCCGCCAAGCAAAATAACAGAGGAGACAAAGGATTGCCCTGACGAACACCTCTAGAACAGGACAAAACCAGAAACTTGCCCATTAACTAAGAAAGAAAGATAAGCTGATCGTAGAATTTCCTCCACCCAATTAACAAACATATGGGAGAAACCAAAAGCTTTCAGAGCACGTTACAAAAAAGGCCATTCCAAAGTGTCAAAAGCCTTTTTGTATATCTAATTTGATTGCAACAATACCTCCCACATATCGCTTATCAAGAAAATTCAAGCACTCAGAAAGTGAGAATAGTGGCATCAGAGATGGTACGACCTTTAAGAAAAGCATGTTGTTGAGAGGATACAATCCTGGAGGCAACCAGGCCCAATCTATCGGTAAGAATACGAGTGGTGATTTTGAAGACAAAATTAGCCAGAGCATTAGGACGGAGTTGATAAACTGAGTCTGCACGTGGAACCTTAGGAATTTTCCCATCACTGAAAAAACTCTGAATAGCCAAAACTACGTCTGGACCAACTATGCTCCAGCATGTAACATAGAAATAGGCATTGAAACCATCAGGACCCGAAGAACTAAAAGGATCCAAAATTTTAACTGTTGTAGGAATTACTCTTTCAACTAGCCTAGTATTCACTGTATCGTCGACCGAGGAAAACAAAGTCTTGTAGTGTATCTGTTTGGGCCCAAAATATCAATTTGGGCCGAGTACATAACCATTCTCGGCCCGGAAGGCCTGGCAACAGGGGAGCCTCGGGTCGTTCAGATCGTGGGCTTCTAAAACTAGGCCGGCTAGGGTATTTGCGAAGACGAGTCCTGGTACAACAAGGAGTCTCGGCAAGTATGATAATCCGGAAGGGAGCCGACTCGAAAAGGGACTAGGTTCACAATCCTAGTCAAGATAGGACTGGTCGAGGTGTTGTTGATCCGGAGAAGAAAGCCTAGTTCGAGTAGGATTGTAACTCAAGGTCCAGTGCTATAAATAGGGGAGGCTGCGCGTCAGTAAGAGCCCCCGCAAAATCAATACAAAATTGCCCTGCGCAAATCCTCAACAACTTGAGAACTTTTTCTTTTTCTTTTTCGCTGACACATCTTCCGTTGGCATCAACAGCACTGTGAAAGCAACCGGTGATATCTTAAGTCGGCATAGATAGCTCTGTCACCGTAGAATTGGCCGAACTCGCAGTACCTTCCGTTGGCATCAACAGCACTGCGGCGGGCACGGTCGGTTGTCTATCCAAGTCTCGGTCGAGAAGGGTTTCTAAATCCTTTTTGGTCGAGGTCATCTCATTAGTCTTCTCGACGAAGTGAGGTGTTACAGTTATTACATTCGGCACATTGAAAGCCGAATTTGATTTGTGAGCTTCGTAATAATAGTAACCTTGTCTTCAGGTTTGAGAATCCAGGAGGCCGAGACGTGTTCCTTTCTCGGCCGCAATCGCAAGACGCAGAAGTCAGTAGCGCGACCCAACGCAACATCAACAAATTTACTCCTCGGCCGAGCTCGGCCGACGAGTTGGCACGTAGGCTTGGTAGTTTTTAGGTTCAACAGTATCACAATGTGATCTTGTAAGTAGACGGATCATTCAATATTTGGGAACCAACCCGAACTGATGCCAAGGATTGATGAAGCTTTTTGAATTCCGTCATGGATTGAAAAAATTTAGATTTAGTATTCTATCCCCTCGTGATTTATCCTTCAAAAACATTTCTTGTAACCTAAAAGCCTCATGTACAAGCCCTTGGGCTTGCATGTCACGTGCAAATGTATCATTAGAGGGACCAAGAGAAGCAATTTCCTCCTGCATAACTTCCAAATCATGCAAAAAAACTATCCACGACAGAGTTGACGTATCCAAACGAAGACCAATTCCATGCCCTAAGCTTACCTTTAAGAACCCATAACTAAGCTGCTAGGGATGACGTTGAATTACTTTTTATTTTGAGAAAAGACATTGGATTATTTTAAACATTAAACATTACACTCAAAACTAGAGATTTTTTTTCGGTACAAGATCACATTCCTTCTAATATTTGCAAATGAGATGGATGAATGTACTCACTCCCTTCTAATCCCGTTAACACATTCTTAAGGCATACAAGCCTGCACGTCTCATACCATGCTTATACCACTTGACTCCGAATACCTTAGAATATGAGTTAACCCATGTTCATCCCTTAAACCCAATTTTTAGAATTAAGTTCTTAGTTTTCACTTTATTATATAGGCATTTCTCCCAACGCATAATTGTAATACATGATTTCATTATTTATAACCAACGTATTGTATACTCAAGCCTTTCCCCTGACGCCTAACATATACAAGGTTCAGTATTTTATATTCAAGGCAAACTCCTAATGATTACAATCTTTCCACCTCATCTTTGAGAGAAAATAAATCAAGACAAAACTACTCAGTTAGTTCCACCTCAAACTCTAGGCCCTTTGTGAGAAAAATCAAGCCAAACTGATCATAATTCCCTTCTCCAATTCAAACTAAAAATATCTCTAATTACATATGAACATGAAATAATATTAGCTAGTTTTTGAAATAATTTTGTAGCAAAATGAACTTACATTGAGACTAGCTTACATATCAAAAGTATAGGTTCTTGTACACATATATACTTTTTTTTTAATACGGAATATCCGCGTACATCCGCTTTTCGATCCGTAAATTCCTATGAACATCATCCAGAGTAAACTATTACAATGCATACGTGAAAGTGGTATGTGAACATATGATTTGATATTGAAAATTTGGGTTAGGCGTTGACTAGGACAATGTGCCTACCCTCTTGCATTCAAGTTTGAATTCCCCTCCCTTTGGATTATAATAGTTTAAAGTAAAAGAACATATGACCTGCTATTCGGTTTTTATTTTTTATTTTTAACGAACGAAATTATCTACAATAAGGGGTGGGGGAGTGTCTACACTAGTGGGAAAGTGGGCTAAGCCTCATAATGGGCTAGCAATAATGTGATTCAAATTCACTTTTGACGAGAATCGAACTTAAGGCCTCTCACTTACAAGTGAAGAGGAATACTACTAAACCGTAGTAATACTTTCTTTTATTCACTACAATTTAATAAATTAGTATGAATACCCTGGCAATTTGTAATGTTACTCTAAAACCTACAGTCCACCTGTGTATTCCTCACGAAGATCCTAAAAAACAGATGGACAGCTGAGTGCTGAATCTGCTGACTAATTTATCATGAGATGGTGTATTCTTATTATTAGTTGCTATCTTTTGCAGATATGAATCGAAACTTATTCAAACAATTGTTGGAGGGATTTACAGAGTACGCATCATAGGATTTGGGGTATGGGAGGCATGGGTAAGACAACGCTTGCACAAGTAGTTACTGAAAGGATAAAAACACTTTGAAGCTTACAGCTTTCTTGCCAATGTTAGAGAAGTAACTGAAAAGCAAGGTATAGCCGAATTACAGAAGAAACTAATTGCAGATATCTTGTTGGAAAGTGATGTAAACATTAAGGATCCGGAGATGGGAGTCCGGATATTAAGCCAGAGGCTACATACTAAAAAGGCTCTTATCATTCTTGATGACGTGGGTCATGTAAAACATCTGAATGCTCTCTGTGGTCACAAGACATGGTTTGGTTTGGGGAGTAAAATCATAATCACAACAAGGGATGAACGTTTGCTGATTGAACATGAAGTGGATGAAAGATATCAGGTTAAGGAATTGACTGATGATGAAGCTCTTGGGCTATTTATTCAGAAATCCTTTAAGGGAAACCAGGTTGGAAAGGATTTTCTTGAGCTATCTAAGAACTTTGTACTATATGCTAATGGCTTCCATTAGCTATTGAAGTTCTAGGTTCGTCCCTTTTCCGCAGAAGCAAAGAAGAATGGTCAAGTGCATTGGATGGACTAAAGGAAAACCCTGAAAGAAAAATTATCGATGTGCTTAAAGTAAGTTATGATGGATTACAGCAAATAGAAAAGAAAGTATTTTTGGACATTGCATGTTTCTTTAAAGGGGAGGACAAGCATCGTATAACAAGAATACTGGAAAGTAGCTATGGCTACCATCCAGTCATTGATATAAAAGTTCTCATGGAAAAATGTCTTCTAACTCCGGTTGGAAGAAAATTATCGATGCACGATATGATACAAGAAATGGGTTGGGAAATTGTTTGTCGGGAGAGACCTGAAGAGGTGGGTAACCGTAGCAGGTTGTGGCTTTCCAATGAAATTACTCATGTTCTTGAAAGTAATATGGTAAGAGATTAGTAGAAATACTGATTCAATAATGTTAAAGCTAATTAATTTATAGTCTTTGTATTTTCCTATAACTTGTGCTACAACTAATTCTTTCTTCCCCCATATTAGGAAACTGCTGCTGTCCAAAGTATATTGTTGAATTTGCCAAAAGAAGAGGAGGTTAACTTGAATGTTAACGATCCCTTTCTAAAGATGGACAGGCTGAGATTGCTCAAAATTCGGAATGGGAACTTTTCTTGAAACATCAAGTATCTTTCTAATGGGATTCATGTCCTTTAAATACTTTGCCGTCAAACTATGAATCAGATAAATTTGTTGAACTAAGGGTGCATCCGAGCCGTATCAATAATATGAGATTGTTGCTTATACTGAAGATGGTTATCTATTTCTTTGCAGGTATGAAACCAAGGTTATTCAAGATATTGTAAGCATGGTTTTCATCGAGCTAAATCAAATAATCTCGAGCATATTTTAGGACTTAGTTGGAATGGATTCTCATGTGAACAAACTGCTTTCATACTTAGACATTGGACTTCCTGATGTTCGTATCATAGGGCTTTGGGGGATGGGCGGTATCGCAAAAACAAGTATTGCACAAGTAGTTTCTGAAAAGCTACAAGCTCAGTTTTAAGGGTACAGTTTTCTTGCAAATGTTAGAGAGAGAATTGAAAAGCAAGGTGCAGTTCTCTTGCGCATGTTGCAAGTAGTCCTTTTTTCCTTGCTCATCAGATCATGCTCTATTACTTAACTTTTGGGCTACTGCAATAGCTTCTCTGATACACACGTTTGCTACTTGTGTCCAGGAAAAATCATCGGCAAGAAAGAAGAGTTTGTGTTGTTCTGCCAGAACTGGCTGCCTTATTATGGGGGAATGCATTTAAAAACTCAGAACTCGACTTGTACTAATCCACATAGGTTTCTGAAGGAGCAATCTTGTAGAGAAGTCAATGATACCATTCCTGATATCTTGGCTTAGTTTAGGAGACAAATTTGTAATTTATTTGTATAGATTTATATTCCTTTTGTATACCTAGAATGTAGGCTAGTTTACTTCTCAAGAGTTCCTCTCTGTATAAATGTCTCGGTATCAATAGAAGAAAATCACTTCTGCAAAACATAATCTTACGCTAGTTTACATGCTATCAGAGCTAGGTTAAAACCCTAGTTCTTGCCGCTGCCCTATTCTCTTTGCTATTTTTCAATAGCCTTTTCCATCCACTGTCATGGCCACTGACAAACTTTCAAAGGGAAGCCATTCCAATGCCGCGGCTAATGTTTCAAACCCATTGTTTATCCATAATTCAGATCACCCATCTATGATGCTAGTTTCGAAGCCCCTTAAAGGGGACAATTACTCTACCTGGTCTCGTGCAATGAGGATCTCCCTGAGTGCCAAAAACAAGCTCGGCTTCGTTGATGGTACTGTCACACAGCTAGCCTTCCTAGAAGACCAAATCGGACAACCATGCTACATGGCAGAGATGCAATGACATTATATTTGCGTGGATTATCAACTCCATTAATTCAGAAATTTCTGATAGTATCCTTTACATGACTGATGCTCATGCAATTTGGGAGGAATTGCGAGAGCGTTATTCACAAAGCCATGCCCCTCGGATTTTCCAGTTACAACAGGACATCGCTTCTCTTACCCAAGACCAACTTTCTATTGCTGCGTACTACACGAAATTGAAGAAATTGTGGGATGAACTGGCGTCTTACAGTGACTCCACTTCCTGCACTTGTTGAGCGCAGAATGAAAGGAACAAATTGATGCAATTTCTTATGGGCCTCAATGAGTCCTATGGTGCCATTCGAGGGCAAGTCTTGCTGATGAATCCTTTACCCATTGTTCGTCAGGCCTATGCTTCAATTTCCCAGGAAGAGAAGCAAAGATCTCTTACTGCCTCATGCGGAGTCACCGAGACAGCAGCTATGGCTGTTCGACAAGGTGGTTCGCGGTCGTCTGGGTCATCCAGTTGCAAGCCTCTGCACTGTACTCATTGTGATCATGATTTTCACACAATCGATACTTGTTACCATCTTCACGGATATCCATCAGGGCATCATCTCCACAAAGTCAAGCCTCAAAAGGGAAGCAATCGTTCTAAAAAGGAAGGCAGTTCTTCTTCCTTTGCGAATCAGGTTTCAGAAGGTGCCACTTTGGAGGAGATGAAGTCAATGATGTCTGGGTTATCTGACACCCAATTCCAGCAAATTCTTCACATAATGAATAATAAAGGAGGTGATGCATCCATTACTCCAAAAGCTAATGTCGCTGCCATGAAGACATGTTTGTCAAAATCCCTTTTGCCCTTACGTCGATGGATAATAGACAGTGGTGCAACGGATCATATAACCTCCTCAACAGATTTACTCACTAATGGTGTCAAAAACACCAATTTGTCACCAGTTTTATTACCAAGTGGAGAGCAAGCTCGCATAGTCTCCACTGGGAATGTTCCTTTGAGTTCTACTTTTTTATTGCGAGATGTGTTGTGTGTGCCCACTTTCAAAGTAGATTTGATGTTTGTGAGTCGAATTACAAGTGGATTACATTGTTCCGTAACTTTTTTTCCTTCGTGGTGTATTATGCAGGACTTTACGACGAAGACAGTGATTGGTTTGGGTAAGCGATGCGGAGGGCTCTATTATTTGGTGCCATTGGCTCCAACAAAATCTGGTAGCCCACGACGAATATACAACCTTGTTCTCTCACCTACGGAGTTGTGGCATCAGCGTTTGGGTCACTTATCACCCTCTAGACTAGATTTCATGTCGAAACACCTGTTACATTTTCCTTTTAAGTCCAATAATGCTTGCGATGTTTGTCCATTAGCCAAGCAAAGTCAGGTTCAGATCTCTGGGTTACGTGTGTTGTATCAGGAAGATTTACAAGGCTTTGTGCAGGCATTCATCCGGTGCATATTACGCAGCTCAACAAATGCCCTCTTTGATTACTATAGTGAAATGATGGTTAAACAATGGATAGATTTCATTAAACAGCAAAGTCATAATAAAGCACAACATTCAGAGGGAAGAACAAGTCCAAGAATTCGGAGGCACAATACTATGAGTCCTGCATGGACAAGAAAGTATCAGGCGACCTCACAAGATTTTCAAAATCAGCTCTCTCTCTTTCTCTTTCTCTCTCTCTCTCTCTCTCTCTCTCTCTCTCTCTATATATATATATATATATATATATATATATATATAATATGCATGCATATATGTATGTATATCAGTATATGTATGCGCATATATAATATTTTTCTCTCTGTTTCGGTCATGCATACATTCACTTACATATCTCACGTTGGAAATTATACTACAGGACTTGTTGGTATTTAGACAATCTTTCATCATTAATAAAACTTGAATAAAATGATAAAGATTGAAAATCAAAGAAACATAGTGCAGAGAGCTTTGGAAACAGAAGGCTGATGCTTTTTATAAAAATAGAGATCTTATCTTTTCATTCAGATATTTCTGATATATATGGCTCAATACATAAGCCGACTGAAGTAATTGGGTCGACTGATAAAGAGAATGGGTCGACTGATAAAGGCAACAGTCAGCCCTTTTACACAGAATTGAGTCGACTGAAAAACATTACAAATTACATAAAAGGAAATCAGAAATTAGACAGCAAACAGAAGCAAATTATTAACTTTAACAGGACTGGCCTGCGACTCAGTTCACATGCAGCTTCCCTGGAATTAAAATTCCCAAATGGTTTGGATAGTTATATAGAAGCGGATTTCATGCGAGAATTCAACTGCCTCCAAATCTGTACGATGATAGCAACTGGTTGGGAGTTGCTGTATGTGGTTATTTCGCTGTCCACGAACATTGTCTACTAATGAAACACGACTCATAAGAGACTTGTCCTACGCAAACTCTAAAGGGATAAGTCATAGTTAACAGTTTTGTACAACTTTATTTTATAGTTATAGTTTCATTTGTAACAGTTTTTGTAACTAATCTTTGTAATTAGATATTTAATTACGCATCATAGTCACTAAGCTTTATTAGGAAAGTGTATAAATAGAGTTGTACTTTCCTTACTCAGTAAGAAAGAAATAATACAAAGTTTATTTCTTACATGGTATCAGAGCCTCTCTGCTTCACCGCCTCTCAATCCTTCTTCCTCTGTGCGATTTCTTCTTCGACTCCGATCTCGATTTGTCGATTTGTCTTCGATCTTTAATCTTCGATCATGGCGTCTTCAACTTCGTCTTCGGTGCAGCCTGAAGTTGTTGCCCCAAATCCTGCAAATTTCCCCAATTTTGCAGCGATGAACTCTAATTCCTCAAATTCCCCGATCTCGTCAATTTCTTCCATCACTGTTCAGAATATCAGCTGCATGGTTCCTATGAAGCTCAAGCATGATAATTACCTCGTCTGGAAAGCTCTCTTCACTCCAATTTTTTGACGATATAAACTTACCGGAATCATTGATGGCTCTGAAGCTTGTCCGCCACCTTATGTTCTTGATCAATCTGGTCAAAACTCTGGAATTCCGAACCCTGATTTCGACATTTGGTATGAGAAAGATAAGAATATACTTATCTGGCTGAATTCCACTATATCCGAGGAGATTATTCTGTTCATCGTCGGTGTTACATCGTCTCGAGAACTTTGGTTAAATCTCGAGCAACGATTTGGTGGCGTCTCTGCTGCTCATATTCATCAGCTTCGTTCTCATCTTCACTCAGTTCACAAAGGCGATCTCTCTATCTCAGATTACTTGCAAAGAATTAAAAGCATTTCTGATTCCCTAATGGATGCCGGAGCTCCTGTTTCAGATCATGATTTGATTGCTGTCACATTAAACGGCTTACCTGATGAGTACGAGTCGTTCATTGACTCCATCATGCTCATGATTTCAACCACAACACTGGATGAACTTCATGGTTTGTTGATCAACAAGGAAGTCTTCATGACTCGCAAAAAGAAAGGTGTAGCCTCATCTGGTTCTGAGCCTTTTTAGGCTTTTGCTGCGCAGTCTCAACCTCATCTTTTCCCTACAACGCCATAATACTACAGTTCTCCTCAAGCTTATGATGCTCAACAGTTTAATTCCAATGCTCCACCAAAGTTTCACAACAACAATCGTGGCCGATGATCTTTTCAACGCAATAATCGTGGCAATTTTCCCAAGCACTTTAACAATCCTCAAGGTAACTTTCACAATTCTGGTGGAAATCATGGCAACTATAGAAATAATTCTAGAAATCGTAACAATTTTGGTGGAAATCGCTCTAATTCTGGTGGAAGAACTCCCTGTCAAATATGTCATTCCTTTGATCATGAAGCTATTGACTGTTATGAGAGAATGAATCATGCTTTTGCTGGAAAAATCCCTCCTGCAAAACTTGCTGCTATGTGTGCTCGTACTAGCTCTCAGCAATCTCCTCCCACTTAGTTGATGGACTCGGGTGCTACATCCCATATTACTAATGACATATCTACCATTCAATCTCCCCGTCCATACTCTGGCGAAGACAAAATGTACATTGGTGATGGACAAGGTATGGCTATCCATCACATTGGTACCTCTATCATTCGAACTCCACATGCTAATTTCCGATTGAGTAATGTTCTTCATGTTCCATTGATGAAATTCAATTTACTCTCTGCCTATCAATTCTTGAAAGATAATCATTGTTCTTTGACCCTTGATTCTGATGGTTCTGAAATTAAGGATCGTTCTTCGGGGATGATGCTTTTTCGAGGACCAGTTAAAGAAGGGTTCTATCTATTTCAAGGTCTCTCCAATGTACCTACTTCACATTCTGCTATGTTCAGCACTAAAGCATATTTGAAGACTTGGCATAACAGGCTCGGTCATCCTTCTTCTGCTATGTTTCGAAAAGTATTAAATAAGCACAATCTTGTTCACAATGGTGCCAAGTTTGTATCTTTCTTTTGCACAGATTGTGCCATAGGAAAAAATCATAAGCGATCATTTTCTTCCAATACTAGTTTTGTGTCTACTAGTTTAGAGTTACTACATTGTGATGTTTGGGGTCCATCTCCAGTTCCTTCTGTCAGTGGCAACAAATTTTACCTGTTGATTGTGGATGAGTTCACCAAATACACTTGGTTGTTTCCTATGAAAACTAAATCTGAAGTTTTCTCTATATTTGTACCCTTCAAGGCTTATGTAGAGAAAATGATTGGCAATAAAATAAAAATCTTGAGATCCAATTCAAGGGGTGAGTACACCAGCTCTATGTTCAATTCTTTTCTATCAAATAATGGCATTGCTCATCAATATAGCTGCCATTACACTCCAGAACAAAATGGATGTGTTGAGAGGAAGCATAGGCATCTTACAGAAACTGCACAAACTCTATTGGTTTCTTCTTTGGTACCACACAAATTCTGGGTTGAAGCCTTCTCTACTGCTCTTTATCTCATCAACAGACTACCAATTTCAAGACTGGACAAATCTTCATGGGAACTCCTTTTTCATAAACCCCCTGATTATTCAAAATTAAAGGTGTTTGGCTGCAGCTGCTACCCGTGGCTTAAACCATATGTTTCCTCAAAACTGGAAGGCAAAAGCAAGCATTGTGTCTTTCTCGGTTATAGTCTTCAGCACAAAGGATATCGGTGCTTAGATCTTCATTCTCATAAACTTTACATTTCAAGACATGTTTTGTTCAATGAGGGATATTTTCCCTTCCATGATGTACAAAAGTCTTCCATCTCATCCACATCACAGTCTCCAACAAATGCTTCTTCCACATAATTTAATCTCTCATTTCCTATGTCTACACATGATCCACCATCTTCCACAGTGCCTGCATCACAGGCATTAACTTCTCCATCACCTGCAACATCTTAGTCATCTCTACATGTATCATCAGCATTTCACCCATCATCTCTGCAGCCAGAACATTCATCCATTCAACAATTAATTCCTACCAACTCTCATCCCATAATTACAAGGTCCAAAGCAGGTATCTTTAAACCAAAAGCTCTCTCTGCCACCAAACACCCAATTGATATTGATTCTTTTATGCCTACTACTTATCTACAAGCATCTAAGCATGCTCACTGGACTCAAGCCATGCTAGAAGGGTTTCAAGCTCTTAAAACCACAGGTACTTGGACCTTAGTACCCCACTCTCCACATCAAAACATTTTAGGCTGCAAATGGGTGTTTTGGATTAAAAGAAAACCTTATGGTACAGTTGACAGATATAAGGCTCGTCTTGTAGCAAAAGGATTTCACCAACAAGAAGGTATTGACTTCAAAGACACCTTCAGTCCAGTTGCCAAACCAGTGACTATTCGCATTCTATTAACTCTTGTTGTTCAACATGATTGGTTTCTAAATCAGTTGGACATTAGCAATGCGTTTCTTCATGGTACACTCAAAGAAGAGGTGTTTATGCAACAGCCTCCTGGTTTTATTGATGCTTCTCAACCTTCATTTGTTTTCAAGCTCAATAGATCTCTTTATGGATTAAAGCAAGCCCATCGGGCCTGGTTTGATAAGCTTGGTCAAACATTACTCTCTCTTGGTTTTACTCACTCCTAATCCGATTGCTCCTTATTTGTGCATACATATCCTTCCCTTGTGATTGTATTGATCTATGTTGATGACATCTTAGTCACTGGTCCAAATGCATCTGCTTGTCATGCTTTCATTCACAAGCTCAGTTCTTTATTTCTTGTCAAAGACTTGGGGCATCTCCACTACTTTCTTGGTCTTGAAGTTTATAGATCATCTCAAGGTATTTTCTTATCCCAAGGAAAATATATAATGGATCTTCTCATCAAAACCAAAATGGAAGGTTGTAAACCTTGTGTCACTCCTCTTGGCACTGATAAATTGGATCACATTGGAACCTTGTTGTCTAATCCAAAGGAGTACCGATTCATTGTTGGTGCTCTTCAATATCTAACATGGACAAGGCCGGATATCTCTTTTGATGTGAACCAAGTGTGTCAATTTCTTCATTGTCCTCGAGATACTCATTTTCAGGTCGTGAAACGTATTCTCAGATTTCTCAAAGGTTTAATTGATCAAGGACTCTGGTTTAAAAAGGGTTCTTTGCAGCTCACAGCCTTTTTGGATGCTGATTGGGTTGGCTGTGTATTTGATAAAAGATCTACATCTGGATATTGTGTCTACTTGGGGTCAAATCTTATTAGTTGGAGTGCAAAAAAGCAGCCCATTGTTGCACGATCTTCAACTGAAGCCGAGTATCGATCTCTTGCTCTCACTGCTGTAGAACTTACATGGATCTACAAGATCTTCAAGGACATCCACTTTCCACTCTCTCATGCTCCTACATTGTGGTGTGACAATGTTTCTGCCATATCTTTAGCTTCAAATCATGTGTTCCATGCACATACTAAGCATGCCGAAGTCGATTATCATTACATCAGGGAGCTTGTCCTTGCAAATCTCGTCAAAGTTCTGTATGTTACCTCTGAGCATCATATTGCTGATATTCATACTAAGTCATTGTCCAAGGCACGGTTCAAGTATCTTCAATCCAAGCTTTCTTTGGGTTCCCCTCCGATTAGCTTGAGGGGGTGGAAAGGGATAACTCATAGATAACAGTTTTGTACAACTGTATTTTATAGTTATAGTTTCATTTGTAACAGTTTCTATAACTAATCTTTGTAATTAGAGATTTAATTACGCATCATAGTAAGCTTTATTAGAAAAGTGTATAAATAGAGTTGTACTTTCCTTACTACTCATTAAGAAAGAAATAATACAAAGCTTATTTCTTACAAACTCATCCAGCCCTTGTTTGTGAACTGCTCACCAATGTTGCTTCCGAGAGAATTTTTGGCGCCGAGTTTACAAACAAAGCTATGTGGTTGGATGCCTGCTGTTTCACTTGGTTTATATATACCGCGCGTTCTATTTTCTAGATCCTTGAACCAATGCGATCGAATCTGGGCAATTTTGACGTCCAGGAACCCAGACATATGGCAGCATGCATGCGCCCGTCGTCTAGTGTATAAGCAGCATGTGGATGACCTTGTACATATCTTGACCCTCAGCACGTTGAAAGCAGGATCCTCTCCTTTTTCTAGTTCCCTTGTTTTCTCTAATAACCAAGAGGAGGTGTTCCAAGAAAATCCGCAGCCTAGTGAAAATGTGAGTTTCGCACGCCCCAAGCCTCCGCCGATTCTAGAGATCTCAATATGTAAGATTCCTTTGCCCCTTGATAACATACAGCTCAAATTAAATACGATGCGTTCATGTTTATTTTCGCATACGCGGATTGGTTTTATTGCTCTCATAGTTCTATTTGGTGAAGTAACTGTTTGTTGTTAACTCTTTGACATATTTGTTCTTCATTTATGTGCAACATTATAATAGAAAAATAAAACAGACGTCAACCTTGCTGGATCGTTAGCGGAAATTCATCGGAAAAAGAAGTCGATTACAATCAAATTTGTTCCTTCCAGGGCAGGGCAAGGGAGTGGAGAAATAACAGAAGGTACTTTGGCACTCTTCTTCTAGCTCAAGGCCATGGCAGCTATCTCCTCTTCTGGCTCTCAATTGTTTTCTTTTCTTAGGGTTTGATTTCTTGTTATGGCTATGAGGTTGTAACGTCTTATGTGGGCGAGTGGGAGATGTAACAAAATATTGATTCACCCAAACAAAGACGCTTAGAGACACTCGAACCAGTCATAATGAATGAGAGCAAATATGTGTTCCTTTCTGCCCCCTTGGCTCTCCCTAATTTCATATCCTAACTAATTCACAATTTAGGGATCCATCGAGCAAAGTCTGATCCCTTATTACCCATTTGAAATGGAAGGTCTAATAAAATCCTAAAAAGTTGACTGCATACCTATTGACCACTTTTTTAATACAAGCAATCCAGAAAGAAATAAAATTGAACACATAACATTAGGTGCATAAATAAGCGCTTTTATCAGAAATAAAATTGGACACATAAAATTGAACAATTTTTTTTTTATCAGAAATAGCATGCATATCGTCATTGCATCGAATCTTGGTAAGTCTGAAGTCATTTGGAAAGGCATATTGCACACCTTTTAATGCTTCATTTGCGAGGGTAACTAACATGTTCCAAGGCGGCTCCCATATGAATATTTAACAAAGAAACACACTTATCTTGAACACACTAACAATGTTTGATATCATTGCATTCCATTAATATGTTTGTCCAAGAATGATAATGTTTTGTTATTCACTGAAATCATCATTTCATTCACTCTTTTTTCATATATTTTATCAAACAGTTGGAGGGCATGTATGAAGTCAACTCTAATCTTCAAAAGGGTAGCACTCAAGGTATCTATGGACATTCACCGAAGTTCAGAGGGTCAGCACCCAAGGTATCCATGGACGTTCACCGAAGTTCGGGAGATCAACTGACCCTCTGCCCCTTAATGCATCCGTCACTAGCTATGATACCATAAAAAAGTTGCGGTTTCATCGTAAAATCTAGGCACTCTTAAATATATTATTGTCTAGATCTTCACGTTCTTCTCTGGGATGCAGGGGTTGTCGCCATCACCATCGTGGCGTCTGCGCTTGTCGCCAGCACCACCACGTGCTCCACCTCCGTCCCCATGCCTAGGCCTTATCTCAAGCAGCAACTGAGCCAGATCAAGAGCCGGTTCGGTTCTAAATCTGGATCAAAATCCCTAAACATCAGAGGAAACAAGTAAGGATCCACAAATGGTTCAGGACCCAATTTAGAAGCCATAGTCTCTCTCTCTCTCTTCGTCCTTCTTTTCTCCACCATAACCGACGAGAAACCAGAGTGGACTTGCAAACTTATGAAGTAGTCGCGGTTGTTGTGGCTGGTGTGTTAGAAAAGGCTGCATGGTTGGCAGATCAGGGAGAAAATGAAGCTAACAATGCTATGAATGAAACACTTGTTGAGAAAAACGTAGCTCAGGCGGTGCTTGCGGCGACACTTGTGGTTCCTGAACCAGATCTATAACTGTTTGTCGATCCTAATCCATTTGCTGCGACTCTTAAAGAATTGGATTCGAATCCACGTCAATGTCCACAAGCCGCTTCAAGAGCCGCTTTAGGATTCGGATCCAAATCTCGAAAACCCACTGTAAATTAATTAGAATCCATAAACAGTTATGGATCCCGATTTAGGAGCCACATGGGTCGTTGCATGCATCACCACAGCAACATCTTTGCAGCGAGTGTTTCATTCATAGAATTGTTAGCTTCATTTGTTGTTTGCTCCGTTGATCGTGCAACCCTTTCTAACACAACAACCGTAATAACTGCGACCTCGAGAAGATTGCAAGCTCACTTTGGTTTCCCATGGGCCATGGTGGAGAACGGAACGGAAGGATGAACAGAGAGACTATGGCTTCTGAATTGGCTTCGCCGTGTTTGCGGAAGGGCATGGGCATGGTAATGGAGATGGAGCACGTGGTGTTGCAGGCGGCGGACACGGACGCCACGGTGATGATGATGATTACCCCTGCCGATTGATGATTACCCCCTGCCGATTCCTAGAGTAGTGCACGAAGATCTAGATTGAAGATGATGTCCAACTCGAATTGTTGATGCACAAATTCGATCGATCTTGGAACAACGTAAATCTAACCGTAACGATATATCATGGTGCATTCCAAGTTGGAGCTAAGTCCACACTAGTGTCGATTTGGTTTTACTATGTCAATTGAGGGTTACAATGTACATGAAGGCAATAGAGGCTAGGGTTTGCTTCCTTTGTCGTTAAAGTGAGGGTGAATGATCTCTTTTATAGAATAAGGGTTTCTTTCCCCTCTTACATACATTATGGGCTAAGTAGTTAGGCCCAATATATGTTACAACACAACAGACAGTCGAATACTCAAGATTTTAATTTAGGGTATAAGCATTTCAAACATGTCAAACTAAATAAAACTAATTACAGACTAGTTCGAATCATTACTACACACACACACACACACACATATTTACACAAAGGGGTGGTGAATAAATTGATTGTAAACTCGCAATTCACGAGATTCGAACCTAAGATATCTCACTTATAAATGAAGAGAAATATCATTAGATTGTATTATTAAGAGGCAGCTCAAATTGATTTTACTTAGTTGGTTTGAACAATTTCGTTAGACTATATTACTAAGTGGCTAGGAGAATACAGAGCCACACATCACAAGGCAAGCTTTCCTCTCTTTTTTTTTTATTGGAAACAAAGCATGTTTAACTAGTTGGTAAGTAAACTTATTCTTCAATAGCAGTGGCCAAGTGAGACTGTGACACACCCTATGTTTCTATTCATTCTTGCTTTTAGGAGTTACTTAATAGCCATAAAGTTTATTTATTTTTTTAAATTGAAATCTTGTTTAGTAACTATTTTTTTATTAAAAAAATGAAAACTAAAAAGTAAAACTGAAACCTAAATGTCATTTTTTTTAAACTCAAGAAAGTAATTTTTAGTTTTTAGTTTTTAAATTTTTTTAACTGAAACTGAAACTAATTACCAAATAAGATTTTTCGTTTTTAAAATTGAAAATGTAAAAACAAAACTAAAAACGAAAACGACTATCAAACGACCCCATAATTTAAGTTATCAAATATGTGGGTCAAAAACAACGACAATTGACTTTAGCGACGTTGTGAAGCTACTGCTTCCGTGCGACATTCATGCATCCACCTAGTTCACATTTTGCATTTGCACTAATTGAAGAAAAACTTACATAAAACTGGTTTATATTGATACGTGGCATGTTATTCTAATTCAATAATGTATTATCATGTGTAATTTTTTTTCTATAGAACAATGCATTATTATACCGAAATGCTACGATAATGGGCATTCAACTTTGGATAGTTTCGTACATTGAGAGGAGAAGACAAACAAAAAAATTGTAGAAACAAATATTCGATAAAAAAATTGCAGAAAATCTGAAAAACAAAACCCATGGAGTTGCTCCACCAAGTTTTGAACCCCAATCACGTATAACATACCAACACACCAACTAATTGTTTTAAATATGGTTTTCTTTATTTTATATATTTGAATTATTCTAACACAAACATTTTCTTTTGGGACCCCTCCCAATCGGGGATGCTAGGCGGTCGCTTCTTTCGCCTGTCTCAGAATCGGTTCTGACACTTATTTTGCGCTTTTTCAAAAAAAAAAAAAAAAAAAAAAAAAACACTTACAAATACATTTTAAAAAGCACTTGAATTTTTAACGAAGTTTTATTGCTAATCTTCTAAGATCTATTCCAATCCTTCGAGTAAAATTTAAATTTTAGGTTCTAAACTTACTCTAACTTGCTCCAACCCTTGGGACAAATATAAGTTTTAACCCAAAACTCATTTCTAGAGCAAATTTAGTCCAGGATTCCCTCTGGGTTAGTAGAGCTGACCCACTATATATGTATATTTTTTTTAGTTTTATATTTATAAATTCATTGAATCTAGCCGCTAAAATCTAATATGATCAATTCCAACGGTAAAAAAAGAAAGATCTAATGGTCCAAATTTAAATCCAACGGCTAAAGTAATTAAAAAAATTATTTTATGTGTTTCATATTCTTTCATAGTGTTTCACAAGTTTCATGGTGTCAGTTTAGAGATTTTTCAATATTTATCGGAATCTAAATATTTTTAGGTTAAAATGTTCATAAAATTAAATCTACATAATCTACATAATTGTTTTTTTTAAGTTACTTTAAGAAAAAAAATTATCCTAAATTCATTCTTTAATACTCTCAGTCTAAAAATTTAACCTAGAAAGGTTGGAGAAGAACAACTATTTATGGGTTAAAACCTAAAAATTTTGGGTTCAAAATTTTAGATTTTAACCCAAGGGTTG
This sequence comes from Malus fusca, assembly GCA_035220775.1. Lineage (NCBI taxonomy): Eukaryota > Viridiplantae > Streptophyta > Magnoliopsida > Rosales > Rosaceae > Malus > Malus fusca. The sequence goes on from CM069060.1 coordinate 16,669,537, forward strand.
AAGATGGTCTAATAGCAATGTTTCCTACAAAATTTTAATCTCAAACAATTGTTAAGATTAGTTGGATTGAACAAAGCATTTTAAATAGAAGGTAGGTTCGCTACTTGTCAAGTGTGGTGAAGGAGTAGCAAGTAGCTCTTTACTGCAGTTGTGGAAAGGTGTTGTGCCCTTGCATGACGGCATGGGTTCGGTCTAACATCTAACTTACTAACGCTATCGCTCGACTAAAAATAAAAATAAATAAATCAAGTGGCTCTTTACCACAGTGGTGGAAAGATGTTGAGTCCTTGCATGACGACGTGGGTTCGAACCTCGTCGGTGGCTAATCTAACATCTAATCTAATAAAATCTATTATTTGACCCCTAAAAAAAAAAAAAAGGTCTGGTGAAGGAGCACCATTCAGGCATTGCCGCATGCATCCTTTAAATTATTCTATTCATCACCATCAGTGTAAATGGAAAGTGTTTTTGAACATAAATCTAAAAAAGAAATAAAAGTATTTGACTCTGAGATGTGTGTTGTATCATCTCATTGTGCCTTTATTTATAGTAGTAGGGAATGTTACATCCTTACCCTATTAGGATTACAACTTTAATAGGAATTTAACTACTAAAGGAAATATACAAAGATACTCCTAGATACACTAGGATTTACACAATCACATTCCTAATCCAATAGGACTGCAACACTCCTCCTTGTGTGTGTAAATACTCAAACAAAACATCGCATCAGATCTTTAGCAGATAAGGTAAAATAGTTGATGAAGTCGTCAACACAACGGTGAATGCGATTCTCAAATTTAAGAGAAAGTATGCATGGGTAGTAAAACTCACAAAAAACCTCTCTATGGTAAAACCTGAGGCAAGTGAAAACCCATAGACAAAGGAGAAAAGTGAGAAGTATGCATAATGTCTTAAAACAAACGTTAAACAAAAGGAAAGTAGTGAACTCAATAGAGTATGATCATCCCAGGATGGGTGCCTCATTAAAACCTCGTTAAGTAGCAAAAACCCAGTGGGAAAAATGCCCTTAATTGTAGGAAAAATCGTACATTAAGATCAAGTGAGTATGCTTCAGGATACACCCTCTGAGTTAGACATAACTTCCAAATAAGAGAACTACAAGCAATTCAACTCAGATAATTTACGCATACCAATTCCTTGGACGAGCTTCTAAAAAATAGACTTGGGTAATGACTTGGTGAAGAAATTGGTCAAGTTGTCTTGGGAACAGATTTGCTTGACTTCAATGTTCTGATGTTGTTGTTGTTGGTGAGAATAAAAGAACTTTGGCGCTATGTGCTTGGTGTTATTTCCCTTTATGTATCCCTTCTTTTACTGCTCGATACATGCTACATTGTCTTCAAAGATCATCGTAGGAAGGTCAACAACGGAAGTAAAACCACTAGTGCTTCAAATATGTTCCATGACTATTCTCAACAAAAAAACACTCAAGCGATGCTTCATACAGGGCGAGAATCTCAGCATGGTTCGAAGAAGTTGCAACTAGCATTTGCTTAGTAGGCCTCCAAGATATAGTGGTATCCAACGATAAACACATAGTCTATTTGAGAACATGCCCTATGTAGGTCAGACAGATAACCAGTATCTGCGTAACTAACGAGGCAAGAATCAACTCGAGGACCGAGGGGGGCGCAAGCTTCTCTCGAGGATTCATGGGTGTAGAACAAGCCCAAATATGTCGTACCCTTAAGGTAGCGAAAAATGTCGTTAACATCATTGTAGTGTCTACGTGTAGGCGCATTGCTATATCTAGCCAAAAGATTAACAACGAAGGAGATGTCGGGTCTAGTGCATTGAGCCAAGTACAATAAACCACCAATTGCACTTATGTATGGAACTTCAGGCTCCAAAATCTCTTCCTCATCCTTCTTTGGATGGAAGGGATCTCGTTTAGCATCTAAAGTTCGAACGACCGTAAGACTACTCGAAGGCTTCGATTTATCCTTATTAAAACGTCGCAATACCTTTTAGGTGTAGTTCGATTGATGTACTAGGATTCCATCTAAACAATGCTCGATCTCCAGGTCGAGACAATATTGAGTTTTTCCAAGATCTCACATCTCAAATTTCGATTCAAGTGAATGGCAATTCCCTTAAGCTCTACGGGAGTTTCGATAAGGTTCATGTCGTTAACATAAACTGCAACGACACAAATCTGAAGTGTGACTTCTTTATGAACACACATGGGCATAATTTGTTGTTCACATAACCTTGACTTGTCAAATATTCACTCAAACGGTTATACAACATCATCCCGGATTGTTTCAATCCTTAGAGTAATCTCCTCAATCTAATCGAGAGAGTGTTCCGTGGTCTAGAACTATTTGAACCAGTCAATGGAAGTCCTTCTGGAACTTTCATGTACATTTCCGCATCTAGATCCCCATAGAGATACGCGGTTACCAAGTCCATAAGATGCATATTCAGTTTTTCGGAAACTACCAAATTGATAAGGTAGCGGAACATTATGACATCCATTACCGGGGAATACGTCTCTTCGTAATCAATCCCAGGGCCCTGAGAGAAGCCTTGCGCTACGAGGCATGCTTTGTATCGCACTATTTCATTCTTCTCATTACGCTTCCTTACGAAAACCTACTTGTAGCTCATAGGCTTCACATATGGTGGGGTACGAGTTATAGGCCCAAACACCTTATGTTTTGCAAGCGAATCGAGTTCGACCTAGATTGTTTGTTTCCAGTTTGACTAATCCGATCTACGTTGACATTCATCAACGGAACATGTTCAATGTCATCGCTAAGCATGATGTCGAAAGCAACTGTATACGCGAATGCATCATCAACAATCATCTCATTCCGATTCCAAACCTAATTTAATATTACGTAATTGACCGAAATCTCACGATTCTCGAGAGGCCGGTATGTCTCATCTGAGACATCACCATAATCTAGAATAACCTCATGAGTTGGAATAGATGAGTAAGCAATGGTCAGATTCAGAATAGGGTCACTAATTTGTGCCTTTTTCCTCTTCCGGGGTTATGATTCCTTTGAACCAGGGGGCTTGCCATGCTTCAGGCTAGAAGCAGGTGATTGTTTAGCCGTTTATGTACCAGGCCGTGTGGAAGGTGTGGCCACCCCACCCTCGGGGATGGTCTGACCTTTCAAGGCGGTGTTACAACGTACGTTAAGTACATCTATTCTTGCGGGTAAGTTTGTAGCGGATATATGTGATCTCGTCACCTTTGATAGATCAGTAAAAGCATCTGGCATACTTTGAACGATGCTTTGAAAATCTAGAATACATCGCACTTCAGTTTCAGACGGAATGGTGCGGGGATCTAAATGAGACATAGTGAGAGTAATCCACGACAATTCGCGGCGTTCTACACGAACATAGTAGGAGATCCACGACAATTCGCGGTGTTCTACAGGAACATTAGTTATCTTATCTTCCCCTAACAACGGGAAAACTGTCTCATCAAAGTGACAATCCGCAAAACGTGCGGTAAAGAGATCTTCTGTCAAGGGCTCTAAGTAGCAGATTATTGATGGCGAATCATAACTGACATAGATTCCCATTTTTTCTCTAATGACCCATTTTGGTACGTAGTGGTGGCGTTATTGGCACATAGACGGCGCACCCAAACACACGTAAATGTGAGACGTTAGGCTCGTATCTAGTAACCAATTGTAACGGTGAATGAGGTTGGGTAGCGATAGGCCTCATGCTGACCAACATAGCTGCGTGCAATATTGTATGGCCCCAGGCAGATACCAACAAGTTGGTACGCATAACCAAAGTCCGAGTTATCGTTTGAATACGCTTTATGAAAGCTTCTGCCAGGCCGTTTTGGGTGTGAACATGGGGTACATGATGTTCAACATCAGTCCCAACAGACATGCAATAATCGTCAAAAGTCTATGACGTAAACTTTCCTGCATTATCCAGTCGAATTGACTTGATCAAATAATCAGGGTGGTGAACCCTAAGCTTAATAATTTGTGCTAGGAGTTTCGCAAATGCAACATTATGTGTGGACAATAAGCAGACATGTGACCATCGTGTCGATGCATCAACCAGCACCATTAAGTATTTAAATGGTCTGCATGTTGGATGCATAGGTTCAAAAATATCCCCTTGAATCATCTGAAGAAACTTAGGGGGGGTCGTGAATAATCTTTGTAAGTAAGGGTTGAATGTTCAACTTCCCCAGGGAGCATGCTTTGCAAATCGGATGATCGGGATAAGATTTTAAGTGATGCCCATGTGATACTTTAAGGATATGACACATCATATCTCATCCGAAGTGTCTCATTCGATCATGTCGAAGCAGGAAAGTGCTCTAGAACTCGGCCATAGGGCCGGCCACGTGATGGGTCTTAATAGCACGAATGGTTGTTACGTACAACCCACTTATGAGATGTTCCAACTTCTCATGAATACATTTCTAGTAATATTCGTAAGAATTGATACAAAGAAATTCAGAACCATTCTCTTCAGTGGTTTCAACATGATATTGATTATCTCGAATATCTCTAAAACACAGTAGTGTTCTTCTAGAACGTGGAGAATAGAGTGCCTTTTTAATGGTTAATTCAGTACCATTGGACAACATAATACGGGCCTTTTCATATCCTTCTATCAGGTTGGATGGGCCTGAGATGGTTGTTAGATGTGCATTTTTAGTTACGAAGTTAGTAAAATAGTGTTTCTCACGCAATATGGTGTGCGTGGTGGCACTATCAGCCAGACAACTAACTTCCCCACTAGTCATACCTAGAAATAAATTAATTGAATCGGTCACATGCATAAATATAATTCCATTAATTCAATTAATGAATTCGAGAAATAATATCCAGAAAATAATTATCCATAATTCAAAACAAACCAAAACTAAACAAATAATTCCAAAGTACTTAGAAAAATTGTCCGAAAATTAAACCATAAACCTAAAATTTAGGGGGAGGGCTTCAGCTACTCTAGTGGGTTCGGCCACTAGGGGTGTAAAATGCCCTAACATGTCTTAGAAAAATAAAACGTTGTTCTTCCATTGGAGCAGATGCCTCCTAAAAATTATGTATCTTAGGGATGTTCTACAAGCGCAAAGTTAGACTCACGACGGGAATGATACTTGGTAATAGCCTCAGGGGTAGCTTGGCATACGCATGACCAATGATCCTTTGATCCACAACAATAACACATGTCTAGTTCAGTGGAAGCTGATTAAATGGTATATTTTCCCTTGTTCTTCAAGTTTGGGACCTTAGGGGCAAGGGGTTGGCGCTTATGGGTCAAATTTCCTCCCTTGGGTGGGCCTGTGTCTTGTTGACCTTGGGCCCATGGTCGGGCTTGCAGCCCATTTCCAAGGCCACGACAGGATTTCCATTGGTTGTGGTTGCTGGAATTAGTCGCATGCGCTTCAGGCGGAGCATTCGAGCCAGTGGGTTGAGCTTGATGATTCCTCATCAAAAGTTGGTTCTGCTTTTCAGCAAGAAGTAAAACAGATATCAAATATGAAAATTTGGTGAATTTATGTGCCTTATATTGTTGCTGCAGGACAATATTAGTGGCATTGAAGGTCGAATAGACCTTCTCCAGGAGATCCTGTTCGGTTAAGTTCTCTTTACAGAACTTAATTAGTGATCATATTCTACAAACTTTAGAGTTGTATTCATTCACAGACTTAAAGTCTTGGAAGCGTAAATGCTACCAGTCATGTCTTGCTTTAGGCAAGTAAATGTCTTTCTGGTGATCAAAGCGATCGGCTAGAGCGAGCCAAAGGGTACGTGGATCTTCCTCTGTGAAGTACTCGATCTGTAATGCATCATGGATGTGTCTGTGGATGAAGATCATAATAGTAGCTTTCTGAGCTTCATCAGCAGGTTCATTGTCAGTAAGTTCCTCGATAGTAGCTCTAGTCTCTTTGCAGTAAGATGGAGTTTCATGTCTTGAACCTACCTCGGGTAGTTTCTTCCAGAGACTTCCAGAATGATGAAATCGAGCTTGTTTAAGTTCGACATGTCCTTAAAATAGATAGTACAACAAAACATGGTTAGTCGTATGGAAAGCCATAGACATATATCGTAGAACATTCGGATTCTATAGACATGTATTTGTTTAATTTAAGCATGAAAGCTACGGGTTTCATGTGGTAAGTTTTGAATGAAAACTTCGGGTTTCAAAGGCACTAAATTCAAAACTACAGGTTTGATTTAGTTATGAATGTTCAGTTTATATAAATGGGTACCTCCTGCAAGAACACAAAATACAATATACAATAAAGTGTAGTGAATTTGTGGATTGCTCAAGGAACCCAAGTGTGAGTACTTCGGGACTACGAAAGATAGTCAACGGTTCAAAGAAACGAAATAATTTAAAGAAATGAAATAATTTATTAAATCGTTAATTACCAAAAAGTGAACTTCAGGCCAATAATTTTGGATTAATTGTCAGATTAATGGATTGCTGGTCACTTTAACTAATTCAATAAATCGTAACCATTCATGTTTGATCGTAGAAGCAAAAATAATAATAACATCGGGTTAAAATTATAGAGAATGCCAAAAATAGCATTGGATTCAAAAAACCATAGCTCAATATCAGTGGGCTTGGGTGCCGTGTGTAGGACAAAGCCCTAAAAGAACTTAATGGGCCACGGGTTGCTGCAGGGCAGCCCAATCATGGTTGCAGGCCATGGGCCATTTCTGGGTAAGCCCAGCTGCAAAGGCTGGCTTGTTGTGGTCTCGAGCTAAAACGCTAGCAAGCCCAACATTTGCTGGCTTGGGTTGAGGCGTTAAAAAGCCTAGTCGAAGCTGGCTTTATGGTTAGGCCTTAATATGGCGAGTCCTGCAACCAAGAAAGTTGATGCAGGCAGGCTGGAGCAAAGGGACGAGCCCAGCAGGCTTTAGGCATGCTAGAGATGGGCCTAGGGCTCAGGGACAAGCCCAACAGAGCTTTGGGATGTGTTGGAGTAGGCTAGAGCTGCAGGCCTATCTCAGAAACCTGAATCAGGCCTTCGGCCTGGCTGTCCAATACGTGCAGCAAAGCCCAAATGGCTATTGCAGGTCCATGACGTCAAACGACGTCATCCTAATGCGGTGGCTTAACTACTGGCCAGCCAACTCTGCTCGGTGCCAGCGGCAGTGCGGCATGAGGCCGTGGCTCGGTTGCAAAAAAAAAATCCTTTTTTTTTCGATTGCAAGGGTTAAAAACCCTAATTGCTTCTAAATTATTTTCGATGCTTTGACTCACAAATTCCACATAGCATAATTCGATGCTTACAATATATATAATTGGAAGGAAAATATAAATATATGGGGTTTATGCATCATGGGGAATGTTTTCATGCTTCAAGGTTTTTCAAATATCTTAATATATTTTAAAAGAACATGATTAGTAGAAAATAATTGAAAGCCTTTGATGTTGTAGAAGAAAGCCTCCTTCATGATCCTTCAGTTCCTTAGCTTCTGGCAAAAGCGTGCTGATAACGTGTTGTAGGCCTATTTGTCTGAACTGTATTTAGGACAGAGAGATAGAAGAGCCGGCGGCAACAAAGAGAGAAGAGAGAGATGTAATTCTGAGGTATGTGTCGTATCACCCCATTGTGCCTTTATTTATAGTAGTAGGGAAGGTTAAATCTTTACCCTATTAGGATTACAACTCTAATAGGAATTTAACTACTAAAGGGAATATACAAAGATACTCCTAGATACACTAGGATTTACACAATCACATTCCTAATCCAATAGGACTGCAACAGTTTGACAATTATTTTATTGTTATTTTTTATTTTTATTTTTTTTAAACTAACAAATGAACTTTTGTTTAATAACTACTTTTAATTAAAAAAAATAAAAATGAAAAACTAAAAACTACTTTCTCTAGTTTTCCAATTGTTGGCATTTTATTTTTTAATTTTGTATTTTTACTTTTTTGAAAGCTAAAAATAGTGACTAAACAAGATGTTAGTTTTCAGTTTAAAAAAAAAAGAAAAAAGTGAAAACCAAAAACTAAACAATAAATAAAAGGCCTAATCGGATAAATGGTCCCCGTGGTCATAAGGTATTTGGAAGATAGCCCTTATGGTAAAAAAATTCAGATTTAAACCCTTATGGTTTAAGTCTGTTAGGATTTATACCCAAAATTAAAACTTCTGTCATTCCTCCGTTAGTAGCATGCACATGAGTCTCATATGTTAGGATAAGATGGCCATTTCATAGTTAGTAGCATGTCAATAGCTTAGCTAAAACCCTTATGACGTTCCCAATTCTAAAGCATGAACAAAATTCCCAAATATTGCTGCTATTGGGACTTCAAGTTCTGGGATTTCAACCAATCCCACTTCCATTTCGACAAAACCCATTGCCGCATTCTCAGAGTTTGGTTCTCTGTCGGCGTTGGATTTGGTCTAACCTCTTCGTCTCCCTCCTCCTTATATGGGAGCTCAGTAGAGTTCTTAATCTCTTCCATGGAGACTTCTTTGTCGACTTGGCAGTGGGATTTTTTGTTCTTTCTTAGTCCTTACCTTTTATACATTTGGTGCTTTTTGGGTTTTTGGTTTTTGATTATTTTGATTGCAAGCAGTTTGAGCATTATCCTACCAAATGTGCAGAAGCATGAGAAATACTGCAGATTTTAATCAGTCAAATTTTGAGAAAAATCAAATCCTCTGCATAGAACTACAACAAAGTTCACAAAGTGTTCATTGCAAAAACAGTAGAAAGGAGATCGAAAGAGTTAAATTGTTTGCAAAATTGAATGTTGATTTGTATTCAGGGATTGTGCCATGAGCATGATGAGAAAGATGAGAAAAGGAATCAAGGAGACAAATGACAAAGATAGAGAGAGAAGAGGAAAAGATTGAGAGAAGCGGCGACCATCGATGGTACTAGAGTTCACGTTGTTGATCGGTAAAAGATGTACGGGTGTAGTTTATCAGAAATGCTAGGATGGTTTTTTTTGTTAGTGGACATGAAAATACAATTCTATCCAACATTTAACAGATCTTTAACAAAAACTTTACTTCTGGGCTAAATTTGCTAATGGTATTGACCATAGAGGTTTATTTCCAAATTTTTTTACCATAGGGGTCATCACGCAAGTATCCTATGACCACGAGGATGATTAATCCAATTTGGCCTAAATAAAATGGTTATCAAATGGTCCCAATTTCAGTCCAAATTGTGTTTTTTTTTTTAATTATTATTAAAAGAAGAAAGAAAATATTCAAAACGGTTACATTAATTTAAGAGATAGAGAATTACGCTTAATTAGAAACTTAACACTCTATAAAATAAATACTAAAATATTAAACAACATACTTGAACAAAAAATGTAAACGGGAAAATAAAGAGGGGGAGGCCGGTGGCAATAAGAGAGAAAAGAGAGAGATTTAATTGTGAGGTGTGTGTTGTATCACCCCATTGTGCCTTTATTTATAGTAGTAGGATATGTTAAATCCTTACCCTTTTAGGATTACAACTCTAATAAGATATTAATCACTAAAGGGAATATTCAAAGATATCCCTAGATACACTAGGATTTACACAATCACATTCATATTCTAAATACGACTGCAACACTCCCCCTTGAGTGTGTAAATACTTAACAAAACATCACATCAGATCTTTAGCAGATGAGGTAGAACAGTTGACGAAGTCGACGACAGAACGGGCAAATGCGAGTCTCAAATTTAAAAAAAGTATGCATTGGTAGTAAAACTCACAAAACCTTGCTATGATAAAACCTAAGGCAGGTGAAAACCCATACACTGATGAGAAAAGTGAGAAGTATGCATAATGTCTAAAACAAACTTCAAACAGGACGAAAGTAGTGAACTCAAAGGAGTATGATCATCCCAAGATGGGTGCCTCATCAAAACCTCGTTAAGTAACAAAAACCCAGTGGGAAAAAATGCTCTTAATCGTAGGAAAAATAGTACATTAAGATCAAGTGAGTATGCTTTAGGATACTCCCCCTGAGTTAGACATAACTTCAAATAAGAGAACTACAAACGATTCAATTTAGATAATTTACACATACCGATTCCTTGGACGAGTTTCTGAAAAGTGGACTTGGGCAATGACTTGGTAAAGAGATGGGCTAGGTTGTCGTGGGAACGAATTTGCTTGACTTCAATGTTCTAATGTTGTTGTTGCTGGTGAGAATAAATGAACTTCAGCGTTGTGTGCTTGGTGTTGTCTCCCTTGATGTATCCCTCATTTAACTGCTCGATACATGCTGCATTATCTTCAAAGATCATTGTTGGAAGGTCAACGACGGAAGTAAAACCACTAGTGATTCGATTATGTTCCATGACTGCTCTTAACCAAAAGCATTCACGCGATGCTTCATGCAAGGCGAGAATCTCAGCATGGTTCGAAGAAGTCGCAACTAACGTTTGCTTCGTAGACCTTCAAGATATAGTGGTGTCTCCAACGGTAAAGACATAGCCCGTTTGAGAACGTGCCCTATGAGTGTCAGACATATATCCAACATCTGCGTAACCAACAAGGCGGGAATCAACCCGAGAACCGAGCGAGCGGCACCTCTCGATGATTCGTGGGTGTAGAACAAGCCCAAATCCGTCGTACCCTTGAGGTAGTGAAAAATGTCTTTAACACCATTCCAGTGTCTACGTGTGGGTGCATTGATGTATCTAGCGAAGGAAATGTCGGGTCTAGTGCTTTGAGCCAAGTACAATAAAGCCCCAATTGCACTTAGGTATGGAACTTCGGACTCTAAAATTTCTTCCTCATTCTCCTTTGGATGGAAAAGATCTCGTTAGCATCTAAAGTCCGAACGACCATAGGTGTACTCGAAGGCTTCCCTTTATCCTCATTAAAACGTCGCAACACCTTTTGGATGTAGTTTGATTGATGTACTAGGATTCCATTCGAATAATGCTTGATCTTCAGGCCAAGATAATATTGAGTTTTCCCAAGATCCTTCATCTCAACTTTTGATTTCAAGTGAATGCATCGTTGACGATCATCTCATTTAGATTCCAAACTTCATCCAATACTGCGTAGTGAACCAAAATCTCGCAATTCTCGGGAGGTCGGGTTGTATCATCTAAGACATCACTGTAATCTAGAATAACCTCATGCGTTAGAACACATGAGTGAGTGATGGTCGGATTCAAACTAAGGTCATTAGTTGGTGTTGATTTCCTCTTTCGGGGTTGTGAATCCTTTGAACCAGGGGGGGTCTACCACGCTTCAAGGTCAGAGCAGATGATTGGCTAGCCACCAATGTACCGGGCTACGTGGAAGGTGCGGCTTCCCCACCTTCGGGGATGGTCCGACCTTCCCAGGTGGGATTATGACGTATGCGGGGTAAGTTTATCCTTGCAGGTGCGTTTGCAGCAGGTATATGTGATCTTGTCACCTTAGCTAGATCAGTAAAAGCGTCTGGCATACTCTGAGCAATGATTTGACGATCTATAATTTGTCGCACCTCAGTTTCAGACTGGGCAGTGCAACGATCTAAATGAGACATAGTGGGAGCATACCCCGACAATTCGTAGCATTCTCCAAGAACGTTAACATGCTTATCTCCCCCTAATGATGAAAAGACTATCTCGTCAAAGTGACAATCCGCAAAACGTGCAGTAAATAGATCTCCTGTCAAGGGCTCTAAATAACGAATAATTGATGGCGAATCATAACCGATATAAATTCTCATTTTTCTCTAATGACCCATTTTGGTACATAGTGGCGGCACTATTGGCACATATACTGCGCACCTAAACACATGTAAATGCGAGATGTCAGGCTCGTATCCAGTGACCAACTGTAACGGTGAATGAGGTTGGGTAGGGGTGAGCCTTAGGCGGACAAGCATAGCTGCGTGTAATATTTCATAGCCCCAAGCAGATACAGGCAGTTTGGTTCGCATAACCAAAGTTTGAGCTATCAATTGAAGGCGTTTTATGAAAGCTTCTGCTAGGCTGTTTTGGGTGTGAACATGGGGTACAAAATGTTCGACTTCAATCCCTATTGACATGCAATAATCGTCAAAAGTCTGTGACATAAACTCTCCAGTGTTATCCAATCGAATTGACTTGATCAGATAATCAGAGTGGTGAGCCTTTAGCTTAATAATTTGTGCTAGGAGTTTCACAAGTGCAGCGTTGCGTGTGGACAACAGGAAAACATGTGACCATCGTGTCGATGCATCAACCAACACCATAAAGTATCTAATTGGTCCGCATGTTGGTTATATAGGTTCACAAATATCCATTTGAATCCTCTGAAGAAACTTAGGAGGGTTGTGAATAATCTTTGTAATCCAGGGTTGAGTATTCAACTTCCCCAAAGAACACGCTTTGCATGGCTGGAATCCATCGTAAGGAGGTAAATGATGCCTATGTGATGATTTGAGGATACGGCACATCATGTCACGTCCGGGATGTCCCATACGATCATACCAAAGTAACAAAGTGCTCTGGAACTCAGACATAGGGCTGGCCACATGGTGGGCTTCTATGTCGCGAATGGTTGTTATGTACAACCCACTGGGGAAACGTTCCAACTTCTTGTGAATATGCTTCTGGCCATACTCATAAGAAATGATACAAAGAAATTCACTTCAGTGGTTAAATATGATATTGATTATCTTGAATATCTCTAAAGCTTAGCAACGTTCTTCCGGAACGTGGAAATAGAGGGCCTCTTTAATGGTTAAGGGCTGAGCGGCTCTTTGCCGGGACGTCGCTGGAATGAGTCACGTTCTTCCTCCCTTGTCCTACTTCGAGACACCTTGTCGGGGGCGCGCTGCATCTCGATGCGCTCAATAAGCTGGTTCACTAAGGTGGTCTGCTACGCGAGGGCTCTCGCCAAATTGGCAACTTGCTAGAGCAGGTGGTGCTCGCCATTTGGATTGGAAGAGTCTGGATAATGGGCATCTCCATGTGTGGTGGAAGTATAGTGAACTGCATGTACAAAGCTTGAGCCCAAAAGCGGGCATTCATGCAGAAAAGTGGGGTGAAAATAACCCTGAGTCAATCACTGGACCAGTGGTCGAAATCTGGATCGCTGGAGATGGCTTCGGATTGGATAGGGATAGGGCCAACCATCGTGTTAGGGTTTTACCCTACATGTGGCGGCATCCTATTGACAAGTGTTTTATGGAGAAATATTCTTTAAATATTCTCAAGATATTAAATAAGAAACATTATCTTGAGATAATGGAGTAATTATCCCTAATTTATTTAAATTGAGATTACTTACTTGATTGGAGTCAATCTTCAATTGGGAATGTTTAAAGATAGGATTTGGATAATTAATCTTTATCTTTAATGCTTTGACTTTTCCTTGCCAAGGACAGGTGAGCTGTGCGTGAGAGCAGCCTACCCATTTATTGAGGGCAATCTTGTCTTTCTTGAACAAAAGTTCACGTGTCACCTCTAGAATTTTTTGAATTATTTTAGGCTCTAGAGTAACTTGCTATCAACTGTTCTTATCTTTAAAAGAGAAATAAAAAAACAGTCACACCATATGATGTAACAATTCACATTATCTCGTCACATTATCATCTCATTTTTCAAATCAACTCATTTAATCAAATTATTCGAGACTAATCCAATTCATAAAACCTTGTCGTGTTTAATTGGAAAATAAATTGAAATAGCACAAACTATGAAAAATAAATATCATTTTGTAGTTAGATATGAAAAACGAGTTTCAAACAACTTTTCATTTGAATACTTTTCTCTCCGTGTGAGAGTTCCTTCTATCTTTTTGAGAGTCTTTTCCACCATCTGTGTGTGAGTGATTCCCTCATCGATTAAAATCATTGCTTTCTGTTTCTCAGTTTTTTTGTTTCTATTCCTCCCAGTTCTTCCTGATTTACCCAAAATGTCTCTACCCAACGCCTGTCTTCCCCACATTCTTTCAACTCGATATGCAGTCAGATTTCAAAGCACATGGTTGCGATCTTTTGAGAGGGTGCGTAGAGCTCCGGTGGACTCATCGGCTCGGGTGTTTAACACACCACCTCCTTCTCATTCTCTCTGTCTACATTCGTTGGCAGTGTCGTTCGGGGTGTTCCCACGGACTTCTTCCACTTTCTGGCTGAGATTGGGGCGATCGGTACAGCTTCCGTGGCTGGGTTCTGCGGAGCTGCTTGATTGGATTTGGCGTTGGCTGAAGGATTTCTTCTGGGTTAATCCGGAAAACTTTGAAGGCGGTGGATGATGGGGTCTTGAAGCTTCCTTTGTTTTGTTTGTAGGGCTGGGCTCTTTTTTGAGCTTTGGTGGGTTTGTTGGGAGGCCCATTTGTGTGTATGTTTCTAGTTTGTATGTGGGCCTCTGTTTGTAATCTAAAGTTTGGAATAAAATTGTCTCCTTTCTTCGGAAAGGTTCTTCCAAAAAAAAAAAAAAAAAAAACGCTTTTTCATTTTGTCGAAAAAAAAAAAATGCACATATGTTTAATATACTTGTTCACTTACTTATGATCAATGTATTTTTACCATACAAATATTATAATAGAAACTATCCGTTGTCTCTGTTATCATCTAAAAATAATAGAGTAAAATGTCATTTAACCCCCTAAACTATCACGTGAGTTTTAATTTCCCCCCTGAACTATTTTTTCAGCCAATTGACCCCCTAAACTATATTAAAGTGGCCAATTAACCCCCTACCGTTAAATATCTTTAACTCCATCCAATTTTCTGTTAGAAAGTGTCATGTGCTTGGCACATGACCACCTTTTTACATTTTATGTCTAAATCTTAACAAAGAAAACATATAAAATAAATATTAAAAAAAAAACATACAAACCTTAAACTTAATCATTCAAAATAATAGAAAAGGTAAGGCTTTTTATATTAACACCCCACAAAATGTTGAATGTATCCCATATTAAAATTTAATATTAAATGACTTATTTACTCTACTATGCAATGACAATTTTGACCTTATTAGGTTTCAAAAAAAAAAAAATTTATAAATACACTTCAAATCACTTTTAGCGTATTATTTATCTTCTCAACTATCAAAACCCTTTCATCCTCCATTGTTGAACAAAATCCTAACCAATGAAACATGAGAGGGTTTTGATAGTTGAGAAGATAAATAATACGCTAAAAGTGATTTGGGGTGTATTTATAAATTTTTTTTTTTAAACCTAATAAGGTCAAAATTGTCATTACATAGTGGAGTAAATAAGTCATTTAATATTAAATTTTAATATGAGGTGCATTCAACATTTTATGGGGTGTTAATATAAAAAGCCTTACCTTTTCTATTATTTTGAATGATTAAGTTTAAGGTTTGTATGTTTTTTTTTTTTAATATTTGTTTTATATGTTTTCTTTGTAAAGATTTAGACATAAAATGTAAAACGGTGGTCATGTGCCAAGCACATGACACTTTCTAACAGAAAATTGGATGGAGTTAAAGATACTTAACGGTAGGGGGTTAATTGGCCACTTTAACATAGTTTAGGGGGTCAATTGGCTGAAAAAATAGTTCAGGGGGGAAATTGAAATTCACGTGATAGTTTAGGGGGTTAAATGACAGTTTACTCAAAAATAATATCTACAAAAAATTATTCAATTTAAAAAATATTTATTCATCTATATGTGTCAAATAAATTGACAATTTTGATAACAAGTAACATCAGAGTTTTAAAAAAGGGGTGTGATATCCACACACCCCATTTTACTTCTCACACACCCTTCTAATTTTCGGCCATCGGATCGGATGAATTGAAGAAGATCAACGGATAGAAATTAACAAGGGTGTGTGAGAAGTAATTTGAGGTGTGTGGATAGCACACCCCTTAAAAAATTGATTTTGTCCTCTCTCATCTTATCTCTTCTTTTTAATTTAGACAGTTTAAAATTATTTTGATGGTTTAAAGTTAAGGAAAACTAATGAAAAAAGTTTGAAAACTTTGAGTTTTAACGATAAGAATAAAATAAAGAATAAAGTGAATAGTATTATGATTGACTTTTTAGTGTAAAAATATGATTTTTCGTTAAAGTGAACAATAACGAGAGTTTTTCGTTAAAGATACTCTAAATTATGCCACATATTTTATGAGCTTATTTTATTAAATAAATAAATAAATAAAACTTATTAAAAACATGGAACAACTCCAACCCACCAGATTGAAAGGAAAGAAAGGGACGTGAGGGGAGAGGGTATCTGGAGGATATCTCACTTCTCTCTCTCTCTCTCACTCTCTCGTACACAGAAGCTTAGCGTGTAGCTTCATCTGCCATACTGCTACCGTGCTCTCCCCAAGAAAACACACACAGAGTAATGGCAGACCACGGTATCACCTCCCCCCTCCTCTCTCCTCCACCTTCCGATCACTCCCACTTGATCCTCACCGTCCAAGACGACACCGATACCGATAGCCACCACAACGGCACCCACACTCATCAGATCAGCAGCGCCCACCACCACCACTCTCGCAACCCTTTTGCGTTTCTCGGGTCCGATGGGTTCACCGTGCCCGTTTCCACCACCGCGGACCCGTTTCGGAACCACACCCTGGAGATAACGGGTGTTTACGAGTGGTTAAAGATCGGAATTTGCCTGCCCGTCGCCCTGGCTCGACTGGTGCTGTTTGGGGCGTCGTTGGTGATTGGGTTTTTGGCGACGAAATTGGCTCTTCTGGGGTGGAAGGATAAGAAGAACCCTATGCCTAGGTGGAGGTGCAGGATTATGTGGATCACTAGGGTCTGTACTCGATGCATTCTCTTCGCTTTTGGGTAAGTTTGATCTGAATTTTTGTTGGGTTTTTGTTTTTGTTTGTTATTCTGTTCTGGGTTGGTTAAGCTGTGTTCGGTTGCTGGGAAAGTGAAGGAATGGACTAGAAACTGGAATTTGGAATTTTTATTTTAATTGAGGTGAGGTAGTTAGTTTGATTGGAAATGGTCAGATGGAAGCTTAGGATTGTGAAATGTATCTTGGGACCTGTTTGGATGCTGAAAAGTGAAAACTTGAGCAAGTAATGAACTTTGAGTTTTGGATATTTAATTGCTGCAATCAAAGTGAAGGGAATAGTTTTATTAGATTCAATTGAAAGGAAGGATAAGAAGTGTTGGAGTAAACTATTAGATTGTCTTGGAAAATTGAAAATACAAACTGGAGCGAAATGGTATCGGGTGTAATAAGTAATCGTTTGGCAGTTTATCTCTTTCATGTTGTTGATTTTCGTTTTAATCTCTGTTTCCTCGGAGTTTTAAAATTTTGATTTTTCCCTTCTGCACCTCTTGTCTTGTTGCAGCTACCACTGGATAAGACGGAAAGGAAAACCAGCTCCTAGAGACATTGCTCCAATAGTCGTTTCAAACCATATATCTTTTATTGAACCTATCTTCTATTTCTATGAATTATTCCCTACAATTGTGGCATCGGAATCCCATGATTCCCTACCTTTTGTAGGGACGATCATCAGAGCAATGCAGGTAATTTCACAGTAATTGTGCACTTCATTTGCTAACAAACTTGTTTCAGTCTCTTTGGTTGATGGAATTATATTCGGTTTTCTTAGTTTGTCTTATTGTTTTACGTTATCAGGTGATATATGTTAATAGGTTTTCAGCATCATCAAGGAAGCAAGCCGTTAGTGAAATCAAGGTAGAAAGTTTCTGTTAGTTCTTGGTTATCCTTATTTGATTAGTAAGTTATAAGCCCGTTTAGAATCATAGGTTGGCGACCATTGTCACTGCCAGTCATTTGTTATAAAAGTAAGCGCATATATGCTTCTGCTTTCCTCCTTATAATTATTAAGTTTGTCTTTTTAATTATTTGGGTGCCCTTACCTTGAAACATCTCTCTTTCAACTGTAAATTGTTGCTTCCTTAAAACTATAATTGTATTTCTTGTGATGTGGTCTCTTGACTTGGACACTGTATTCTTGTGAGATTTTAGCCTGAATCACCATGTTAATGTAAATAATAGATTAATTTAAACCAAATTAAACTTGCAAGCCCACAAATCAATTGTAGTAATATATGCAAATACGAGGTCGATCCCACAGAGATTGCTTTAACACCAATTTAACCGATTAATTACTCTAAACTTAATTAAACAAACAAAGGATAGATTGAGTTGAAAAATTGAGTAAATTGATTAAGACTAAAATTGACGAGAAAAAGAAAAGAAAATTAATTAAAATACACATGGCACAAGAAAGTCGGTTATGAATTCACCAATAACAATCCCATTTACTTTTCCTATAGCCAACTACTATCCAATTACCATGCCAATTACTCAATTTTTCATAGATTGTAATACTTACATGCTCTTTTAGTCCAATTGCAGCTGGAATACACTTTACTTCACTTTTTGGTATTTATCTTCGTTTAATTAGTTGCATGTTGGATGTAACTGTGTGAATCCATACTACTTTAGGAGATAAAAAGTTAAGTGTTTTTATCAATTTTATAAGCTATTTGATACAGAAATGTGCTTTCAAGGATCTGAATACAGAGAAAAGCTTCGTGTGGTAGATTTCCTCAAGTTCTTTTATTTCCCGAGGGAACCACAACCAACGGGAGATATCTCATTTCATTTGAACTTGGTGCATTCATCCCTGGTTTTGCCATCCAACCAGTAGTTGTACGATATCCCCATGTACACTTTGACCAATCCTGGTAGGACACTTTTCCAATTTGAAACTTTCATTTGGTGCTGTCTTCAGTGGTATCTAACAATGTTTCATGTGGAATGCTGTTCAGGGGGCACATTTCGTTGGCAAGGCTCATGTTTAGAATGTTCACACAGTTTCACAATTTCATGGAGGTAATCTCTTTCTCCTATTTGATTTTGGTTGATGCACTGTGTGGTGTTATAAGATTTTTGTATTGCATGGGCATTGATTTAGATAAATTGAATTGAGCAGGTAGAGTACCTTCCTGTTGTTTCACCCCTTGAGAACAAGAAAGAAAGTGCTATCTGTTTTTCGGAGAGGGTGAGAATTTTTGTTAAATTGATTTGCTGTCTGTTTTTCTTGAGCCATGTGTTTAGTTTTGCACTGCACATTTTCTGTTCTGCCATTGTTTTGTAGATTGTTAATAGAAGTTGACACGTATGAATATATGCAGACTAGTCATGCTATTGCAACTGCACTCAACGTTGTACAGACATCTCATTCATATGGAGACTTAATGCTGCTCACGAAAGCATCTCAGTCAAAATTGAAACCGGTAAACATCTTGGTTAATACTTCTTTAGAATTTTTTTTTTTGTTTGAAACCAACCTATCAACCTGAGACCAGCCCACCACAGTCATTTACCCTAGCCAAAGCCCAACAATTTAGCATTACAAGAGCTTCTATGTCATTTTGTTTAAAAAAATTTAAGAGCTATTCACAACCGATTTATCTGCACTAAATGTTTCTATATGTTCACAGGAGCGACCTTCGGTGTATATGGTTGAAATGGCAAGTGTAAAATCAGTAAGACATTGCATATAATTGCTCTCTCTCTCTCTCTCTCTCTCTATATATATATATATGTATATATAATATTATGAACTGCAGGAGAATTTATAGTTGTGCATCCTGGTGTGTAGATTAACATATATAGTTTTAGACACTATAACTGATTTTTTATTTTTCCACAGGAGTGACATTCAGCTTATACGGTTGAAATAACTTCTATCTTTTTCTTAGAAAAAGTTACATTTGGAAATTAGTTTAATATTTTTCTTGCGCCTCATTTATTTCCTCTGAATACTCTATTCTAAAGTTGTGGATGATTTGCAAAATCAGCCATTAGTACTTATAGATCTGATCAAATATGCCCAATAAAAGCATTCAGTAAACAAGGGGAAGGCTGTTGAAATAGTTTAAGATGACTATTTAATTCCTTGGTCATGACCGTGTTGCTTGTGTGCCTGTATTCTCAAGGCGCTTGTCCTTTATTTACATACTGTAACATAATGATGCGGCGCTTGAAAACAGAATAGTTTCACGAGTAAACCAGAGTAGACAAGGATGAAGTTGCCAATATTATCCTACTTATTTCATTGATTCAATGCATTGACAAGTTATAGTGCTAACGTCTACCAGAGTGGCTATAGCTTCTTGAATACAGTCTAATGCGTCTACTTTTTGCATGGTATATGGTATTTCTATCTGCTGCCAATACAAGAGTGTCTAAGTTTGATATCCCTTATAAGTTATTGCGCCCTTTGCTTTGGTTAACAATATATTTGAATTTATGTCTTGTTTTTCAGTTACTCCATATAAGCGGCATGGAAGCTGTGGACTTTCTGGATAAGTTTCTTTCTATGAATCCAGACCCAAGGTATTCTTGAAACTATCATTACATTGAAGCTATCACCGAGTCTTATTTTTGGCGAGTGATGTTTGTCAACCATTATTATTATTGTCAATGCCGCAGTTGGTTATTTAAATTTAGTATCTGTCATCTGAATTATGATTCATATATAATTCAGTTGCCTCCACCTTGTTTCTTGTAAATATCTTCCCTCCTGCCATATGCTCTTAAGTTCTTAACATTTATGGTGGAAATTCTTGTTACTAGATAAATGTAATTAGTTGTGCTAAGATTGCTTGTTCAAGATGATACATTAAATGCTCTTAGAATGTCATGTTTTAATGGCAAATATCAGTCCTGCCAACCCAGAAAACCAAAAGGGTGCATGCTTTCTCCTTATTGTCTTTGACTCTTTGTCAGTCGTACTAACACTAACTATTATGTGTGTACTATTTGTGTTCATCCTGCTTCTAAATTGTATGCATTTTGACAATTTTTTTTTTCATTTTCATGTTTGTACAATGTCGTTCCTGAAGCTTGTCTTATCTTTGCAACTTCTATAGTTCACTTAGCAATGCTTAAAGATTTGGACAATTTATTTAACATCATTTAGTGATTAGATTCTAGCTAATAATTTAGTTAAATACAGTGGCATTTGAAATGCTTAACTTACTAGTGCTTTGAATATAAGGAAAACTAATTAAAAGGGCTTGAAATCTTTGAGTTCTAACGATAAGGACAAAATAAAGGGTAAAGTGAATAGTACCAGGATTGACTTGTTAGTGTAAAAATGTGGTTTTTCGTTAAAGTGAACAGTACCTGGAGCTGTTCGTTAAAGCTCCCTTGAATATATGCAAAACTTATGGCAAACGCAAGACCTGTAGGATTCTTATTGTTGTATCCTGCTTGCAGAGGTCATGTTCACTACCATGATTTCTTAAGGGTGCTAAGACTCAAGACTTGTAGCTTTTCCGAAGAGGTCAGTTACCATTATCTTTTGCTAAACAATTTCTGTCATCTCTTGGTTTGCAGCCTTTGTGAACTCAATGCTAAGATTTAGAGTTTAGACAGTTTATAAGATATGTTCTTGCTTTTCTGATATGAACTTTGGTATATAAGAGATTCACATCAGAATCATGTGTGTACATGTATGGGAGTTAGAATAGTGAGTTGGTAAACGTAACATGAATTGATGCTTCAAAGCACCCCAATTCAAATAGGGTTGCATGGCTTTTGATACCATTCTGTTGGTCACCTGGACCTGGTGAAGTTACTTTTTTTTGTCTATATCCCGGAATCCGGATGATTGTTTGCTCCAAGTGTTTGTCTTCTTGTGGACTTCAGTAGCGTACATTACAACTAGCTTAGTGGTTAGTGTGTTTGCATGGTGTCTACATCTTTAACGACATGGGAACACATATCCTTTTGCAGGGTTACACAAGGTCTTAATTATGGGCAGGGTACAGTTTTAAATATGTGGAGAATGCATGATAACCATTCTGGTCTTTTTAATTTTTTGTCTGTTGTCTTTTCCTTATTTTAACTATCGTGATTGTGTTCTGTTTCTGAATGTGTAAAGTCTACTATGTTACATATGATTGAGCCTTACAGCATGTCAATTGGTTTCTTGAATGTATTTAACTTTCAATTTTCCGTGTCATTCTCATGGAAATATTTTGGATCACAGATATTTGCATTTATGGATGTGGAGAAAAGTGGAGTAATAACGTTTAAGCAGGTAATCGAACACTCCCAACCTCTCTCTCTAGAAATCCACAAAGTTGCGTTAGATAGTTCAATGCATGTTGACAGGCATATTCAACCATCATAATAGCTTTGCATATTTCATATTTGGTTAGATACCAAATAATTTAGTTTCACAACTGGAATAACTTTTTGCTCATCCATATATGGGAATTGGGCATAGATGAAATTGTTTGTGCATCTGAGTTGGTTTTGGTTTATCTTTTGTACATGCTAATGTCATGATACCGAGTAGCACATAATTGTATCACTCTGTCGCTTTCAGTTCTTATTTGGATCAGCGCATGTCGTGAAGCAGCCATTGTTCCGTAGAGCCTGTGAATTCGCCTTTTCAGAATGCGTTTCTGGGGAGAGTGAGCACGTTTCAGAACAAAAAGTACGCTGCTTGCACTGATTTTCCTTCTTTTGTCCTTTTCAAGTCCCCACATATCATTTTTATGATGAATTGACTCGTGATTCCTGTTTCTTAATTGCTACTGATTCTGAATCAGTTTGGAGAGTCCATCAGACCTGCAATCCCGGATTTGAACGAGGATGAGGTGATGGCATACCCTTTTAGGCTAGGATTTTTCAACATAGCCTGCACATAATGGAGCATGAAAGCATAGCAAAGATATTACCAATTGCAAGATGACTAATGTGTAATAAATTGCTTGCAGGTACGTGAACTGTTCAATCTATTTGATTCTGATAATGACGGAAGAATCAGCAAGGAAGATTTTTTGACGTGCCTAAGAAAAAACCCACTACTGATTGCGCTTTTCTCGCCTTGTTTGCTTAACAAAGACATTTCAGAAGATAGTAATAGGTTAGTGGAGGAGATTGTGTAGTGGATGGGTTTCTCTTGAGGGTTTGTGGAGATTTTGTGCAGCATTTGTAACCTCCGATAGTCTGGTATTATTTTGGGTGGATAAGGGAGCGGAGAGAGGCCGAGCTTCGGGTTTGCTGAAGTACAGTGGATGGAGGGAGGATAATATTTTTGCCTTGCTCCCTAAAACTGGTCATGTCATACCAGAGTTTTGATTCGAGTGCTTTTTCTTAATCTGTAAGTTTATATAATCATCGTTTTAATCTTAGTACTCGCTTTATAACTTCATGTCTGTTGGATGGAACAAATTAAAACAAAAGAAAATTAAGAACGTGTTGTCAAATTTAAAATAGTGGCTGTCCTTATTCAGTGTATGGTAGTATACCATTATAAACAATCATGTTAATGTTGAGAGCCTTTTGCATTGCCACATCTCTTGCTTCTTACTTTATTTCCAACACGTTCTTAATATTTCTTTGAGAAAATTGTAGCAATAGTCTTTTCACTAGGGTGGGCATTTGTGCGGTCTCAACCGACCAACCCACCCAACATTAATTGGGTTGGGTCGGTTAAAAGCCCAAAAAAATCATTCTTGGGTTTAAACCGGGCCACCCGAATGTCATAGCCAATATTACATGGGTTGCAATATTGCAAACCCGTCGAAACCTGGCCACTCGAATATAGATCGAATATAGATGTAGGGGTGTGCTATCCATACACCCCAAATTACTTCCCACACACCCCTTGTTAATTTCTGTCCATTGATCTTCTTCAGTTCATCCGATCCGACGGCTGAAAATTAAAAGGGTGTGTGAGAAGTAAAATGGGGTGTGTGGATATCACACCCCTAGATGTATGGAAGCTACTTTACGCAATTTCTTCTCTCAATTCCAGAATATCCTCCCTTCACCAAACCCTCAGACCCAATGTCACTCCTCCTTCCGTCAAACCCTCAGACAATTTAAAAAATCAAGAAATTGGAAATCACGCAAGAATCAATTTTACCCCTGATTACTCTGTATGGCCTCTTTGAGATCGATCTCTCCTCCTCTCTATCTATAAAAACCTTATAATTTCATTGTTGTTCTTTGCACCCCTGCATCCCAAAACCCCAATATCTCAGTTCTTGTCATTCTTGATCTATTGGCTGTTGCTTTTAGGTGATGATTTTAAGTCATTCACTCAAATTTTGTTCAAATTATTTTCATGTCCAACTATTTTGAAATTCTAACACGATTGTCTCTTTTTGGTGCAGTTTTCTGGGGCTTTGTATTCCCAGGTGGATAAGCTTTGGAAACTTGTCGTGAAAGCTGCTACTTAACTTTTGGTGATTTTTTATTTGAGTATTGATAATAAATTAATTGGAATATTAGACTATGCCTTTCTACGTTGCTATCTATTTAAGTAGTTAGGATTGTAAATTTTCTTAGTCAGCAAAAAGAAAAATGTGGCTTTGGTCACCAAAAAAATATACCAACATAGAAAAGTGCAGGTCGGTCTATAGAATTTTCTTTTTTAGTTTTATCTTTCCTATTTTTTTTTTAATATTTCTAATCCAGGTAGCACTGAATTATTTAAGTGTGGGGCCCATAAACCTGCTACTCAAACACTCTTAACGGAAAATCTAACAAAATTGACATCAGAGGACCAATGCTCCACATTTTATCAAGTTTAGGGACCAAATTTAATGGATTTTTAGTTCAGGAATTAAAACTACAATTCAACCATAGTTCAGGAACATTCCTTTAATTTACTCTTTAGCAAGTCTTTATTCAAGACAAATGACAAATGGTTGAGACAAATTGACATTTCTTCCATGATTAATTTTGTACTCAATGGACAAGCTCACTTCGAGATTTTAAATTTATTCTTACCAATGAAAAATCATTTGGTTATCTCCCAATAGCTTGTTCTTTTATTTTATTTTATTTAGCTTGTTCTTTTATTTTTTTTTATTTTTCAGCACTTTTATGTTGATTTCAATGTTGTTTATTTCATTTTTCGTATATTATTATGAATTTGTTAATTTGATATCTTTTATTTGAGAAGCTCCTACTTTCTCTAATGAGTTGTATCGCGCAATCATAAAAGTAGTGTACACTTATTTTGTCATGAACCAGAAGTTCATTGACCAAATGATGGTATGATTTTCATGCCCATTCACAATCCACAATGGTATGATGGATTCTTACAAATCCGCATGGACATATTTTGAAGCCTTAACACAGTGCATTGTGCACGTCTTTGTAAGGATTGCTCACACGGAAAATTGGTCCTCATAACCTCTACAATTGACCTTGGATCCTCGTATTTCTTCTTGAGAATATGTAAGTGTATATGTGAGCTTAATCAACATCTTATTGTGGATTATTTGACTAATAACATAGATGTATCTACAAAATTGTCATTATAATATTCACTTCCTATTATATGTGCAATTCCCATATTTTGTACGCTATTTCAATTCACATGGGATTAATTTTTTAGTATACATTTTTTTTCATGGCTTACTAGAAGTTTTAAGCAATTTATTCATGGGAGTTTTAACAAAACACTCCTGGTACTGTTCACTTTTAACAAAAAACCACATTTTTACCTTTAACTGGCACTATTCACTATACCTTTAAAAATGACTTTTCGTTAAAAGATAAGTTTTTTTGAACTTTTTGTTAGTTTTCTTTTTATTCATTGCTATTCTGCTTGGGAGATGCAACTTGATCAATTGCATCATCATGATTAGTTTGGTCGAGGTTCTTTTTCCAACCAACAAGTAATTATGTACACAAATATGGTTCATCCATCCAAATTGGGTTTCAAGTTTATTTTTTTTCATCTTGGTTGTGCTCGTATTTAATACATTTTTTGGATTGTCACTTTAATGAGACAATGTTCTTGCCGTTAAGGGGAGAAATGAAATTTCGAGAACGTCGTGAATCATCGTTGATACATCCACTTTTGTTTCACGTACATTAACCTGTTGCATATACTAAGCTTGCCAGATTTATAGGTTCCCAACTCTAAACTCTCAAAGTGTGGAGATTTATAGAGTTCAAGCCTTATTTAGATAATGCTCCATAGGAGGTTATGATCCAATTCTTTAAGTAATTCATCTTTATTTGTAAGATCCACTTGTACCCAAACATTGAGAATACTTATAAATAAGAGTGCACATCAAAATGAGAATTGTTGGATACAAATTGATGATACTTGATAATTTTGACTATAGTAATTACTTGTATCATTAAGGGCTATTCAATCACGTTTTACCATTAATATTGGGTTGACCAAAATTGGAAAGATGCACATTCCTTTTTTTTTTTTTTTTTTTTCTTTTTTGAATAAAGATGAAAAATCCATTTTGAGTGCCATTGAAAAATGTGAAATAAGTGAACCTATAGTTTAAACTCCTATTGTAGGGTGCAACCACATTTCTATAAGTACAGTGTTATCTTGCACATGAGACTTATGACATGTGGATATTGCATACTATTTGAGATTTTAATTTTTAATATAATTCTCGAAGCAATAGCTTGATGAATAGAAAATTCCATGAAATTATTTATCAAAGATTTCAAATGGAGATCCTAAAGTTCAAAGAGCACAAACGGCTGTTGTCAACTCTTGATAAACTTCCGCACTTCCTCAGATCAAGTTCTACTCAAACTTAATTTTCAAGAAAACCGAAGTCACATTACTTTAAACTTGATAGTGATGACCAGTCCAATCAAGACTTACAATCATTAGGGGGAGTCACTTATGTAGCATGGTTAATCATTGGGGGAGTTTTCGACAATATGATATAATGGACATATAAGTGTGTTGTGCTCTTTTCCCTTTGACTAGGTTTTTACCCCACTAGATTTTTCCTATCAAGGTTTTGGCAAGGCAACATTATGCGCTTCCAACACCATATCTATATTTCATAATTGTAGTGCCCAATTTTTCTCCTCTGCTTAGGTTTTTTATCCCACTGGGTATTTCAAGTAAGTTTTTATCGAGACAACTATCATTGATGCACGAACATCCAAAGAGGGAGTGTTGTGAAACATAAATAGTGGTTGTCATGATTCAACTTATGATAGTGAACCGTGATAAACAATTTTATTAACGTAGAGAGCCTTTTGGGTTACCACTCATGTATTTGACGCCCAATATAAAGATGGCCTAATGATAATGGAAGATAATTGACTTCTTCTCTCGTTTCTTTCTTATCTTTCTCTGTTCTCTCTTACTCTATACTTTATTTCCCCACAAAAAGATTTTTTTATGCAACGTTATTATATTCTAATGATAGAGGGATATTACTCTAAGATGAGGGATTGGGTTAGGCCACACCACGGGTTAGCTACTAATTAGTTATTAAACTCAACATAAATATAATAAGTCGATGTTATTCATGTGAGTCGAACTTGAAACTTTTCACTTACAAGTGTAGAAAAATATTGCTAGACCGTAATACTAATTAGTATCGAGAAAGATAATTAAGTTTAAAAGACAACTATATGAACTTAAATTGTGACAATTGAAAACGTAAAGACTAAAAAGTAAAATTTTGCCCAAACTAGATAGATTAAAAAGATAAGTACTTGAGTCCTCACCGTTCACGACTAAATTTTCTTATGAATGAATGAATGTTGCTACAACACAAGTCATTTGGATTTCAAAATAAAAATGAAATTTTCCCACTTTGAAAATAGATGAAAAATTATACCAAAAACTCATGCGTTGGAGTAGTATTAGTGCACACCATTAAGGAAAAGAATGTGACTAAGAATGATAGGACGCAAACATTGTCCGGATTTTTTTTTTTTTTTTAACGATAGGAAAAGAATGTACTATCGTTTGTTTGAACATGGCCGGTCTAGAGATTTTTGAGGGCCAGGGCGACGCCAAAAAATGTGCCCTCACTTTATATAAGAAAATTATTTGTTTTCACACGTAAAACATCGATAAAATTATATTTAGAAAAACACTTCAAACTTAATAATTTATAAACACGGAAAAACTAATTTATTTTGTATCGTGAGAAGGAAACAAAAAAACTTTGGGTTTACAAGTAGATAGATATGAGTTTTGTTTTCTATCTGAACTTTTAAAGTGTTTTTGTATAAATCATGATGTGTTTTTTCTTATTTACTAGTCGTGTCAATATGGAATTAAAAAAATAATGATGTTTTTGAGTCTTTAATTAATATGTATAAGTAATAAATGGGTACTAAATTAAACTTTTTGATGACAAGTCATATTATTTACAAATTTGGTTTAAAATTTTGGTCAACGCATGACTTTTTGTTAAAGATTAGACTTGAATTGGAACAAATTAATGTTTAAAAATAACAATCTACATAGCTACTAGCTACTAATTAAAAATAAATTAACAACTAAACAAAAATTCGTAAAAATTGAAAATAATAAACATGCACTTAACATTTCGAACTTAGGACCTCTCGTTAATTTTAAACAAAAAAAAATCATTGATTTTAATTAAACTTCTTGATCATTTAGTCAAATTTTATATATTTATACTCTTATGATGAAAAGAAATTTGAAAAATTTGAAAAATAAATAAGCACACATGGTGTTTTGAACCCAAGACCTCCTCATTAATTTCAAACAACAAAACCACCACTTCTAGTTCAATTTCTTTGTCATTGAACCAAATTTTATAAATTTACACTCTTATAAAAACATAGATAAATATGCCGCCCTAATAATTTTGGTGCCCCCAATTATTTTGGGCCCTGGACGGTCGCCCTACCGGCCCTGGGTGGGAATGTAAGCCAAGCCTCACAATGGGCTAGCAATAATGTGGTTTAATTCACCTTTGGCGAGAATCGAACCTAGGATCTCCCACTTACAAGTGAAGAAGAATACCACTAGACCGTAATACTAAGTGGCAGCATTGTCCGGAATTAAAGTCATACTTTAGCCAATTGTTATGGTATTGCTGTGATTAAGCTTACCATAGTTGTGGATTTCAAGTTACGGTGGTGGGTTGTTGTAACATCCCACATCGCCCAGGGGAGTGATCCTTAAATGTATATCCTCATCCCTACCTAGCACGAGGCCTTTTGGGAGCTTACTGGCTTGGGGTTCCGTCGGAACTTCGAAGTTAAGCGAGAAGGTGACCAGAGCACTCCCATGATGGGTGACCCACTAGAAAGTTGTTCGTGAGTTCCCAGAAACAAAACCGTGAGGGCGTGGTCGGGGCCCAAAGCGGACAATATCGTGCTACGGTGGTGGAACGGACCCGGGATGTGGTGGACCCAGGCCGGCATGTGACAAATGGTATCAGAGCCAATCCCTGGCCAGAAGTGTGCCGACGAGGATGACGAGGCAACGCCCACATATCAAATATCTATTGATTATTCGATTAATAACACTATTGAGATTATGTATTAGTTGCAACAAACGACTATGAATACAAGAGACAATGAAGGAGACACACAACGTGAAGTGGTCCTAGTATTACATAAATAGACCTTTCTGAACCTAAGAGGTGTGGAGAAACTTAAGACTATCTCCAACTCAAGGGTCATAAATCTTAAAATTTGGCCACTTATTTTCAACTATTCACCTATATGTATGAGGTTAGTGAGTTTTTTCCTCCAAGGGTAAGAGACCTATAATTCTCTCTCAACTTTATAATTTGTTAAACTTTCATTTGTATTTCTTTGAATGTTTTGTGCTAATGATTTTGGAATTAGTTTCTGCATAATCTATCTTGTTGTATTTTTACGAACATTTTGATGTAAAAAAATTGAAATTTTGAAAAACAATTTATTGAGATATTTTAATATGATGTTGAATACAAATAAAATTGACATTACATAAAATTACCAACATTACATTTTTGTAAATACGCCCCTACATCGTAGCAATTGTTTGAAAGCGACCAACAGAACCATCTTCGGCGATCAACACCCAAGCTAAGCATAAGGCGATATCTTCAATAGAAAGCCAATTAGACTTTCTAGCGCTCTCTTTGTCTGCCATATGAGCTAAATTTTTTAAAGGAGAATGGAATGATTGAAGAAATTTTGATGTTTAATTGATTTTTTATGGATTAGTGAACAAATGGATGGATATTTATAGAGTTTTAAAGGAGTTTTGGTGTTGGATCTGATTTGGATTAATTAATAATATTCTTTTTACCGTTGGATTTTAATTTGAGTCTTTGGATTTAAAAAGTTATTGTTGAAAAATAGATTTCCAAACTAATCGTTGGATTGCAACGGTCAATAAATATGGGCATCACAACACAGCACCGTTGAAAATGGATGCAACTCATGAGGTGCGACAACTGATGGATGACAACGTCAAGGGAATCTCAGCTGTAGAAACTGGTTTTTCTGTGAACGCGCTCACAGTGAATCTCTCAATCCACTTGCGTCTAACGCGCGGGCCTGCCACTTCCCCCTCCCTTTCACGTGTTGTTGCAGATTGTTGTGGCCCTCAACCCACATACATTCCTTTCCATCCATGGGGGCATTGAAGACCCAAATACCCACTCCTAAATCCAAATTCTTATTTTTCCCACCCAAAAAAAAATACATCCCTTAGCCTATCTCCAACCCAAGTGTGGGAGATCCTAAAGTTTAACCTCGTATTTTCAACTCTTCATCTATGCATATTGATGCAAATACATAGGGATAAGATGCATTCATCTAGGCATTTATATCTAAATAAATATTGATGCATTGTATTAGAATTAATGATGGGTTTGGCTTTTGGGGTTCTGTCTTTCATCTTATATTTGCTTGTAAGCCTAGAGGGTTGGGCGGTTTTTTTTTTTGAATGTGAAAGAAAAGCAAGAGTTTTTTTTTCTCTCTTCCTTTCTATCAACTTGGGCATTCCATAGGAATTAACAAGGCATAGATTTCCTTTGTTCTTGGCTATTCTTTGTGTGAGAATCAACAAGAATTAAAGGCTATTGTATTTTAGAGTTTGTTTCCTTTTCCCTATATTATCCGCTGCATCAGTTGGCATCAGAGCCAGATTCCATCATGCCACCAAGAAGGGGTCATGGTGGAAAGGGTCTGGGATGGGGGCCCAACCATGATGATGTGTACGAGAGAGAAGATATCGGGCAATTAGCATAACGGGTTGAGTGACTTACGCAATAAATGGAGACTTTGCTTGCTCGACAACGGGAAGAAGAAGAGGACTATGATGAGAACACAAATCCTTTCAGTGAAGGAAATGAAAGGGAAGTCATGAGACAATTTGAGAGTTTTGATACTAGGCGTTGGGAGTCAGGATTGAGAATTGACATTCCTAAATTCCACGGAAGCATTCAACTTGAAGAGTTCCTAGATTGGTTCAATTTTGTGGATGAGGTATTGGAGTTCAAGGATGTCATTGAGAATAAGAGGGTATCCCTTGTAGCAACCAGATTGCGGGGGCATGTTCAAACTGGTGGCAACAATTGAAGATGACTAGATCACGACAAGGAAAGAACAAGGTTGAAACTTGGGAGAAAATGAAGAAGAACATGTGCACGACTTTCCTACCACCCAATTACTCAAGGCTAGTTTACCAACAGGTCCAAAACTTAAGGCAGGGAAATCGAACGGTAACTGAATATACTACTGAGTTCTATCAATTAATAGCTTGAAGTGATATTGTTGAAATAGAGGAGCAGATGGTGTCACGGTATATTAGGGGCCTCCGCATTCCATTTCAAGATACTTTGAATTTATTTGATCCTTTTTATATGGCTGAAGCGCATCAAATAGCCTTGCAGATAGAAAAGCAGATGAGTCGAAAGGCAAATAGTGGCGGCAAGTAGGCTGCAAGCAATTCTAATAATTAGGGTGGTGTGAGCAATTCAGCCCCTATTCGTTTGCAAGCTCTCCAAGTTCACAACACGAGGACAAACTCAAATACAACTCCAGGTAGAGCACAGACTGTGGGTCTTGAACGAGGTGGTACTTGTTGTTTTAATTGTGGGGAATATGGACATTGAATGGTTGTTTGCATAAAGAGAGGAAAAACTAGCAAATGATTGTTTATAGAGGGTGAAAGTGCTTAATTCACAGAATATCACGATTTAGAACAAGCTCCAGTTTATAATGAATATGTTCAAGATGATGCTGCCATGGAGGAGTTTGTGACTGGGGATGAAGGCCCATTACTCATGGTGTGGAGAACATGCTTCACACCTTGGGAAACTGAAGAGGATGATGGATGGCTCCGGCATAACATATTTCAGTCGACATGTACCATTGGTGGGAAGGTTTGTAGGTTGGTGATTGATTCTGGAAGCTGGGAAAATGTTATTTCTGAAGAAGCAGTGAAAAAGTTACGGCTCGAAACGCATCAACATCCTCGACCATATAAGCTTTCTTGGCTGCAGAAGGTTAATGAGGTAACAATTTCAAAGAGAGCTTTTGTACCTTTCTCTATTGGCACCAACTATAAAGATAAAGTGTGGTGCGATGTCGTGCCAATGGATGTTTGCCATATTCTTTTGGGAAAGCCATGGGAATTTGACAACGCGTGATGCACGATGGATGGAAAAACACCTATAGCTTTATGTTTAATGATATCAAAATCACCTTTTTGCCTACTAGACAACAGGTTCCAAAGCCCTCTCAAAACAAGGGGTCGACTACATTGTGGACCATGACAAAGTTCATAGAAGAGGCATAAGAAATGGGAGTTGTTTATTTGCTGGTTGGTAAGGATTGGTTTAGTTATATGTCAGCAATTCCTATGCATGTACAAGTGCTACTTGAGGAGTTTCAAGATGTCTTTTCTGAAGAGTTGCATGTGAGGTTGCCACCATTGCGTAACATTCAACATCAAATTGATTGAGTGCCTGGTGCCACTTTGCCAAACAGACCACATTATCGGATGAGTCCCAAAGAGCATGAAGAGTTGTGACATCAAGTAGAGGACTTGTTGAAGAAGGGATACATTCAAGAGAGTCTTAGCCCTTGTGTTGTTCCGACATTGCTTACACCAAAGGCAGATCATACTTGGCGTATGTGTACAGATAGTAAAGCCATTAATAAAATCACGGTACGCTATCGTTTTCCCATCCCTCGTTTGGATGACTTACTGATCAATTAAGTGGTGCTACAACATCCGAAAGAAGTCTTGACGGTACTCCGAAACAAAAAATTTTATGTAGCAACAAAGAAGTGCTCATTTATGCTGGATAAGGTTCTGTTTCTTGGGTTTGTTGTGTCAAAAGACGGGATTTTTGTGGATGAATCCAAGGTTGCATGATGTTCGAAGCTCTCATGGATTAGTCTCTTTCTATAGACGCTTTATTCATAATTTCAGTGCTATCATGGCCTATAACAGATTGTATTAAGATTAGAAAATTTAAATGGACCGAGGAGGCTACGGCGGCTTTTCACAATATCAAAGAGAAACTTATCAGTGCACCAGTTCTCATTTTGCCTAATTTTAGAAAACCATTTGAGTTGCATTGTGATGCATCCAAAGTGGGTATTGGGACTGTGTTGAGCTAAGAGGGACGACCTGTAGCATTTTACAGTGAGAAATTGAGTGGGTCGAAAATGAATTACAACACATATGATGTGGAATTTTATGCTGTTGTTCAAGCCCTCAAGCATTGGAGTTCTTATTTGGCACATAATGAGTTTATTTTGTATTCTGATCACGAACCTCTAAAGCACCTCAATTCACAAGACAAACTCTCTGCTTGACATGCTAAGTGGGCGTCCTATCTGTAGCAATTTACTTTTGTTATAAAGCATAAATCAGGAGCCATGAACCGAGTAGCAGATGCTCTTAGTAGAAGGGTGAATTTCCTTACAACCATGAGAAATCAAGTGTTGGGTTTTGATTCTTTACAAGAATCATTATCTGTTGATCCATACTTTGGACCAATCTTGCGAGATGTAGCATCTGGCCTACGTTCCTATTTTCTAATGCATGATGGTTTTCTATTCAAGGGGAATCAGTTGTGCATTCCAGAGTCTAGCTTGCGTTTAAAGATTATTAGTGAATTGCACAATTAGGGACATATGGGGAGAGATATGACATTTCATCTAGTGTCATACTCTTATTTGTGGCCATCTATGCGACGCGAGATCACTAAATTTGTTGAGAATTGCAGGGTGTGTCAATTATCTAAGGGTGCTGCAACGAATGCAGGGTTGTATATGCTGCTGCCCATTCCTAACCAGCCATGGGTCGACATCAGTATGGACTTTGTTTTGGGCCTTCCTCGTGCTCAACGGAGTATGGACTCTATTTATGTGGTCGTCGATCGTTTTTCAAAAATGGCACATTTTATTCCTTGCAAAAAGACCACTGATGTTGTTAAAGTGGCTAAGTTATTTTTTTGTGAGGTGTACCGTCTCCATGGATTACCTACATCTATTGTGTTTGATAGAGATACGAGTTTCCTTAGCCATTTTTGGCAATGTTTGTGGAAGCTCTCCAACACAAAATTGAACTTTAGTAGTGCCTACCATCCGCAGACTGACGGGCAGACTAAAGTTGTCTACCGATCTCTTGGAAATCTACTCCGCAGTTTGGTGGGAGATAATCTTAAGTCATGGGATCAGAAGTTACGTCAGGCTGAATTTGCATTCAATCATTCTGTCAACCGAAGTACTGGATGTAGTCCATTCTTTGTTACATATGGTTATAATCCCAAAACTCCTCTTGATCTTGCACCCATTCCTGACTTGCAGCGAGTTAACATGAAAGCAGCAAACTTCGTCGACCAGCTTCACCAAGTTCACGCATCCACTAAGCAGCGGCTTGAGGCAACTAACGACACTTATAAGTGAACCGCATATTTAAAGCAACGTTATGTTGAATTTGAAGTGGGTGATTTTGTGTGGGTTGTGTTAACTAAAAAGCATTTTCCAGCAGGCGAATACAATAAATTGGCTGCCTCGAAAGATTGGTCCAGTGGAGGTTGTTGAGAAGATAAATCCAAATGCCTACCGTCTCAAACTTCCGAGTCATCTTCGTATTGCTGATGTGTTTAACATCAAACACCTCATGCCTTATCATAGTGCAAGTTTTGCGGAGGAGAACTGCTTGAATTCGAGGGCGAATTCTTCTCAACCCCGAGAGAATGATGCAAATACATTGGGATAAGATGCATTCATCTAGGCATTTATATCTAAATAAATATTGATGCTTTGTATTAGAATTAATGATGGGTTTGGCTTTTGGGGTTCCGTCTTTTCATCTTATATTTGCTTGTAAGCCTAGAGGGCTGGGCGGTTTTTTTTTTTTTTGAATGTGAAAGAAAAGCAAGAGTTTTTTTTTTCTCTTCCCTTCTATCAACTTGGGCATTCCATAGGAATCAACAAGGCATAGATTTCATTTGTTCTTGGCTATTCTTTGTGTGAGAATCAACAAGAATTAAGGGCTATTTTATTTTAGAGCTTGTTTCCTTTTCCTTATATTATCCGCTGCATCACATATGAGGTTAGTCAATTTTTTCCTCTAAGGGTAAGAGACATCCTCTCCCAGAAAAAACTTTTAATTTGTTAAACTCTTGTATTTCTTTGAATTTATTTATTTTTTTTTTTTTGCTAACAATCTTGGGATTAGTTTTGTATAATCCATCTTGTTTTATTTCTACGGACATTTTGATGTAAAGAAAAATTGTAGAGATCATTTTTGAGTTGGATATCATTGGATTACACAAAATTACTAACATTCATGAATATAAAAAAAAAAGATTACACAAGAATATT
Source organism: Malus fusca (assembly GCA_035220775.1). Lineage (NCBI taxonomy): Eukaryota > Viridiplantae > Streptophyta > Magnoliopsida > Rosales > Rosaceae > Malus > Malus fusca. The sequence goes on from CM069060.1 coordinate 16,705,046, forward strand.
TAAAACATGTTGCACATATGAAAGGAGAATTGAACGATTGAAGAAGTTTGGTAGTGAAATATGATGAAATTGGTACTAAGTAGAATATCATGTATATAAAAATGATAATCTGCTAGACTGACTAGTCAAGCCCGCTAATCAACTAAGATAGAATTGTTAGTCGATAAATCAAAGATTTAATAACAATTTCAAATGCCAAAAGTTATCCTAGTCAGCAAGATCTCAATTCGTTCCAAGTTATTAATGTGTCAAGTGAGCAAGATTGTGAGCACATACTAATTAAATACTCAAGTGATACATGTAGCATGTAGTTATTTGAGATATGTGACACACTATAAATAACTTTGAACACAAGATGTTTTTGGCCGAAAAACCCACTTCTGGGTTAAAAAACCGAGGACTCTCCATTGAGTCCAATCCACTAGTATAATCAAGATTCTTACAAAGTACCACGCAAAGCTCAATTCCTAGACCTAGTCTATGGAGTAACTTTACTTTTGTGCAACCTTGCCTCACACAAGATGGATTCCTTCGGTCTTCACGAAGTGGCAACTCCTTCTGAGCTCTTCACCTTGTGGCACTGAGACCAGCACACGAACTATGCATATGATGATATGGCAATGATATGCAGACATGGATTCCAATGTCTAGTCAGTTTCTCCAGTTAAACCGTTGAAGGAACAAACAAACGAGAATCTTAAATTGGGCCAGTTTGAAAGATTTGAAATTAGAAATACTTGACCACAAATTTAATGCAAAACCAAAGACAATGCAACCCTATTCTTCAATGATTGGGTGTTTAATGCATGAAAGAAGGTTTTGTAACTAGGGTTTCATAAATGAGGAGGAGGAAAAATAAATGCTCTATCTCTTTCTAACTTCTCTCTCCAAACAATATAATCTGAAAAACCCCAACGAAGAAAAGAAACCCTAGCCAAAGATATAAGCAAAAATGATGTTTCATTTCAGCTAGCAAGGACAAGAGACACGTGTCACACTACAAAACAATTTGGACAGATCCACGGCTAAAAGCTTGTAACCAACAAAAAGGTGTCAATCAGCCCATGTGGGCAGGTCTTAATTTACGTGCCTAACTTGCTGGAAATCCGCACGCACGGCTGGCTAGACAACTAAGCTAGTAAGAATGAAACAGAAATATAGACATGAAATGCACATGCATGAACAAACCTTTCGAAGTGAGTTATGCCACATCCTTAAATATTTCTTCCCAACAAACACAACCCATAAATAGAGAAAAACTTAAAGCTAGATCGAGCATGTGGTACACTTACAATGTTGACAAGGAAAGCCAAACCTAAAAGACTAGACTTCACATATGAGAAAATTAAATTTTTTCGGATTAGTGAACAAATGGATGGGTATTTATATAGTTTTGGAAGAGATTTGGGTTGGATCTAATTTGGATTAATTAATTATATTATTTTGACCGTTGAATTTAAGTTTGAGTCGTTAAATTTATTTTTACCGTTAAAATTAATTAATTACATTTGAGTAGTTGGATTTAAAAAGTTATTGTTGGACCCGGAACTTGACACGCCCCGATCTCGATATCTCTAAATACCATGATAGGCACGTGTTGGCTGACACCCGAGGGTGACGAAGCCATTTTAAACATGCATACAACTAAAATATGTAAACAAGAAGAAATACACTAATGCAGAACCGTGTTAAGAGCATATAACTAATCAAGAATAATGTGAAGGGATTATTATAAAAATGTACTAATAGAGGAACATGTCCTACCCTGAGAAGACTCGAAGATCCCTACGTAGAAATGGCCTGACGCCTGGATTATGTGCCTCGAATCTAAATCCTGAAGGGGGCGCAAAACCAAAAGGTGAGTGGACCAAAGTTTATAATAATAATAATAATAAGAAAATCATTTTCTTTATTAACATACTAACCCTTATTTTGAAAACACATATAATACTACATAATAGGTTTTCTGAAAACTCTTGCATGCTATGAAAAACGTTCATAAAACATGTATGTGTAAAACAATGCTTAATAAAGGTAATATAGCTGCCCGAAGGAAAATTCGTAAATCTTATTAATACTATACTCACTAGTGGTATCACAGTCGTCTGAAGGCATATCATGTCCATCACCTGAAGGTGAAGTTGTACGACACTGGGTTACGCCAGTGAAGAAACATGGTAGGCCCCATCACCAGAATGTGAAGTTGTTCGACTCTGGGTTACGACAGAGAAGAAACATATACATATAACATCTCACACCGACACTAGCCATGGCTAATGAAGCTATCTGACACTGGTTTGGCTGGTGAAGCTGGGGGTATGGCATAAATATCCTCATATGTGTCCTATGGCCATAGACGTCTACATAGCTGTGTTGTGTGGATGTGATGTATGATAACCCACTAGATAAGCACCGAAAACATACCTCAAAACTCATATCAAATCTAGAGCTCAAAAGCTCAAAGCCTCATCTCATAAATCCATGATAAACCATATTTGTAAATCCATATAATTTCATATACGAAAATCCAATAAGTCATAACCTTTAGTAAAATGTAAAATCAATAAATCAAAAATATTTCGTAAAAGCAATTTAAATAACTCATAAATTCTATGTAAACCATAAATATAGAAATCCATAAAAACATAATAAAAAACATACTCAAATCATGAAATATTAAATGCATGCAAGCCTAATATTTTATAAAACATGCAATTGAAGAAGGAATCCACTCACAGTATTCCATTGCCGAGGAGCCACTAGAACTATAAAAGATGGTGTCGCTTCCCACCAATGTTACCTAAACACAATTTGAGACCATTTAGTAAAACTCTACCAAAACGATAGAATTTGGGAAAACGGACAACAGATTCTGATTCGGCACGTCAAAAAACTTAATAAAGGACCTCGGGTTCCCCCACGCTCCACCATGGGGCGGCAGCTCGGAAAGCCACTTGCTAAGTTGGGCCGCCGGAAAAGTCGCTAGCTTTACCGTGGACTGCCGCGGAGCATAGTACCTTCGGCGGAGGCTCGTGTGCTCCACGCGCATACCATGACACGCACCCACTTGCGGCCCACGCGCCGACTGTGGAATAGGGCTTGGGACCGGGTCGAGTCAGATCTGGCTTAGGTTTAATGGGTTGGGCCGAGTTAGGGTTAATAGGCCATAGGCCTAGGTTACATGGCCCAAGGGTTTGGGTTGGGTTATTAGATTAGATTCAGCTATTTGGTTGGGCTTGGTTTGGGTTGGACTGGATCTGATTGGGCTACGGGTCAGATCGACCCAGTTTCAAATCGTGGGTCGACCAGTCTCCACGAAGAAGAAAGCTAGAGCTTCCAAGCTCCAATCATCACCAAAACCTAATTAAAGCTAGTCATGTAATATACCAAAATGAAGCCCAAGGAACAAGGAATCGAAATTTACCTTTGGTTTCCTCGGTCGTGGCCAAAGTTGGTCAAAAAAGGGCTCGAAAGTCATTCGACTCGCTGAAAAACTGGGGAAGTTCCTTGAGCTATTTTCCATCCTAAAACCAGCCCAAAACACATAAGCATGCTCAAAATCGAACCACGAAGACGAATGTATAAGATTTAGAGTATTCCCAAGGCTCACCTTGGTCGAGATCGTCGAGGGTTTGGAGTTTGCCGGAGATGGCGAAGTGGTTTCTACTTCCTTGTGCAGCGTACACAGACATGGAAGAAGAGATAAGGGAGATCAGGGAGAGACAAAGGGCTAGATGTGGCTGAGTTGGTAGCAGTGGTGGAGGGTGTAGTGGTCGACGGAGTTATGAGAGGTGGGTGGTGGTGTGCTCGGAGAGAGGGAGAGAATGGTGATAGGGATATAGTGTTTCTTGGGGAGAGACAAGGATAAAGATAAGGAAAAAAATGAGAGAGAGATCACGGGAATGAGAAAAAAATCACCATGTGTCGGCACCCTAATGGTCCATGATGGAGAAATATCTCCAATTGTAAAATTACAAAAATGCCCATATTGTTCTGAATCCCGTAAAAGGTTACGCCAAGGAAATGAATCTTACGTGACACGACAAGGCGGTCAACATAAGTCAACATTTTTGCCTCAAAGGGCATTTTCGTAAATTTGCGTTTTAAAATTATAAAAGTTGTAATATTTGGGGATGGGTCGTTACAATCTACCCCCTTAAGAAAATTTCGTCCCTGAAATTTGAAATAACTTGCTATATGTAAAATACTTGAAAATAGAGAGAAAATATGTGTGTGTGTGTGTGTGTGTGTGTGTGTGTGTGTGTGTGTGTGTGTGTGTGTGTGTGTGTGTGTATACAAGGAAGAAATCAAGTTAGAGAGGCTGCATAAAAGAGAATGCCATTCCATCATGATCGGATTGCACTGATTCCTCTTTCATGCCTCAAAGCTCATACCTTCTTCCTTCCTCTATATAATAGTATAGTATAATACTTATAAAAATATAAAGTTGAAAATACATATTATTAGGAAATAACATAAGGTCAAAAATATATGCATATAATAAGACGACGACAAAATTAGATATATAAAAACGTACGATTCAAATATTTGCACTGAGTTTAAATAATGTAGTTTAAAATATTTGCACGGAAAATCAAAACCAAAAATGAAAATGGGCCTTGCCCAAGCATTTGTCATGTCACGTACTCTGAGAATGGGTGTGTGTGTCTTGGGTCGAGTCTTAACCATAGTTAATTCGCAACTACCGTCGTAGACGGCCGACTACCCCACTTGCTTAGTGAACCCAATAAATAAGTCATCGATATTACAGTCTGCAGCCCGTAATGCCGATAACTCATTGTTGTCTCGGTAAGCAAATGAGAAGTTCCCGAGGGTACCAAAATTACCAATTTGCCCTTCAATGTGATAATGTACATGAATCATCCGATTTACGCCTCGATCGCGTTGTCGCACTAGCTTTGACATCCCGGTACACACAAACAATAAGGTCCTGTAGTGGAATACTTAAAAGATTCGTAAAGGCGAACACTTATCGTAAAATATTTCTTTCGTGACTAACCACGATCATCGCGCTCCTAATCGAGGGATACAAAATTTGAAACCTATTTTAGAGGAACTCTCACTTGATCACTTCCTTCAAATGACAATTACCATTTCGAGCCACACATATGAATTGACACTACAAATGGCACGCTCAGAATCTACATTTCTACCTTCACCAATTCCATGCTAAAAGACTGCTCAATCCTTAAAGCCACTTGGAAGTCTTCCTGGTAAGTCTGGTAAGCTTGCGAGCTGCTCAATCCTCAAAGCCACTTGGAAGTCTTCTTGGTAAGTCTGGTAAGCTTGCGAAAAGGTTATGCTCCTAATGTTCATGTTAGAATCGATATGAAATTAGGCGCACATTTCAGCCTAGTTGATCCATCGTGAATTCCTCACGGATTTAGCTAGAAACTATGTCAAGAAGGCTAAAAGAACACTTAAGGAGTTTAAGGGTCAAAACAAGTCCATTAAATCTAGATTACAAGATATCTGGATTGAATATACAACTCTGATGCTTGAATACGTTTAAATACTTAACTTGGTTATGTGATAGCAATTGAAATGGTTGAACGCTAACTCCACTTGAACGATAGCCTAATGAAAACTGATGAATGAAAATTTAAATTTTCCCACAATCCAAAATTCACAAAAATTCGTTACAATGGTAGCCCTAGGAATATTAAATCACTAGTGGTGAAGACTCGCTCGACAGGGTGTTGATTGGGTGATTGAAGGACTGACGATCTCAACTAAGAACTCCAATGTCTGAGTGGTCCACCTAGACAATCTGTCTACTTTAGAAATGATACAAAGAACAGTAGAGTAACCCAAGATTAACTAAGATATCTTTTATTACCAGGAGGTGAAACTAAGATTACGAACAGAGTTGATGCAGACCAAGATGTCAGAGAGGTTGGAAGAATCGAGAATGAGGAATTTGGCCAAATGGTTCAAAGTATAGTCCTCACGGACTAATGGATAGTACACTGAATGAGATGGTCAACAAACATCGAATCATCACGGTGGTCTCCACAGAGGGGTGTCATTAGGTTTTTAAGTAGTAGCCGTTGACTGGAGGTAATAGATAGAACGTTTACTTTATGCAGTTTCAACATCGAAATGCATAAGCGTTACTCGATTATGCTGCATCAACGCACATCTACACGTTTGGTAAAACATGTCATCATAAGGTGTAAGAACAAATGATTGGGTGAGACAACACTTCAATTGTTAGGAACTTCGTTCATATTCGACATCATAACAAAACTGACTATTTCCTAGCCAAAGGAAATGGAAATAGGATTATGGTCAAAGAATTGTTGATAACTGTCGATAGAATCGACATGATTAATGGTATTTCGGAATTCACGACACTCGAGAGAATTTTCGATTTCCAACTATCTCAACCTTGGATTTGGTAAGAATATCTTCTGCTACGCACACGTCTCCCAAGAAAGGTACAAAATCTAAGCAAGATTGACATTTGAGAAATTTGGTATAAAGCTGGCTGTTGATGTTAAACTGAACTTATGCTTAGAGTAAACAATGACATTATCGACAAAACAATCACATAGACATTTTCTAAGGGTCCACACGAATTCCCTCAGCGGAAACAGCAAGTTTGAGGAAACTGATTCGGTCTACCCGATATCTGCTAACTTCGCCTATGACTAGTGCTTCCTTAATTTTCTCTAACACAAACTTTGGATATTTTAAGCGATCTCCCAACAGGTATGCCTCTGCTCGCCATTCCTAAGGAACGCAATACTCATAGGACCATCATCATTTCTGATCTTCTACTAGTCCCAACTAAACTTCATCCCACTAAGATTTCTCTATTTCACATCACTTCTATGTAAATCAGACTTTGCCCGCCATTCCTAAGGAATGCATGTCGCAGAGTATCGATTCGATGTTGAAAGTCATTCATCAGACAAATACGTTAAACTTGAGGCTCAATCCTGACACGAATTTCTATTGCTTCAAATAGGATGTGACTATTCAGGCAGGATGAGGGTTGCACAACTGTGCCGAATGACATCAATAGACAGAAGCCGTGACATCCGAATGATATCAAGGCCGACACACAACTAGAGTAGGAAAATATCCTAAGTATGCTCTGAACAAACCATGCTCTAATACCAAACTGACACGCCCCGATCCCGATATCCTCAAATACCAGGATAGGCACGTGCTAGTTGACACCCAAGGGTGACGAAGCCATTTTAAACATGCATATAACTAAAATATGTAAATAGGAAGAAATACATTAATGCATAACCGTGTTCAAAGCATACAACTAATCAAGAATAATGTGAAGGAATTATTATAAAAAGGTACGAATAGAAGAACGGGTCCTACCCTGGGAAGACTCGAAGATCCCTACATAGAAGTGCCCTGACGCCTGGATTGTGTGCCTCGAATCTAAATCCTGAAAGGGGCGCAAAACCAAAAGGTGAGTGGACCCAAAATTTATAATAATAATAATAATAATAAGAAAACCATTTTCTTTATTACCATACTAACCCCCTATTTTGAAAACACATATAATACTACATAATAGGTTTTCTGAAAACTCTAGCATGCAATGGAAAACGTTCATAAAACTTGTACATGTCAAACAGTGCTTAGTCAAGGTAATATAGCCGCCCGAAGGCAAATTCGTAAATCTTATCAATATTGTACTCACTAGAGGTATCATAGTCGCCCGAAGGCATAACATGTCCATCACTCGAAGGTGAAGCTGTATGACATTGGGTTACGCCAGTGAAGAAACATGGTAGGCCCTCTTACCCGAAGGTGAAGCTGTACGACTCCGGGTTGCGCCAGAGAAGAAACATATACATATAACATCTCACACCAACACTAGCTGTGGCTAGTGAAACTGTCTGACATTGATTTCGCCGGTGAAGCTGGGGGTATGGCATAAATATCCTCATTTGTGTCCTATGGCCATTGACCTCTACATACCCGTGTTGTGTGGATGTGTTGAATGATAACCCACTAGATAAGCGCCGAAAACATACCTCAAACTCATATCAAATCCAAAGCTCAAAGCCTCATCTCATAAATCCATGATAAGCCATATTTGTAAATCCATAGAATTTCATATACGAAAATCCAATAAGTCATAACCTTTAGTAGAACGTAAATTCGATAAATCATAAATATTTCGTAAAAGCAATATAAATAACTCATAAATTCTTTGTAAACCATAAATATAGGAATCCATAAAAACATAATATAAAACATACTCAAATCATGAAATATGAAATGCATGCAAGCCTAATATTTTATAAAACATGCAATTTAAGAAGGAGTCCACTCACAGTATTCCATTGCCGATGAGCCACTTGAACTAGATAGGATGGTGTCGCTTCCCACCAACGCACCTAAATACAATTTGAGACCATTTGGTAAAACTCTACCAAAATGATAGAATTTGGGAAAACAGACAACGGATTCTGATTCGACACGTCAAAAAACCTAAGGAGGGACCTGAGGTTCCCCCACGCGCAGCCACGGGGCGACAGCTCGAAAGGCCACGCACCACCGCAAGTGCCGAGTTGGGTCGCTGAAAAATTCTTCGAAAAAGTCACTGGCGCCGCCGCCTCTGGTGGAAGAGCATATACTCCACGCGCGGACCATGACAAGTCTTGGGTCCGGATTCGGTCGCATCCGTGTCGGATCTGGCTTAAGTTTAATGGGTTAGGTCTAGTTAGGGTTACATGGCCCAAGGGTTTGGGCCGGGTTATTGGATTGGATCTGGCTATTGGGTTAGGCTTGGTTTGGATTGGGCTGGATCCGATTGGGCTACCGGCCAGGTCAACCCAGTTTCAGACCGTGGGTTGATCAGTCTTCACGAAGAAGAAAGCCGGAGCTTCCAAGCTCCACTCATCACCAAAACCTAACTAAAGCTAGTCATGTAATATACCAAAATGAAGCCCAAGGAACAAGGAACCGAAATTTACCTTTGGTTTCTTCGGTCGTAGCCGGAGTTGGCCGAAAAAGGGCTCGAAAGCCGTCGGACTCGCCGGAAAACTTAGGAAGTTCCCCGAGATATTTTTTGTCCTAAAACCAATCCAAAACACACAAGCATGCTCAAAATCGAACCATGAAGATGAATGTATAAAATTTAGAGTATTCTCGAGGCTCAGCTTAGTCGAGATCGTCAAGGGTTTAAAGTTCGCTGAAGACGGTAAGGTGGTTTCTGCTTCCTTGTGCAGCTTACACAGACATGGAAGAAGAGGGGAAGGAGATCAAGGAGAGATAGAGAGCTAGAGGTGGCTGAGTTGGTAGCAGTGGCGAAGGGTGTAGTGGTCGCTGTAGTTGCGAGAGGTGGGTGGTGGTGTGCTCGGAGAGAGGGAGAGAGTGTTTCTCGGGGAGAGACAAGGAGAAAAGAGAGAGAGAGAGAGATCACATGAGGGATTAAAAAGTCGCCACCCTAATGGTCTGTGATGGAGAAATATCTCCAATTGTAAAATTACCAAAATGCCCTTATTGTTCCGAATACCGTAAAATCTTTGTTTTAGCTCCAAATTCAATTCCGCTTACGCCCACGCATCCGTAACGACGAGTACTACACTCAACAAAATCAAGGATGGTAGCTGGCTAGCACTCACAAGAAGGCATTGAAAAAAAAATTCAAAACTGACCCTTGAAAACTGATGTAGTTAGAAGTGCCACACTAGTTCATAATCTAGGAGCGCATGACATCGATTGGATGACAACCGCATGCAAATCTCAGCAGTAGGAACTGGGCTAGCTGTGCACCTGCCCCTAGTGAATCCATTGACCTCTGTTGCGGACGCGTGGGCTCGCCACTCCCCCTTTCACGTGTTGCTAGGCCCCCAAACTCAAATTCCTATTTTTTCCACCCCAAAACATCTCTTGAGGCCAGTTTGGGATTGATGCACTTTTTTTTGAAAAATTGTTTGTGATGTGTTTTTCAAATAATCAGTTGTAAAATAAAGCAGATAAGCATTTGGTAAACTGTATTTTTAAAACTGTTGTGAGTATGAAAAGTATTATAAAAAGTGTTTGGTAAATAGTAATATAAAAATTGTATCTTTGTATAATGACAAAAATAGGCATGATGTCAAATTTTTTTTTTTTTTTAAAAAACAACTATAAACCAATAAAGTTTTTAAGAGTAATATCAAAGATGACAAGAAATAACTTGATTGTTGCTCTGTTATGTTTTTACCGAACTACTATGTTACATATTGCTAGAGTGCCCAAACATACAAGCAACAATATAGCAAAAGAGTATTGCACAATCAAAGTATAAAAAAACATATGTTGCTAGAACTTTCCTCCCAACTTGACACTAATAAATTAAAATGATTAGCATCATTAGAATTAATAAATAAATATGTATCAAACCTATGAGTTATTTTATAGAACAAACATCACCACTAAAGGGAAATAGCACATCAACAAGAAAAATGAAAATTCTTTAGAAAGAAAACCATAAAATCCAAAACTAGAGTTCGTACCTTCAGAGTTCAAAGAGAGATGGATTTGAGGCTGTGCAAAAAGCTCACAGATTAGGCTAGGGTTTTTTTATTTATATATATATATATATATTGTATATATAATAGCGTGTAAAAAAATAGGGCAGATGAAGCCATTTAGAAAAATAAAAGGGGCATTGTAGGTATAGAGAAACTAATTTTAATCCTTCCGCGTTTTGTATTTTGCTTTTTTTTCTTCTTTTTTTTTTTTTCTTTAAGTGGCTTTGAAAAGTTACCGTGAAAAGGCTTAAACTTTAAAAATAAGCAGGTCTATAAATATTTACCAAACAGATTTTTGGTTCTTCACTTGAAGCAAATTTGGGAAGAAAAAGCAATCCCAAACAGAGCTTTAAACAAACTCCAATGGTTGGGGGTTAAAAGCTAAATTTCGATAAATAATAAAAAATCACTAGACCTACTTCATTCTTACACATATGCACCAGATCATGAAAGAACATCGAAAACTACATAACCTACCCCATTCTTAAACACAAATACATAGGTAGATAGAACTAAATTTTGAGAAGTTTGAACAATTACGTATGTATTCATAGAGTTTTTCAGGTGAAGTTTTGATTTAAATAATTTTTTTTATTTGTCTTAGCGTTGGATTTAATTTTGGGTTGTTAGATCTTCTTATTACCGTTAGATTTGCTTCTATTCGATCTCAACTATTGGATTTAATGTATTTATAAATGTGACTTAAAAAAATCTAGAATGTGGATTTAGCCAACAGTCCAGCCACATGGGTTGTTCGACAACAAAAATAATCGTTGGCCTTTCCGTAAGTGACTGACAGTGTCAGCAACTGGATCCTAGCGCTGGGTTCCACTCACTGACCTTGGCTCATTTTTTGGGTTAAATTTGGCAAAAAAGAAGTTTTAACCCAAGACTTTCTTTTAGCCTAATGATTGAAGAAGTTTTGGACGAGATTAAAACTAAATTTTGAGTTTTAACCCAACCGTTAGAGTTGGTCTGGAATAGGCCTGGTAATTCCTGACACGACCCGATAATCCGACACGACACGACACTAAATTAACAGGTGTTCGAGTTGACACAATAATGAATCGGGTCGTTATCGAGTAACCAGATAAACACCTGTTCAGATAACGAGTTGGTTCGGGTATACACGTGGGTAACACGATACACGATAAGAAAAATATTAATTTTATAATTTTATAACCCTAAAAAAATACTATAATAATTATATATATTAATTTAACAATTTTATACCCCTAAAAACTATAATAATTATATATATATTAAATTAAATATTAAAAATTGGTGACCATTAGATCGGCTTAAATATACATACCATTCAATTTCTTAAGTGTTATATGTACAAAATAAATAAATTTAAATCTACTTAATAAATATAAATATATATATATATATACCATTGAACTTGATGGGATATGAATTCTACGAAACTAATTTCAACAATCCAACCTTCAAACTTGTTTGTATATGATTCGAGATCGCATCAGCAAAAAATCGCAAAAAACAAACATTCGAATATCAAGTAACGGGACAAAACTTTTCAACGGTTATCAACGAAAAATCACGATTTAATGGTTATTTTAACTCCGATTTTGATGATTTTTTACAGCTACACTTCTTGACCATATATGAATACAATGAATAAACTCGATCTTCAATTTAAAATATTTATACTAGTGGATACCACAAAATCTTATGTTATACTTAATGAAAGTATGAATAAACTCTTAAGTGTTAGTGTTGATGCAAAAATAAGTTAACGCACAAATTTAAACCCTATTTGTGACAATTGTAGTAATGATGTAAGTAGGGATCGTTCTAACCGGGGATTAACTAGGGATGCTAACCAAAGTAAAATTAAATTAAAAACGTAAAAACAAAATTTAAAACACTAAACTAGACTCAAAACACTTAACTAGAATAACTCAAAATAAAACTAACAAATAATCTAACACAAATCAAAAGACTCAAAATAATTCAAGAGTTTAGAAAACACAAACTAAATTTATTTCTAACAAATCTAGCACTTTAAAATAAATAGAGGATTGATTTTTGATGAAAAGTAAATTAAAAACAGAAACTTAAAAACAAACTTCTAAGAAAATATATTTTATAGAATTAAAATGATGAGACACTAGTTAGAGGGTTCCTTATCCACACATGAATATATGCATACAATTTGATTCCCAATTATGATTTCAACAAACGAATAAATGACAACGCTCCAAGTTAATTAGGTCCGCTTAAATTAACTTTCAGATTTCCCTATATCCATTGAATTGGACGGAATACGCATCACAACCAAATTATTCTTATCAAGTTCCCTAACTATGGAATACGCATGATAGAGAGACATATCAAAGATCATTAAGTTTAATGGAAATCATAAACATCGACTAGGCATTCATAACTATGGAATACGCATGTTAATCCAACCTAGGGTTTACTAAACACAATCGTGACTAGCGATTTTTACTACTCATGAATATAAGTTCATGACGATGAGGTGAAATTCCCTTATATCCTAGCATCAAGTCTAAGCATGCAAATTAAGTGTCGACCCTCAACCCACATACATAAACAAGTTCTTAATCAACACAGAAAAATAAACCACATCCAACGTTCAAGAATTCATAACTGGAGTAAATCAAATCATAATAAACATTTATCCATGGTTTCAAATTCCCCTCTAACTAAACAGAAATTAATTACACATGTTTAATATAATTGAAAAACAAATTAAATTAAACATGAGTTTAAGAAAAATAAAACCAAATGAGGCAGTGTGCTAGGATCTGTGCTTCTGTCCGAGGCAGCTGGTTGCCTCTGCCTTCTTTCCTTCCTCGGTTTCTGAATGCTAAAGCTACGACGATTGTAATTGGGAAGGAGAAGAAGAAGGCGCCAGAGCCCAATGCAGCTTCGAAGTTTGGGATCAAAATCTGAAATCGCCGTTTGGGAGCCAAGGAAGGTACGACGTGTCCGCCAGAACCTGAAACGCCCAGTGCGCTGCCTCTTGTCCGCGCGTCTCTGTCTTTCCTCCGACTTCCCTGTCGCTGCCTCTTGGCAGCTCACCTTCCTAACCCTGCGCTCCCCGCTGCACAAGCAGCTACCTGCCTTCCCCCCATATCTCCCATCCACGTCTGCTATATATCTTGCTCCAAGGAGCTCCCATATATGCGCACGCTGCCACTAGCAACTTTTATCTTTCTTTTCCAGTGCCAGCACCACCTCCAGCTATTTCTTTATTCCCTTCTGTTTTCCAGCTGAAAAAGGGCAGCTCCCTTTCACGCACTGCCAGCCTTTCTCGCTAATGGCTTCCACCTGTACACCCCAGTGCAAGTTGACTTCCACGCATGCTTCTGCATCTTTTATTCTTTTTCTCCGCGCTTGTTAGCTGTCAGCACAAAAAGGGCAGCCTGTGTTCTTTTTTCTTTTATCTATTTTATGCCAGCTGCCAAGCAGCTTTCACTCCTTTATCCTGCACACACTGCACAGTCCTTTAAGTTTTTTATGACATTTTCCAATTTACATTATGTGTTAAAGTACATCCTGTCTCATAAAATAATCATATGAAAACATAAATAACCACAAAAATTAAAACACAACAATGACAAGAAGAGAATAGAAGTAGGAGGTGAAATGGTGAATGACGGTTTTTGTTATTTTATTTTTTTCTAAAGCTACAAAAATCAAATAAGTGAGCAAGATAATTTTTACGAATTTTGTCACTTAAAATCTTACTTGTGCTAATTTTATTTTCTTAGCTAGATAAATTCTATAAAACACAAAAACAAAGTAAATAGTACAAAAATATGAGGAAATAACTAAGAAAAGACAAGAGAATTTGATGTAAAATATGTATAAATATGAGCTTATCAAGTGTGAACACGGAAATTTCCCGAAACGAAAGAGACAAGAACAATGTGCACAAACAAATATTTGTATTTGATGATTTTTGGGTTACAATCTCTCTTAACTTGATCCTCTGATTCGATCTCCGTAAGGTGTTGATTTGTGCATGTTTCGTTGATCCAAGGGGCGTCGAGGCTTGATCTTGGATGAACTGTTGGAAGTTTCTTTAAGGGGTCGTGGGCTTGATCTTTGAAGGTGGATTTGAGCGGATCTTCAAGGAGCCGTTGGGGCTTGATCTTTGAGGATGAGCGTTTCTTCAAGGGTCGTTGAGGCTTGATCTTGAATAATGGTGATGAACGGATCTTCAAGGGCTTTTGGGCTTGATCTTGAAGAACAGTGATTGACGGATCTTCAAGGGCTTTTGGGCTTGATCTTGAAGAACAGTGATGAACGGATCTTTGAGGGCTTTTGGGCTTGATCTTGAAGAACAGTTGTTTGTTAATCCAAAGGGCCGTTGGGGCTTGATCTTAGGATGAACGGATGATGAACGATGAACACTTTCTTCAAGGGCTGTCGGGGCTTGATCTTGAATTGATGGAAGTTCTTCAAGGGCCTTTGGGGCTTGATCTTGAATTGGTGGAAGTTCTTCAAAGGGTCGTCGGGGCTTGATCTTGAAGGTGGATGATTGTTCATCCAAGGGCCATCGGGGCTTGATCTTGGAAGAACGATGAACGAAGAACGAATAGGGCTTTCTTGATTCTTCGGGAACCTGGATGCTTGAGAGCTTCGGAGTTTCAGAGTTTCAGAGCTTCAAGGTTTTGGTGTAATATGAATTAGTCAAATGAAATGAATGAAATTGGCTTCTATTTATAGAATTTTCCAAGGCCTAATTTTGAATATAATATCCCAGATGAAATAAGTCTTTTCTGTCAGGTGTTGACACGTGTCCTGTTTGATGACTTTTCCAACTTATTTCGATTTTTTGTTTAGACACACGTTACGTGTAAAATTTATGTAATACATGAGCGTTGAAACTTTGATTTATCGGTCAACATTTATTTACCGAAATTTTGATGTCTACAAATGCCCCCACTTCAAGCCGCATCGTATACATGTGTTTGTCACGTGTAGGAGATGCGTTTTGAAGTCCCTTACTGTAGATGTCGATCCAAGGGCCATCGAGGCTTGATCTTGAATTGGGCTTGAGATTTCTTCAAGGGTCGTCGAGGCTTGATCTTGAAGGTTGAAATTGGACCACAAGGAGCTTCATGTGGTAGATGATCCTTGGCTTTGGGAGTGGATGAATCGGCACGTATTTTGTTGCAGTTGTTGACTTTCCACAGCTTTGATCTTGAACTGGGTTGGAGGATTTTTTTTGGATTCCTACAGTTGTTGACTTTCCACAGCTTATTCTTGAACTGGGTTTGATTCAAGGGTGGCGGATGCTTAATCTTGAATCGGACTTGTGATTTCCTCAAGGGCCGTCGAGGCTTGATTCTTGAAAGTTGACTTGAATACATGGCAAGCAAGCACGAGGTGAAGGTGACGACTTGTTGCTTTGTTCAATCCTTCTAATTCACACCTGAGCAGTTTGGTCAACGGTATGATCTTCAAGATTGATGGGCTCTTCTTCCAGTTGGTGACTTGATCTTTAAGGATTTGATTCAAGGGTGGTGAATCGGCACGTGCAGCCCACAACGCCTAGCGAGTCGACCCAAGAATTTGAGGGTCAAAATGAGTCATCCACCCAGAGTGATTGCAACCCTGATGATATGAGACACTTTTGATTTTGAAGAAGTAGCGGATGAATCAGCACGTACTTTGTTGTGCTTGTCTCCACATGTTTCAATGTATCATTTTCCCTTGCCTTATCTATTCTTCTGGCAGAATGTGGCATCTTCTCGAGTTCCTCAGCTCAGACTACTTCTGCTGAGTTGACTGTGCAGGTTGCATTCTTCTCTACTTGTTTCTTCTGCACGGCAGGTAGGCACGAGGTATAGGTGATGGTCTGTTTCTTTGTTCAATCTGTCCAAGTGCCGACCGATTGCTTTCTTTCTCCTTGTCTCGTAGGCAAGAGCAAGGGTAAAGGAAAAGCATGCCATAAGATATCTTTGCCTTTGACTCTGACGATATGAGATACTTGATCTTGAAGATGAATTAGCACGTTGTCTCCACATGCTTCAAGGTATCATTTTCACTTGCCTTATCTATTCTCCAGGCAGATGTGGCATCTTCTTCGGAAGTACATCAGCAGTTGAAGATGAGCACTTGAGAGCGATGCTAGGTAAGCAATCAGGAATGGGAGGTGCCAAATTAGCCAGCGCAACATCCTGAGCAGCCTTGTAAGCAACCACGACGTCCTCGGCGGTGGTTTTCATCTCGTCGTCATTGTTGAACTCGGCGAGGTACCGATGGTAATTGCCTTTCATCTTCAAGTAGAAGACCTTGGACCTGCACTGCTTGACAAGCGCCACGTGCTCCTCGTATGAACTTCCAAGGACGACGAAGATTGGAGGACCATAGACCTACGCGTCCACTTTAATATTTGCATCCAGATGAGTGAACTCCTGGAAGAAGGCTTTGAAATGCTCGTATGAATGCGTCACATCATCAACATCACACATTTCTCGTATTGATAGCTGTGGTGCACCTACATCAACTGTTCGTATTCCCACTCCACTTGCCATAATGGGACCGATGGTCGAACCGCATGCCATGTCATTACGAACTACAAAGTCCTGGACAGGAAGGCTGTGATTCCTTGTTATCTCCCTGAATATTAATGCGGTGACGGCATTGGTTGCGTAGCGTTGATTTGCATTGTGTTTGATCACAAGGCCCCCATGCAACTTGGGTTGGTGATTCTCTTCTTGTTTGTCCATATAATTAGGATGCAAGGTATGTGCCATGTCAGCAGATACAAGAAAGCTCATCTGAATAGCTTTCTCGAGCAGCTTAGAATCTGTGGTGAAGGAACTTGTAATTCGTGAAAGAGTATTCAACATGGCTGGAGACCCAGCGCCCTGGGCAGAATCAGATCCGACCTCCTCATGATCAAACAAAGCCACCATTCTAACACCAGACTCATCTTCAAGGTTGCTATCAGAAGATGTTGCATCTATCAATGCCTTAAGAGAACAAAATGACATGCAAAGATTATCAAGCCTTCCTGAGAAAATAAATTCTTTTGCGGCACCAGCTATTATGCTTGGTTGAGTATCACATGCTTGCAATTCAAAATCAGATATATGTTTTGGTTCACATCCAAGCTGATCTGCAAGTAGCTGTAGTAGAAGTGAGTGATGCTTCGATGCAATTGAGGTTGTTTTCTCATTGGATTTCTTTCCATCATTCTGAGCATCACTATTAGCCTCACCATCTTCAGCAACCACTTTATTGAGCTCGGCCTTGACTACCGTTGCCAAGACGGGAAGAAGATGCGTCCGTGCATTCACTTTGAATGCATCTTTAACATCCCTGTCTAAGTGAATTGCCAGAGTAGGGATCCGCATTATGGGCACCTCAATTCTAACAAGTTTATGTGAATACGAAACAAAGCCATCATTTTCTTTTGTCACTATCACCCTTCCTGCAATCGTCAAGTCACGGTCGAACCATGTATGCCACAGGCCACTACCATAAGTTTGGACACCCACTTCCAAGAACCCGCCTTTAGCAATCTTGGAAACCGGTTTCAATTTGAGACAAGGATTATCAGTATGAGCACCAACTATATGAAATCTGTTTCCAACAACATAATTTTTTTCCGATTGCGAAAGCAACAATGGTGGAGTAATTCCTGGTAAAGAAATACTTTTTACCAGCTTCCAATTTCCAATCCTCCCTCTCCAAAACTTGCTCGTACCCCGCGCTTCGCAGCCGCTTCTTCGCCTCGTCGACGGCGTGGACGGCGGTAGGGGCGGCGTTTAGGAAGCTGATGAGATCAGAGACGATGGAGACTGGCTGGTAGAACTCGGCGGCGGGTGCATCGTCGTCGTCGTCGATGTTGGTGTCGGAATCGCTCATTATCTGGTAATCTGTGACTTGGATGACGTCAGGCAGAGCTGTGGCGTTCATCGTCGTCGTTCCAACTTCCAGGGGTGAAGAGAACCAAAAATATGAGAAGAGTGAGAACGTTTGGGGAAGAAGACAAGCTGGAGTTTGGGCCCGTTGTGGCTTGAGCCCTTTTGCTGCTGGGCCGAGACACTAATGAGGATGGGTCGCTGACGAGGGCCCGGCTTTTGAGTTATGTATATGCATACACACACACACACACACACACACACACACACACATATATATATATAATACTTGTAGATTCCTTTTTTTTTCTTTTTTGTAAATAATAACATATGTATTCATTTTTTTGTAATAAAATTGACTCTATTTAATAAAACACTTATTTTTTTATTTTGATGTGACTGAACTTGAAATTGAATATTCAAGCTGCCTACGTACCCTTCCAAAGAAAGAGATCAAGTCAAAACGTAGTTCAAATACATACATATTTTTTTGGTATTTTCTTTTTGTGCCGTTTGCAGTTTCAACTCATGCAGGCAAGGAATGTTGGTGTCGTGTTGCAGTTTCAGCTCATACAGGCAAGGAGCGATTCATGTCGTTTGCAGTTTCAACTCATGCAGACAATGAGCATTTGGTGCCGTGTTGCAGTTTCAGTTTGTGCAGGCAATGAGCGTTTGGTGTTGCCTTTTATGCTCGTGCAGATCAGGAGCTTTGGTGTCCTGCAGTTTAGGATCTTGCAGACAAGGAGCATTGGTGTTGCCTTTTATGCTCGTGCAGACCAGGAGCTTAGTGTCATGCAATTTAGGCTCGTGCAGGCGAGGAGCCTCGTGTCCTACAGTGTAGGCTCGTGAGGACAAGAAGCTTTGGTTCGTGCAGTTTAGGCTCGTGCGAACAATGAGCGTTGTGAATTTGTCAAACAATCTTGGAAAGGCATTCCTTGCAATCTTCATAGCAAGGTGTCTTGATTGAGTGTTTGAAGAAGTATTCGAGGAAGAAATCGCGCATCGTGATGGGGACGGACGATCTTTGTGTTGAAATTTCATCATTTTTAACAATTTCTCGTTGCTTTTGAGGTTGACAAAAGCTGTTTTGCCCCCTTTTCGGTTGGCGAACTTGTGGAGGAGATGTAGGCTTCATGTGTAATTTCTTCGGAGTGACATGAATCCATCCTTCAACTTCGCTTCACTCGGAACATGCCCCCATCGGTTGAGGTGAAAACTTTGAGTCGGAATAGCCAGAAGTGATGGTGGTATAGTTTGACTTCACTATATCGTCAAGATCTAGCTCGATGATTCCTTTATGAGCCAGCTTCATGATGAGATCTTTCAGCACGAAGCACTTTTCTGTCGGATGACTGATGAAGCGGTGGAATTTACAATACCTTGGACTGTCAGTGCGATTTATCTCTTCTGGCCGTCTACACTCAGGCAAACCGATCACCTTCTTTTCCAGCAAGTCTTCCAAAATGGCAACCACATCAGAGTCAGGGAATGGATATGTCTTCTCCTCAAGCTCTTTCAAAGTGCGTCTACGCCTCTCTTGATCACGAAAAGCTTCAGTTTGAATCGCATTGCCTCGTGTAGAGACTTTGACGGGAGCTGTGTTGACCGTCATTGTTTCCTTGGTGGGTTTCCACGCAGTCTTCTCCACATTTGGCCCACCAACTTTATCAATCTTGTAGTCAAAGATCGGTTCTTTCTTCCCATGATGGGAGATGCTCAACTCCATGTCATGGGCGCGGGTGGCTAGCTCTTCGAAGGTCCGTGGTTTGATGCCTTGAAGGATGTATTGCAAACCCCATTGCATTCCTTGGATGCACATCTCGATTGAAGAGGTCTCCGAGAGCCTGTCTTTACAGTCGAGGCTTAGAGTGCGCCATCTGTTGATGTAGTCAATGACTGGCTCGTCCTTCCACTGATTTGTGCTCGTTAGCTCTAGCATGCTCACAGTGCGGCGGGTGCTGTAGAAGCGGTTGAGGAATTCCCGCTCCAATTGCTCCCAGCTGTTGATGGACTCAGGCTCTAGGTCCGTGTACCACTCAAAGGCGTTTCCTTTCAGCGAGCGCAAAAACTGCTTGGCGAGGTAGTCCCATTCAGTCTCTGCGTTGTTGCAAGTTTCAACAAAGTGGGCAACGTGCTGTTTCGGGTTTCCCTTTCCATCGAATTGCATGAACTTTGGCGGTTGATAACCTCTCGGCATCCTTAAGGCGTCAATCTTCTTTGAATACGGCTTCGAGTACAACCCGGAGGTATTTGAGCTCCCTTCGTACTGTGCCTTGATGGTGTTGGTGATCATTTCTTGCAGCTGCTGGATAGAAAGAGATCCCATGAGTGCCGCTGCTTGGTCTGGCTCCGGCTTCACATCGATTATCTCCACCGGAGGCTCCTCTTCTTCGCCAGCTCCTCTTTTTAGTGGATCATCTTCTGGGTTAGGGTTCTCGCCGTCCTGTGGCTCCAGTCGGCTGACGAGTGCAGCGATTTGCAAGTCTTTTTCTTCCAAAATCCGTGTTAGCCTTGCAATCGCTTCATTCATTTGAGCCAGTTGTTCTTCGATGGAGGTAACGCCGATGGTCATGACTTGTGCAACCAATAGACGTGACTTTCCTTTAGACATCCAGGCTGCTGACGAAGAACGTCGTTGGTTGCTTTGGGATGTCATCTTGTGTGCCTCAGCAACATGCTTCGGTGCCCCCAGCGAGGTCAGGTTGATGACGAACTCGCGCCTTTGATGCTCCCCTTGCTCCTTTAGCAGCACCAACTTTGAAGTGGCATGTTGAGGAGCGGTTGTGGCGTCAATGGATGCTCCGTTCTGGCGGAAGTGCTCAAGCTTCTTCCCTTTGTGAGAACAGCTTGTCCTTTGCTTGATGCCATTGATTTTGGCAGTGTGCTTGAATTTCTTGAAAGGAGAAAGAGATGAGAGGTAGAGATTATCCCACCGGGCATGCCAATTTATGAACACGGAAATTTCTTGAAACGAAAGAGACAAGAACAACGTGCACAAACAAATATTTGTATTTGATGATTTTTGGGTTACAATCTCTCTTAACTTGATCCTCTTATTTGATCTCCGTAAGGTGTTGATTTGTGCATGTTTCGTTGATCAAAGGGGCGTCGAGGCTTGATCTTGAATGAACTGTTGGAAGTTTCTTCAAGGGGCCGTGGGCTTGATCTTTGAAGGTGGATTTGAGCGGATCTTCAAGGAGTCGTTGGGGCTTGATCTTTGAGGATGAGCGTTTCTTCAAGGGCCGTTGAGGCTTGATCTTGAATAATGGTGATGAACTGATCTTCAAGGGCTTTTGGGCTTGATCTTGAAGAACAGTGATTGACGGATCTTCAAGGGCTTTTTGGCTTGATCTTGAAGAACAGTGATGAACGGATCTTTGAGGGCTTTTGGGCTTGATCTTGAAGAACAGTTGTTTGTTGATCCAAATGGCCGTTGGGGCTTGATCTTAGGATGAACGGATGATGAACGATGAACACTTTCTTCAAGGGCTGTCGGGGCTTGATCTTGAATTGATGGAAGTTCTTCAAGGGCCTTTGGGGCTTGATCTTGAATTGGTGGAAGTTCTTCAAAGGGTCGTCGGGGCTTGATCTTGAAGGTGGATGATTGCTCACCCAAGGGCCGTTGGGGCTTGATCTTGGAAGAACGATGAACGAAGAACGAAGAAGGCTTTCTTGATTCTTCGGGAACCTGGATGCTTGAGAGCTTCGGAGTTTCAGAGTTTCAGAGCTTCAAGGTTTTGGTGTAATATGAATTGGTCAAATGAAATGAATGAAATTGGCTTCTATTTATAGAATTTTCCAAGGCCTAATTTTGAATATAATATCCCAGATGAAATAAGTCGTTTATGCCAGGTGTTGACATGTGTCCTGTTTGATGACTTTTCCAACTTATTTTGATTTTTTGTTTAGACACACGCTACGTGTAAAATTTATGTAATACATGAGCGTTGAAACTTTGATTTATCGGTCAACATTTATTTACCGAAATTTCGATGTCTACAGTTAGTTAATCTATTGTTTTGATGGGATACGCATTCTACGAAACTAGTTTCAACGATCCAACCGTCAAACATGTTTGTATATACTTTGAGATCGCATACATCAAATATTGAAAAAAACAAACATTCAGAGATTAAGTAACGAGACAAAACGTTTCGACGGTTATAAACGAAAAATCACGATTTAACGGTTAATTTAACTCCAATTTTGATGATTTTTTACAGCTACACTCCTTAACCCTATACAAATACAATGAATATATGAATACAATGAATGAACTTGATCTTCAAATTAAAATATTTACACGAATGGATACCACAAAATCTTATGCTATACTTAATGAAAGTATGAATAAACTCTTAAGTGTTTGTGAATCTATTGTTTTGATGGGATACGCATTCTACAAAACTAATTTCAACGATCCAATCGTCAAACATGTTTGTATATACTTCGAGATCACATATGCCAAAAATTGCAAAACACAAACATTCAGAGATCAAGTAACAGGACAAAACTTTTCGACGGTTATCAATGAAAAGTCATGATTTAACGGTTATTTTAACTCCGATTTTGATGATTTTTTACAGCTACACTCCTTAACCCTGTATGAATACAATAAATGAACTCGATCTTCAATTTAAAATATTTACACTAGTCGATACCACAAAATCTTATGTTATACTTAATGAAAGTATGAATAAACTCTGAAGTGTTAGTGAATCTATTGTTTTGATGGGATACGCATTCTACAAAACTAGTTTCAACGATCCAATCGTCAAACATGTTTGTATATACTTCGAGATCGCATACGCCAAAAATTGCAAAACACAAACATTCAGAGATCAAGTAACAGGACAAAACTTTTCGACGGTTATCAACGAAAAATCATGATTTAACGGTTATTTTAACTTCGATTTTGATGATTTTTTACAGCTACACTCCTTGACCCTATATGAATACAATGAATGAACTCGATTTTCAATTTAAAATATTTACACTAGTGGATACGACAAAATCTTATGTTACACTTAATGAAAGTATGAATAAACTGTTAAGTGTTAGTGAATCTATTGTTTTGATAGGATACGCATTCTACGAAACTAATTTCAACGATCCAACCGTCAAACTTGTTTGCTTCGAGATCGCATATGCCAAAAATCTCAAAAACAAACATTCAGATATCAAGTAATGGGACACAACTTTTCGACGGTTATCAACGAAAAATCACGATTTAACGGTTATTTTAACTCCGATTTTGATGATTTTTTTACAGCTACACTCATTGACCCTATATGAATACAATGAATAAACTCGATCTTCAATTTAAAATATTTACACTAGTGGATACCACAAAATCTTATGTTATACTTAATGAAAGTATGAATAAACTCTTAAGTGTTAGTGAATCTATTGTTTTAATGGGATACGCATTCTACGAAACTAGTTTCAACGATCCAACAGTCAAACATGTTTATATATACTTCAAGATCGCATACGCCAAAAATTGCAAAAAACAAACATTCGGAGATCAAGTAACGGGACAAAACTTTTTTACGGTTATCAACGAAAAATCACGATTTAACGGTTATTTTAACTCCGATTTTGATTATTTTTTACAGCTACACTCCTTTACCCTATATGAATACAATGAATGAATTCGATCTTCAATTTAAAATATTTACACTAGTGGATACCACAAAATCTTATGTTATACTTAATGAAAGTATAAATAAACTCTAAGTGTTAGTGAATCTATCGTTTTTATGGGATACGCATTCTACGAAACTAATTTCAACGATCCAACCATCAAACTTGGTTTGTATATGCTTCAAGATCGCATACGCCAAAAATCACAAAAAACAAACATTCAAAGATCAAGTAACGAGACAAAACTTTTCGACGGTTATCAACGAAAAATCACGATTTAACAGTTATTTTAACTCCGATTTTGATGATTTTTTTACAACTACACTCCTTGACTCTATATGAATACAATAAATGAATTTGATCTTCAATTTAAAATATTTACACTAGTGGATACCACAAAATCTTATGTCATGATGATCGATGAAAATTAAGGATTTTGTAAAAGAATAACATGCAAGCTTTGAGTTCCATTGGCAAGGTTTAAACTTTTGAGAAGGGCTTCACAACCTGAAAACAAAAACTCTTTCATTTTGCATATCCTTGCACGTTTATCTTGCACATTCAATATTTTGTAATAGACCAGTAGTGTATGGATGTTTGTTTATTAGGCTCTTATTTTTTAGTCTAGATGTAGTACTTAAACGACAAACGTGCTTTAATGTTTTGAAATAATATTTATGTGGTAATGTGTGGTATGTGTAAATTTAAGAAAAAAAAAAATTCTTAACGGGTGTGACACGACATGATCCGTTAAGATAACAGGTGTTACACGAAAATGACACGAATACGACAGACAAGATCTGTTTGCCAGGCCTAGTCTGGAAGATGATTTGGACTCAAAATTTGAGTTTTTTTTTTCTTTTTTTTTACCCCAGTTGAAGACGGCCTTAGAGATGATTTGGACCCAAAATGTGAGTTTTTTTCCACCCCTTGTTGGAGACAGCCTAAGCCAACCTATCATGCTCTTTTATCTTTACTTGTGGGATTGGTATTTGCTAACTTAAATATTAAAAGATAAATTAGTACAATATAATAGGACATAAGGAGTGAGAAAAATGAATTATCTAGTGCCAAGATCACATTACATTATCCCGTCGATTCGACCACACAAGAAAGAGATGATCCTTTTGAGGCTTTGACAAACACAAACCCTACTAATGCTCGTTGCTCCCCCAGTTGTCATGCTTGCCTTTTTACATAAAGTATTTCTACAAGATAATACTAAGAAGATTAAATTTATAGACAAAATTTGTAAAATAAATAATTTATCACCAATATAAATGAGCACGTTTATCAACACTTAAATAATAACACAATCATTAACTTCCATATCATTTAGTTTATAAAATTTAGTCTTCCTAGCATTACACATTTCTATAAGGGTAATGTTAGGTTGACTAAATTTTTAGATTAAATTTGCAAACTAAATAATGTGTCATCAATAAGAATGAGCACGTTAATCAACGCGTAAGTAATAATCAAATCATCAATTTCGATATTATTTAGTTTACAAAATTTTACCTACATATTTAATTATTTAGCATTATCCCTTCTATAATTTAATCACAAACTTTGAATTATTTAATTATTTAATTATATAAAGAAACATCTACTCTATAATTTGTTTTTGGCATTAAAAAAGTAAAGTAAACAAAACTGGGGAAAAGGACAAAATGTGATGTGCCAGACAAGGTGGGGGCAGTGGGGACTACACCCTAATTTTGACAAGCAAATTAATGATATAGGCTTGTTGCGTTTTCGACTTCTGATTGGCTGGACGCCTGCCTAGTCGTACGGACGATGTTGATGTATTGCTAACATTGTACTAGCTTTGCCGGTTTTAACTCTGCCCCTCCCATATTTTATTGTTCTTTTTTTTTTTTTTTTTTTTTGCTCTTTTTCTGGGCTTTCTGTTATGGGTGCCATTCTGTAGTTTATTCTTTATTGTCCATCACAAGAAACAAAATAAAAATCAATGCATTAAAAACAAACAATGATAAAATTAATATAAAAATATAATATGCAGGTGGTGGATAATGTTCAGAATAAATCTACATTGACTAGATGAAAGACTTTACACGTATTTGTAAGTAATTGAGTTACTTCTCATATTACTAATTGATTTTATGTTGAAATTTCAACTTTTTTCGGTGGTTAGTATATTCTTTAATCCACCGCGTTTTAATATCAAATTATTCCTCTCCTCGCACTGCAGGAACAATACATAATAAACAATGATAACATTAATATAAAAAGCGTACCAACCCAGAAACTCAGTACACTCTCATATTTGTACATCTCACTCTTTGGTTTTTCTTTTGAGAACTTTCATCAAACAGGTAGTTTTAAGTTCCTTGCTTTCTCATAGTACTTGCCTTTTGTGTCCAGAATTTAGTTTTCTTGTGTGTTTTGTGGGTTTACCAAAACAAGCAAAGATGAGGCATTTTTGCATACAACCTTTGATTTTTATATTATTATAGTATATTTTACTTTTCTTTTTCAAGGTGGGGTTTTAAGGAGAGAAGGATAGAAAAAAAACAAGGCAAGAAAAAAAAGAGAAAAAAAGGTGGGTGTGTTGGTTGCCTCAGCTTACCCCAGGTTAAGGGTCAATCATCAATCTCCACCCTCCCTGTTTCTCTATAATTTCCTTTCTTTCTGGGTTTTTTAGTCTCCCCCCATCACTCTCCCTCTCTCTCTCCCTCTCTCTCTCTCTCTCTCTCTCCTCTTTTTTTCTTTCTTTCTTTGGCATCTTGTTCTTCTCATATTTGTCCATAGCTTCTTCTGGGTTAGTTTGCATATTTGGTAAATTCGCTCAGTACCCTCTTCCACTACTCTGAAGAAGATCTTCTCCTTTTCTTTGAATCAATCATTCACAAAACACCCACCTCCTCGACCTCCTCCTCCCTCCCTCCCTCCCTCCCTCTCTCTCTCTCTCTCTCTCTCTATATATATATATATATATATGCGCAAATATATGTGCTTTTTTGGGGTGTAGTCCAAGTCCTTGCTCAAAAACTTGAGAGAAAAGAGCTCTCGCTTTCCACTTTTGGCTATTTGGTGATAATTTCGTAAGACTTACTTATTCCCTTAGACTCTCTCTCTCTCTCTCTCTCATCCACTTTTTCTTTGTTTGTTTTTGTTTACTCTTCATTTTAATTTATGCACTCCTCGTTTGCTTACACAAATTATATCTATATGTACATATATTGATTACTTGCCAACCCTTTTGAACTGAACAGGATCTATTCCCTTCCACCTGATAAATACCATCATTCCAACTCACAAAAAGAAATAAGCTTTTTGGGTTAATTTTGCTTATTTGTAAGATTTAATTATCTTCTTCTTCTTTTTGTTATTTTCATATACGTATATATCTCTTTTGTAGACATTGGGATTTTTTCAAGTTTTTGTCTGATGATTTCTGCAGAGACCAAAAAAAAAAATAATAATAATGAACTGATCTCAGAGCCTTCATTTTCTTGTGTCAAAAGGGTGGAAGGAAATTAATTAAAAATTAAATCATCAAAAATGGTGAGAGGGAAAACTCAGATGAGGCGCATAGAGAACACGACGAGTCGTCAGGTGACATTCTCAAAGAGGAGAAGTGGTCTGCTAAAGAAGGCCTTTGAGCTCTCAGTTCTTTGCGATGCTGAGGTTTCCCTCATCATCTTCTCTCCCAGAGGAAAACTCTACGAATTTGCAAGTTCCAGGTATTTTTTATTTAATTTAATTTAATTTTTATAAAACCCCACATAGTTTTTATTTTCTATTTACATGAAAAAAATGCATAAAAAAATGTTCGTTTAATTTGCCAGAGAATTTGAATGTAATAGTAGATCCGCTATTAAAATGAATATGGCATCCATATTATGATTGCCTGTACGAGCTTTCTTTGCACACAGTACCGTACTGTTATATATGGTTACATTTAGTAAGGCCTTTTTTACTTTTCATTCAGATTCTTTTCAAAACAAGTTGTACATTTATTTGTCTGAATAATTTATTCCAGTTAAAATTGACCATCTAACAATTTTTTTTAGTAAAAGTAACCTAGTGAACTATTTGAAATTTTCCAATCAACTACTCACCGTCATATTTGATTAAATTTCATCCAATTTGCCGTAAAATACTAACACGTGAATCACTCTTGAGGTAAAGTTGTGCCACTATTTGACCCCAAAGTGAATTAAATTTCATCAAATTTGACACTGAGAGATTAATTGGTTGATTTCAAATAGTTAAGAGGCTTAATTTACAAAAGAATAATAATAATAATTTAGGAGGTAAATTTTAATTAGAGCAATAATTCAGAGATCAAACGACAATTTACCCATTTATATTTTTTATTTTTTGGAAAACTTTGCCCATTTATATTTGGGTAGCAGTCCTTGCATTACTATTTATAGTAAACTTTAATATATATAGTCTGTAGCAGTTGCTCATTTGATCTGGTTACTTGCACTGAGTTTGGATAGCTACTGTTCATAATACCTTTTGAATTGTTTTGTTCTTTTGCATCTTCAGTAATCGAAGGCAGGAAAATATTAAAAAGAAGGGAAAGAATTAAGTCATTTAGGGCTAGTTCAAGAGTGAGGGTGAGTCGAGTGAAGAGCAAAGAGAAAACTAGAAATTCAGAGTTTGAAACTCTCTTTGTGACAAAAAAAAAGAGGTTCAAAAGAATTAATATTCATGGGTTAATCACAAGATATGGGTTACTAAAGATTAATACTCAATAATTCATGGGTTAATCACAAAGTTAGGGTTAACTTCCATGACTTTTTAAATTATTTAGATCATCTCTAATGGGCTTTTTCAATGAGTTCCTAACTATATAATTTAGGGAAGATTTCAAAAAAATAAAAATTCAACTTCAATCATCCTCTCTATTCACCTCCTAAGATACGGATCCATCTAGTAGCTCCTATAAATATAAGGAATGAGGAATGAGAAATGATCTATTAAATATAGGGAATGAGAAATGAGCTCTTAATGGAGAAAATTTTCAGTGTGCCATGAGCATGGCTCGATACACCAAGTGTCATAATACAAACAGTTGAATTTTTTTTTTCAAGTATCCAACCACTTGTATTGTGACACTTTACATGTTTTTATTAATTTTTTTTTTAAATTTTAATGAAAGAAAGACAATTTTGGGTATTATAAAAGTTTGACCATTTTTGCCTTCTCCCTTTACATATATATATATATAGATTATTGACTCATATGTATTGTGACACTTTACATATTTTTATTTTAATTTTTTTTTATGCCTTGTAAGTGTGTTTAAGTGTGAACTTTGTAAGTTTGTCCTTTGAAAATAAGACTCATTGTTTAACTCCAATAGTTTAATTTCAAATACAAAGCAAAGCATAACTTTACAACAAACATAATTAATTAAAAATATAAGGCAAATGAAGAAGATGGTTAGATAATTAAAAAATTTAATTTTTTTTATGCCTTGTAAGTGTGTTTAAGTGTGAACTTTGTAAGTTTGTCCTTTGAAAATAAAACTCATTGTTTAACTCCAATAGTTTAATTTCAAATACAAAGCAAAGCATAACTTTACAACAAACATAATTAATTAAAAATATAAGGCAAATGAAGAAGATGGTTAGATATTTACAAATTTTATTATTTTTTTTATGCCTTGTAAGTGTGTTTAAGTGTGAACTTTGTAAGTTTGTCCTTTGAAAATAAAACTCATTGTTTAACTCCAATAGTTTAATTTCAAATACAAAGCAAAGCGTAACTTTACAACAAACATAATTAATTCAAAATATAAGGAAAATGAAGAAGATGGTTAGATATTTATAGAATAAAAATAGGGAAACGTATTGGATGTGGTCTCTATTTATCAATGTTCTTTGGCTGAAATTTTGTTGGTTTTCAGTTTTTCATTGAAGTCCCTGAAAATAATGTAATAATGTAATTCTATGTACGTTATTATAATTTTTAAATTAAAAATTATAATTTGTAGTTGTTTATATTAATGAGATTTTAAATAAAACCCATGATTTGTGGGAGTGAAAATATTAAAAGATAAATGATACTCTACAATACATTATACATATATATAAATATGGGTACATTTATAAAAAATAACCAAAACATGGGTACATTCTTCAAAACCAAAATAATATATACTAGGTTCAATAACATTAGTAAAATTCTTTGATTAAATTTGACATAGATACATTCTCAAATCAAAGAAAAAGAATGTACCCATATAAGTTTAAAAGTTGGATTACAAAAAAATAGAATGGATTTTGTATTAAAAAAAAAGGGGTACATTTTGTGTACATTTTACATATAACAAATTGGTATATTTAAGAACGGGTACATTTAAGACTAAAAAATTGAAATATTATATGAACAGGTACGTTTAAAATAAAAAAGTTGAAAATATGTTTATAAAAATGTAATGAGTACATAACTTATTTTAATTAAATTAATTTTTTTTAATTTGTAAATGTTTTGAATTAAAAAATAATTAGGAACTTAGTAAATGTTTGAGTATTAAAACCCTACATCAATAACTAATTTTTATTTTTAAAAATTATGTAACTGAATTATTAATATATTAATGATATGGACTCCGATCAAAATGAACCGATGGAAGTGGTTTTTTGGGGTATAGGTTCCAAATTTCTTGCCCAGCCTATTGGGTCATGAGTGGACTTGCTCTAAAAGACATGTAGAATTGAATTGTGGTGTAAGAGGAAAAGGTTTATGAAGAATTAAAAGTGGAACATGCATGCTGGAGCATTCAATTTGCATATATTAATACATCATATGCTTATATAAAGGGAAGATTTATCATATTTGGCATTGGTCATAAACTCAGCATGCAGGGAACCATAGAGCGTTATCAGAAGCATGCGAAAGACAATCAAACCAACAACAAATCCAGTTCCAGTGAACAAAATATGCAGGTACGTACCGTGCCTCGTTTTTGTACGTAAGTTCATCCCAGAAAGTGTTCACAATTGCGTGGACGAACTTATTGGAGTACTGTTTAGATCCATATCTTGGTCTTGTGATGAGTTTTTGTTTAAATCGGAACATGCAGCATCTGAAGCAAGAAGCAACTAGCATGATGAAGCAGATAGAGCTTCTTGAAGTATCAAAACGGTTCATGGCCTTGTCTGAAACTTTTCTTTAATCCGAACTTGTCGTCGAAATATTCAGTTTTTTAATCCTTTTCAAAAGGCTTCTTTTTTTAAACGTGGAATTGCAAATTATGCCTCAGGAAACTCTTGGGAGAGGGTCTAGGATCATGCACTCTTGCAGAATTACAAGAAATAGAGCACCAGTTGGAGAAGAGCGTCTACAACGTCCGAGCCCGAAAGGTTTATCTGAGAAACTAAAATTATTTAAGCACCTGTAGATTCTGGCACTAGCAGTTTCTCATCTTTGATTAAATTGATATTTAACAAACTTTTTTTCTCTTTTCTAATTAATTCTACAGAGTCAGGTTTTCAAGGAACAGATTGAGCAACTGAGAGAAAAGGTAAAACTGCTACAACATAAAGTTCAAAAATAAAGAATTGCATGTCTGCTGTGCTACTGCTAGCTGACTAAATATTACAAAATGTGTAGCTGCAAAATAAGAAATCTACAAACAGTGCAGAAAAGTTAATTCCGACAAGAGGTAATGTTATGGTAGCTAACTATGTAAGGCTTTTTTTTTTGGATAAATTTCAGGAAAAACTCCTCACAGCTGAAAATACAAGACTGGTTGAGAAGGTAAACCCACCTTATCAAGTTATCATAATCTTCTTTCATATTAAATGTATATTGTAAATTTAGAAGTCACTGGTATTTTCTTATGTTGTACGGATACGGATACAGGGACATGACATCTGGGAAAGTGGAAAGAAACTCATGTTTCTTGAAAGAAATTGAGTGATTGTTCCTACTTGATTTTATTTACAAATTTAGAAAACCTAGCGTTTATATATCATGTTAACATTATTCCAATGCCATAAGCCAGCGTTATTTTATACATTTGGTTGTCACTTGAGAGACTTAACTGGTAGTTTTTATCGATAAAACTTGATGTCAATGGTTGAACAAAAAATGACAGTTTCACTTTTTCTTTGTAGTATGGTAGTTTCAAGAAAACATTGCACGAGCGAAGGGAAAAGACACCTTACAATGAAAGTAGTACAAGCTCGGATGTTGAGACTGAATTGTTCATTGGACTGCCGGAAAGTAGGGCGAGGCGCTAGCTTCCACTCCTAGAGAGCCGACATTAATATAACCTAAAATCCATGAATGAGCAGATATATTCTTTCTGTAGTTTCAGATTGTTTTTTTGCCCTGCATTAGATTGTTGCTCCACTAAATTAACATTTCAGTGGAGCTCTGGAAGTAATCACAACTGTATTGTAAGAGGGATCATATTGTCTTCTTGGAAATGATTATGATGCATATATATGGACTGTTTGATTTTTGTTATATATATATCCTTATGTTTTATTGAAATTCTCCAATGTTCTTTTTACGTGGTCCTTTTACTTCGTGTTCTTTCATCAAATGCAAAGCATCTATCATCAGTTAGCTACTCAGTCTCGTCTCTACTTTGTTAGAGGAGGTTTTGAGTTCAAATCTCATGAACGACACTTGTTGAATAATAGATAGAAAGAGTAATAAATATGTTGGTTGTCATCACGGATTCGTCTCTCTGTGTTTTTTTTTTTTCAGCAAACAAATAGAAAACATTTTTAATGGTGGATAACAATGGAAAGTATTGTATATAGAACACATTGCAGCGTTGAAACATGGATGTGAATAAAAGAAAGTACAGTGTTAGGGAGATACAGCCAATTACTACTAGCAGAGGCAAATATGGAAAGCCAAAAACCCATGAGTCACCCAAGGCATGAGATAGGGTGGGGTGAAGGGTAAAAAACTCATGAGCCACCCTATTTTACCTGCCCCTCCTAATCTGAACCACAAATCAACCCCAACTTCGATAAAATGATTTCGAATCATCTCCAAAATGTGCAGCACCACCAGAAGTTTTAGCACCTGCAGATTCCACCTCCAAGGACATCCATCCTCAAACCCGGTTTCTCTATCACGCAAACAATTTATCGAAAATAACAATTACAGTTTTTTTTTAAAGAATATTAAGTTTTTATGATGTATTGGTTAATCCTTTATAGTTTTATCAAGCAGTGGTTTGTTGAAGAAGTTGGTTCACAGCTTCTTTTGTAGGCAGTGCAGGAATAGCTCCTTTCTTTTGCACTGTCAGGGCACCACAACCATTGGCAAACAAGAGAGCTTCTCTAAGTTTTTGTTCATCCTGGATCAGTAAAAGAATTCAGATTTTCATTACCATATAAGGTGACATGTGTTTAGAAATCGAGTGAAAAGAGTTGGGCTCGTTGAAAAGCGGCATAGCCCAACAAGTTTATAGAAAGTCCGACACAACTCTTGATCACAAAATGGGCTGTTGTGTTACGGTAAGCATGACACTGAAGCCTATTTTGTTGTGCCGGCTCGGCCCATCTATTTTGTTTAGAGGTTAAAAAGAATCTTGCAAATGTATACCTTGTACAGATTAATGTCTGAACCCAAACTGTTGAGTATGGCAGCAACAAAAGAATCACCGGCACCGGTGGTATCAACAGCATCAGTTTTGATACCTGCAACCTTACCCTTAAATTCCTGCACCACGATAAAAAAAAAGGGATCAACAAAACCAAACTAAACTGCAGGTAAAAACCAATTAACTATTTACATCATGATGGATGTTAACCTTTGTGTAGTATCTGCAGCCTGCTGGCCCTTCAGTTACAAGCAGAAGCTTCAGATTGGGGTGGTAAAGCTTTTTCAAGACCACCTCATCATCATAAGGATCATCACCTCCGGTTAAGAATTCAATTTCTTCCTCGCTTATCTGCAATTTCAAGAATACATTATAACACGTGGATTAGTAACACTAAGAAACAGTGTGTGGCCGTTACACTAAACAGCATAATGCACCTTAATAATTTCAGCTTGGTTCCATATGCTCATAATGCCTTTCTGAGCAGCCTCTGCAGATGGCCACAGTGGCAATCTCAGATTCGGGTCGTAAGAGAGGATACAACCGGCCTTTTTGGCAATGTCCATTGCAGCAAGATGAGCTGATCTGCACGGTTCCTCAATCAAACTAATTGATCCGTAGTGAAATATGCCGGCCTACATCAGTCAATTATAATATTGTCAATAACTTAAGGAATTAAAAGTGACTACTGATTACATTTGGATTTGGGGTTTAATGTTTTACCTTTTTAATCAGATTTACATCAAGTTCTTTTTCCTGAAGAAGCATATCAGCACTTGGGTTGCGGTAGAACATGAATTCTCGCTCCCCGTCACTTCTTAGTGTAACGAATGCCAATGCAGTCCGCGCATGCGGATCAAAACGCATCCCGGAATTGTCCACATTGTTTTCTTTCAGAATGTCAGCCAACATGTATCCAAATTCATCTTTACCAACCTGAGATACAAACGGTAGAGACTTTAGTTTATCTAAAACAGAATGGCAACACAGATCTTAAAGCTATATAGTATATGTCAATGTAGATGCTTAGCACAGTAAATTTGTTGACCCCAAATTGACAACCACATTGATTGCATATCAAATTCAGTAAGGTTGAAGTATCAACAATATCAATAGTATCCGTGAGATATCCATATTTTGAAAAAGTTCAGTTAACCGCACTACAGAAAAATTCTATATAACACATTTGACCAAAGAAAATAACAGAATGTTGCTAAAGCTAGTTGTAATACAAGGAAGCAGAAAACTAAAAGTGATTTTGGATGATTAGAAAAGCACCTTGCCCATAAAAGCTGCTGAGCCTCCCAATCTTGAAATTCCAACTGCAACATTAGCTGGAGCTCCACCAGCAGCTTTCTTGAAACCATCTGCATCTGCAAGGGAAACTCCGGCACTAGTCGGGACGAAGTCGATCAACATCTCCCCAAAGCAAACAATCAGCTCTGAGTTCTTCTCTTGGATACTACTCTTTTTCTTTAAAGATAACGATTTAGATGAACCTACAAAGAACCAATTGGTTAAGAACTTAAGATCCGTTCAGAAAGCCAAATTTTTCTATCTCAATAATCCAGCGTAAAAGGAGATTATGACTCGAACATTCTTGTGTTAAACAAAATTTCAACTCATTGAATTTGACATGATTCATGTAAAAGTCCTAGATATTACATAACCAATAATTTAATTACGATCATATTTTGTAGCTTAGGGAAAATGTTCTGGATCAAAATTTGCCAACACCAATTCTCGATATTGTTAAAGGATCAATTGGCTCTAAAAGCTTAAGCTGTCAAGAAATAGGTCAACAATGTATATCAAGCTAACTTATCTTTCTCGCATGCAGCTTCATCCTCCACGTGAAACATGATCACTAGATCCCAAAAGCTTAGCTTTCAAGAAAATCGGCCAACAATGTACATCGAGTTGACAAATATCCTATCATTTACCTCGAGAATTCATTTGGGTACAAATGAAATCCAAGATTTACCACAGTAACACAATTTTTCACAAGAATCAAAGGGGGCATCAAAGAAATTAAAGAAAGTGGAAATATTAATACCAGAAAGAGAGGAAGAATTCCTAACAAACTTGAAGCTGCCCTTTTTGGATCGCTCAAGTGTGACAGGGAAGCAGCTGCATCCTGTTGGAGC
Source organism: Malus fusca (assembly GCA_035220775.1). Classification (NCBI taxonomy): domain Eukaryota; kingdom Viridiplantae; phylum Streptophyta; class Magnoliopsida; order Rosales; family Rosaceae; genus Malus; species Malus fusca. The sequence goes on from CM069060.1 coordinate 16,740,789, forward strand.
CATTTAATTAAATTAATCAAGAGTTGAGTTAATTTTGCTTTCAGACCAAACGTTGATTAAAAAGTTGAAAACTTGAAACGCAGATCAACGTTGGTCCTTTTTACAAAATCTCACAACTCAACTCTGCATATTCATACAATTAGAATTTTGATTAATTAAATAATCGAGAGTTTATATATATAACACTTTTGCGGGATCATTAGTTTTGCTTTTATTAGAATGTTTCGATATCTCCAACTGAATTCTCTATTTTTGAGCTAATTTTTTGCTTAAATATCTCCAAAATCATCTTTTTACAGTGACCACTTCAACCATAGAGTCCCTATTTTAGTTGGTGATGATTTTTTTTTTTTGTTATCTTTTGATATCAAAATGTGGGTTGGCTCAACTTTTTAATCTTTTAATATTGTGTTCTTGGCTGTTAATTTTGTTTTTTGTTTTGTTTTGTTGTTTGGTTAACTGTTGGGTATTGGATTCTAAATAGATAGCGACCAAGTCTTTTATTATATGTTACAAAAATGGCCATGAGCCAACCTGTTGTATGCTAATATATTCTCTGTACAAAGATAATATCAAGCAAATAAATAATTAACTTTTTTTGCCGCTTAGTATTGTGGTCCAATGATTCTTGTTCACTTGCAAGTCGGAGTTGTTAATGTTGACTCCCGTAAATGGCAACTTCTATGCCAAATTATTATGACATGTCCATTGTTTTACTTAATCCAAATCTTTTACCTTAGTGTAAAAGAATAGATAGACCAATTTTATACAAAATTTGCAAATCATGTGATGTGTCACCAGTACTAAATAATCAAGTTAATCAATATTTAAGTAACAATTTAATTATCAACAACCAAATTATATGGTTTACAAAATATGGTTTAAATAGGTGATTCCTAGCATTACATTGGGTAAAATATATCCTCATATATAAAAATATATAACAAACTACCTTAGTTGAACTTGGTTAAGCGTAAATATAGTCTAGACTATTGAGTAGTCCGACTTTATGTCCATTAGATTGGCAAGTAAGAAAAAATAATTTTTCCTCAACTCAATCTTTAACAGTTCATTACACTACTAATTAGTCCGGATTATTGAAGAAAAATTGACTGAACTTGCAGAAAAGATGAACTAATACTTTAATTATATGTACTTGCAAAAAAGTTGGGTGCCAATATAGGAATGAGGATCCTTGCCGGATTCTCAAATCACATATGTTCATCGTACATCGTGCGGTCAGAAATCATTGTAATTTTTTTTATTTAAAATTAAATATAAACAGTACCTGACGAAAACTAGCCGCACGATGTACGATGAACGGATGTGATTGGAGGACTCTCTCCCAATATAGCACTTAAAGTAATTTGACCTATAGTTTCAAGACATGAGTTGGATTCCCGTGGCCTCCTAAATTAGATCGTCGTCGAGCAAATTTTAGTTCGTTATAGAGGCAAGGTCTCTAGTCAAGTTTACACGAAATACATACCAAATTAATTGGTAAATATTCTTGATCAAGTGTTAAAAAACCTTCCTACGATACAATGATACCTCGAATCTCACATGTGATGGGGGAGTTCTTCAGTACCTAAGTAACGATTAGAAGTCCAATCGTCAACTTTAACTAGCAATCATGGATGAACTCTTAGATCGTAAGTTCATAACTAAAGGCACTACAGAAAAACTTAGCCAAATGACAACAACGTACTCCTTATGACAATGCAATATCCTCTTTGTTACAGAATAACGTTGATTTTTAGATAACCAAACACGATCGAGTACTCTTTTGTGAAACAAGTACTAGAAGAACTAAACCCTCTGTCGTCAATTTTGTTGATTAGGTACATGAATAGCATTCATTTTCTGATTAGTTACAAAGGATCGAGACATAAGATTTCCTTATCATAGAATCACCGAAGAAGGAAAAACTTTTGCATAATCATGCTCAATAAAGCGGTTTACCACAAATCAATTCCTCTTACACCCACATTAGCCAGCCAGCACACCCCCAATCGTATTCCTAAACCACCCATTAAATAGTTAATGCAAGTCGTGTGATCGGTTCTCTCTTTCCTATATCGTTTGTATAAAAGAAGCAAACAAAAGAAAAACAACTTTGATTGGATTTGATTTATCACACTCCAAACCTCCAAAGCCCACCTTTAATGTAAACCAAGGCTCAATTGAATGGTCATTGACAATCCAACCGTCAAGGCCCAAAAATACAAGCAATTATCAATAAATAAAAGTAAAAAGAAAACCAAATAAGAATAAGGAAACACAGGAATCTAGAAGTATAATTACAAATTTACAAACATCTCTTGTCAGTCATACTTAAAGTAAATATATGTTGGCAGATTACAATTCTTAAAGTCATATATATATTCTTGCAAAGTATAGATATTAGAAAATATAATTTATGATGCTGCAATAATAGATAAAATATGAAATATATATCCTTCATTTTTGGTATTGAAGGTTTTCAGAGAACCCATCCTTGGATGAAGTTGGTCTCACCAGTCAAGCTCTTTGGAATAGATGATCCCTCAGCAGGATGATACTGATGGTACCTGTTCAAAGTTCAAACAAACAACCATTTTCAGTTTCACATCAAATATTTCTACCATTACTTTTTCATACTAGTAAATTAACCAACGTTTTTTTTAGAACTATGGCGAAGGGATGATTGAAATGAAAACTATATGGATGCAAAAAACAACTCTTTCCGCTGCTTAAGCTCGGAAACAAGCATTTTCGCATAAGGATACTGTTGCACCCTTTTTGCATGGGTCGAAACAGGTAAAAATGTGGTTTGAGCTGAGTCAAGATGAGGATGAAATGGTCTTTAATTCTTCAAAAGATAAATATAGGATGAAGGGATAAGACATATTTTTTTAAAACTCTAATTGCCAGTATTTTTGTAGTTGAAGTTGTTCCAGAAAAACAATGATCTGATCAGTGAGTTTAGCTGAAAACACAAAAGAGAATTGATGAAATACCCCATTTGTATGACAGGTTCAGGTGTACAGTCCATGGGGTTGGTTTGTGAAGAATGCAAAGAAAAGTTGCTACTTCCAGCCGCTGCATCTGAGCTCCACATGTTTTGAATGACATTCAGATTCTGCCCTTCTGCCTCAAGCTGATCAAATTAAAGCACATAAACAAAATACTAATTATGATTAATTAGATTAATGCCACAAATATGGAGGAATATTGCTGTATAATTAAATAGAGAGAAATATCAGGATCGTATATACCTTGACCCTCAGCTGCTTGTTGAGGTCTCCAAGGTGGCGCTCCTGCCATATTTGAATATTACAAAACAATTGGATGCTAATGACAAACTTAGAACACAAAACTTTGCAAGAAAAACATAACAAATTATAGGTCAATAGCTATTTGGGTTTGTGAAGGTTATACAGCTAATTTAATCATGAAAATGGTGTGTTATTTTAGTCGAAATGTTTGTCAGTTTACATTGCAGGAAATCTAAACATGGACCAATCATAATCCTAACTCATCCGTCACCACATACATATGCAATGACATGACAATAGAGGGACGCTGAAGATCTCTTTATATGTAGAAGATGGTTAATTAACTGTATATAATTAAATTCAGAATTCTCTTACGTACCTTTTTGCGCAGGTCCTCCATTTGTTCAATCATAAGCTGTGTCTACAATCAAGAACAATCCAAATGTATTAGTCCAAATTAATTTATTATGCGATTTAACTAGCTAGTTAATTAATTTAACATTGTGAACTTAATATATATATATATATATATATATGTTCATGTGAAAAGGAATGAAATCTGTATCATGGGTTGGTTGCCAATCTACATTTGATTTCAAAATTTAATTAGGCAAAAAGTATTAGGCATGAATTTATTTTACAATATTTAGAACATATATAATTTGTATAGAACATATATATATATATATATATATATATATATATATATATATATACATAAAATATATATATATATACACATAAAATATATATATATATACACATAAAATATATATATATATACATAAAATATATATATATATACACATAAAATATATATATATATATACACATAATAAATATATATATATATACACATAAAATATATATATATATATATATATCTATATATATTGTGATACCTGAGTGTCACTAGATGATGATAGCTATAGAAATAGGACCCTCTAGTTGTGTTTTTATATTTGTGATCGGCGTACAACCAAAATTAGAAAAAGGATTAGCTTTCAGTGCTATAAATTAACAATTTAATTCCCTAACGATTGCAAGTAATTATGTATTAAGCGTCACCTTCCTTTGTCTGGTTTGTGCAAGAGCTCCTTCAAGTTGTTTTTCAAGATTTTGCAACTCCTTCACACTCAGTGGTCCAAGATCTTCACCAAGCAAATGCCTTAATCCAAATGCATGATCACAAAAATAAACCAAGGTTAGCAGATAATTTATGGATATAAAGTTATTGATTTGTTAATTTCTAATTAGTTACAGCATAACCTTTGAGTTCGCTGAAGGGATTCATATTTAGCTTTCAGTTTTGTGACTTCTTGGTACCAGCTCTGCATGATTGTTAGCCATAAACAAAAACAAAACATAGTTAAGATCATTCACGAAATTAAGCTTGAACTAACTAAACTATTAAACCCATGAAATTAATTGCTGATTTGAGTGCATTACAAGTTTAACCTAAAGGAAATTACTTCTGATAAACAGTAGAAATTAGCTAGAATAACCTGTGTTTCACGTTCAATGCTATTCTCATGTGGAGCGAAGGAGCAACGTTGGTATCGTTCAAGGGTTTTGCTCATACTGCCAATAGAAAGTATAAATTATTATTATTATTATTATTTTGTGATAAATGGTAGGTGATCAAATTAAGAAATTATTCCCACAGCAAATTCATCAGATCAGCATATAATTTTTTATACCAAGAAATTCACTAAAGTACCATCTAAAGTACACTAAGATATAAAAATTCTTTTGAGCAAAAGTTACATAGTATTATCTAAATAAATGTTCTGGGCTGATTATGTAAAATGAACATATATTTTAGTGTAAAATGCACATATATATGAAACTATAAACTAAAAACTTGGCAGGAAATGAACTTTAAAATCAATGAAACAATAAACTCTCTAACTTCTTTACACACACATACATTAATGAGTTAATGACTCAGATTCTTGTTGAGGTTAAAGATCTTTAGTTAAGATCACCATAAAATAAAAAGTAAAATATATAGATGTTGATTACATATGCAATGTGATATAGATCTGTACCTATTTATGCAAGTGTTGCAGCTTCATAGATATGCTTGAATCTGTTTTCCCTTTATTTTAATGAAAATTTTTAGAACCCAGCTTCAAAATCTATTTCCAGAATGTAAAAACTGAAAAATAAACCTTTAAAACCAATAATGGATTTTTTTTTTCTTTCTATTTAATATATGGTCTGTGACATTACTTGTACAGAAGAGAAGGGAAATACTAAACAGGTAAGGCAAATCTATAAACTACTGGACTGATGATATCATCAGATGATTCACAATTGTAGGCAGAACTTGACACATGAAAGGCTTTGAGAGAGAGAGAGAGAGAGAGAGAGAGAGAGAGAGAGAGAGAGAGAGAGAGAGAGAGAGAGAGAGAGAGAGAGAGAGAGAGAGATTTTCACCAAAGTAGCAAAACAAAACAAAAATCTACTGGGGAACCTGGGGGATAATTGATTAACATGGAAATATGTATCATCAGCTATATATATATATATGCAGTTGAACATGCACCATTTAATGTACCATTCCCGAAAACGGATCATACAATTTTAAAGTTGGGACTGAGATCCAGTTTGTCAAACCAAATCCTTGACTACCAGTTCTTGTTAAACAAAACCTGGGATTCTCTTTCCAGGAAAAGGCAAACTTAGGTAACATCTTTTCTGAAAAATCTTCTGATTCAAATACAAATATTTTTTTCTTGGCCAAAAACCATGACTTTACCTAAGAATGAGCAATAACCCTAGCTGGGTTCTTTAAATAAAAAAACTAAAATAATATAAATTACCATAGATCTGAAGGACCAAAGATCTGAAGAACAAGGTTTCATCTCTCTTGAGATAACAATGGTTGATTTGACACACAGCTTCAATGCAAGCTTTTATATATATATATGAGAGAGAGAGAGAGAATCCCAATGAACCTAGGGATCAAAATATGAAACAAAGAGACCAACATAATGTATCCGGGCACAAGGATAGGCTTGATTTTGCTCCCACCATAGAGGCCAGAGAGAGAGAGAGAGAGAGAGAGAGAGAGAGAGAGAGAGAGAGAGAGAGAGGACCATAGGCTTTTAATAGATGAGGACAAGTTTCTATGAACCTTGGATACTGTGTGAGAGAGCGAGAGAGCCTAGTTCTTGCACAAAGGTAAAAGTGGAGTTTCCTAGTCAGGTGATTGCTGCTGGGATACTGTGTGAGAGAGCGAGAGAGCCTAGTTCTTGCACAAAGGTAAAAGTGGAGTTTCCTAGTCAGGTGATTGCTGCAGGTGCCGGTTGTTAACTGAAAGAACAAAAAAAAGGAGCCACATCCATATACCCAGAAGAGCTTAGTTAACTAGAGAGCTTGAGAGAGAGGGGGGATGAAACGTGTCGATCTGTGATTGGGGAAGCTGGGTAATGATCCCTCTTACATAGAGAGACGCAGAAAACCTGCCTTTGTTTGATCCAAAAATCGTTTAGAGCACAAGGAGTACCAGAAAAGAAAAGATTGCTCAGCAAGAGAAGGAGAGATGTCAGAGACAGGTGTTGGAGAAAGAAAGTATTTTTCATACATACAATGGACAGCACAGAAATATATCAGCTACAGAAACAAAAACAAAGGGGGGGGGGGGGGAACAACTAAAGTCATAATCCTTGAAGAAGTAAAAACAACAAATCTGAAACCAAAATTCCAAGTAAAAGCAACAAATCTGTATCCAAAATTCCAAAAGAAAAATTATTTTTATGCAACAACAAAGAAATGAACTCTCTGAGAGAAACAAATGCAGCAAAAAGTATAGGAAAAAGAGAAAAAGAAAATCTAAGAACTACTCATTACCACACAACCCAAAAAATAAGCAAAAAATCTCTTCTTTTTAATTTAGTTAGAGAGAGAGAGAGAGAGAGAGAGAGTACCCAGCGCTGGCAAACTCATAGAGCTTGCCACGGCTAGAGAAGATGATAAGGCCAACCTCAGCATCACAAAGCACAGAGAGTTCATAGGCTTTCTTCAATAAACCATTTCTCCTCTTTGAGAAAGTCACCTGCCTGTTAATCTTGTTCTCTATTCTCTTCAGCTCCACTCTCCCCCTCCCCATATTCTCACCTCTTCAATTTCCCCTTCTTTTTGCAAATTAAATATGAAATCTATATTGTGCTTTTTGTCTCTGTATTTGTTATCCCATATGCATAGAGACAGTGAGATATATATATATATATATATATATATATATATATTCCTCTTCTCTAGGATTTGGGGTTACACAAAAATGGGTGGTTTGGTGAACTGTCTGTGAGGAGTGGGAGTTCAGAAGGGGGCTAGCTAGCTTTGTTTATATAGAGATGGGATGTTCTAGCAGAGAGAATTCAACTGGCGCATGAAACATCTTCTAATTCTATTACAACAAAATACGGAAATCCCAGTAAACATCTTCCTTTTTGCTCCTCCTTTTTTTCGCATTTTAATAATTTTAAGCAATTTTACATAATTATTGATAAGTTTGTTGACAGAGCATATTTGTGCCCTATGGAGATGAATATTATTAACCAAACCCACGCGCCCAATTTGATGTGGAGGAAGAGGAGCTATACAGTTATGTGTACATGGATGATATGTATCACATTCACTAGGGCCAACTCCATTACATGAAAGATACCGGAACAAGAAAATTGCACTTAGGTGTTAGATTCTCTAACCCCTAACCCTAAATAATGTAAATTGGAAAAGTTGATGAGCGGCGGGAAGAAAGTACTTTGGTGCCTATCTACAAGAATAAAGACGACATACAAAATTCCATGAATTGTAAGAAAATTAAGTTAATGAGCCATACAATGAAGCTCTAGGAAAGGGTAATTAGCATATAGATTGTGATAAGAGGCACGAGTCTCAGAGAATCAATTCGGATTCATGTCAGTGCACTCGATTATGGAGGCAATCTATCTATTACGAAAATTGATGGAACGCTATAAAGATATGAAAAGGGATCTGCACATGGTCTTTATGGAATTGGAAAAAGCGTATGATAGGGTCCTAAGATAATTTTTTGGGGGATTCTAGAGAAGAAAGGAGTACGAGTAGCATATATCCAAGGAATAAGGGATGTGTATGATGGAACAAGGATTGCAGCAAAAACTCATGGGGAACAAACTAAAAGCTTTCCAATAACCTTAGGTTACAACAAGGCTCAACTTTAAGTTCTTACCATTTTGCATTGGTAATGGATGAGTTAACGAGACATATTTAAGATGATAACCTATAGTGTATACTTTTCCCAGATTATATAATGTTGATAGATGAAACGCATACGAGAGTACATGCGAAGCTTAACCTTTGTCGGGAAGTGTTGGAAGCTAAAGTTCTTTGTCTAAGTAGGTCCAAGATAGAGTATATGGAGTCAAGTTCCCTGGGAATGGGGCCCAAATAAGATAGGGTTAAGGATTAGAGATCAGGAAGTACCAAAGAGTGAATGTTTCTGTTATCTTGGATCTATCTTGCAGAGTAACGGAGAATTAGATGGAGATCTTCCCCAAGATATCGTAATTTGATATAAATTAGGGTTTCCTTACTTGGGAGACAAGTAATATATTTAATGGACTTAGAGCTAATGGAGTCGTGCTAGACTACCTTGGCATGTGGTAGTTCGATCTGAAATACCCATGTAACTCCAATCCCTCTCTGAGGGATTGTCGATCACTCTAACCACCTTGAGTGTCAAGTGTCGTGGGCCTAAAAAATCAGGATCCCACATACACCATCTTAAAAGTAGTCATTAACGGTTTCGTATCATTGAAATCTACTATGGATCTCAAAAACCCTATGAATCCTCCAATTCAATCACAACCTTGATATCTGCCGAGGCATATCACATTCTTCTTGATACAGAGGTTTTTGGAATCCCATGAGCCTAGACCCAATAGATGGCTCTATCCAGCAAGATATCATCCAATGAGTGGTATAAAGGTTATAGCTTTACAATAACGGTATAGCTTTTGTTCGTGGCAGGAATCTCCGTCGGAGATGTTCCCTGGCCGACGAGCACACAGCTCCCCAAGAGGTTGGCGCCAGTTGATGCTTTGCTGTCGGGCTTCTGCTTCACTAGATGGCTTGTCGGGCAAGGCTCGTCATACAAGGCTTGTCTGGCAAAGCTGAAAGAGAAGGACATAGTTAACTTTGAAAGGTGCCTTCGTGGGGCCTTAGGTGTAGGCCTTGAGGCTCACAATCAAGATTAACTTTTTAGTGCTCAGGCGTGCCACTGCCATCTTCAGCATGGCAGATGTAAAACGGATGTTGAGTTTCAGTTATGTACATGCCCGAGAGCCCGTATTAATTATGATAGGTGCCTTTGTGGGGCCTTAGGTGTAGGCCTTGAGGCTTCCAATCAGTAACTAATCCAGCACTTGAACATATAATGTTTGTTTCTTTGTCGCATACAGTATTATGACTGTTATACTTCTGATCATCAATCCCGAAGAGTAGAATGAATCCAAATAGGTGCCTTTGTAGGGCCTTAGATGTAGGCCTTGAGGCTTCCTATCAGAATTAACTCTATACTCAAACTTTCTAGCCCGAAGAGTAGAATGAATCCAAACAGGTGCCTTTGTAGGGCCTTAGATGTAGGCCTTGAGGCTTCCTATCAGAATTCATTCTATACTCAAACGTTTTATGATAATCATAATATAACAGAAATAAAACTACGATATAGGTCGATTACTTGCGCCCCAAGTAATTTCGGAATTCGTGTTTATCAAGGATTGTCGTGGATGGGTTAAGTCCACATAAGGTTCTTTTTTATGCCTTGAGGTCAAGGACTTTTAAACGATCAAATCTTACATGCCCGAGGGCTTAGAACTCAGATCGGGTTTGAACTGTGAAAACATATTCAAATCGGATTCGAGTGTTGAGAGAGAGTTTTAATAGTCATCTTACTAGAAATAACTTGAATACAACTTGAAGTATACAACATATTGCTAGGCTAATGAATGAAAAGACAAGAAAAAAACAGAGAGGGTCGGGCAAGGTTTAACCTTGTCGGGCAAGGCTGACCGTCTTGCAACTTCCTATCTTTGTGGTTTATCAAGGGTGTTTGAAAGCTTTTAGAAAAAAAGGGAAGAGAGATGAGTTTATAGAAAGAAATCGATACTACAACAAGAGTTGAACAAGGTAGCAGAGCTATTACAAAGGCTTGAGTGAGGGTTTATCCCGAGAGGGATGAAGGCTTGCTGATTACAGCTTCGTTTAAAGGCAAATCTGGCTTTTGAGCAGAGTTTGTGCTTGTATTTGTTTGTTTGATTGAGTGTCCTTATTCCTGATTTCTCTTTCTTCTTTTATAGACAACTCGGCTTGGCTTCCTGTAGCAGTGACCTTGCCCGAATGCAGCTTGAAGGGTAGTGACTCATCAGCTTTTTTACTTGTACTGCCACTATAAAGTACTTTATGGGCTAATTAGCTGGTTGGTCTATACCACTTGGCCTTTGGGTAGGTGGGCAAGTGGTTCACATCGTCTGCACCTAGTCAGAAAAAGAGCCTCTCCTGCATTCTGGACTTCAGCTGGGCTTCGACTGGCTCCGAGTTCTTCTTCTCCTTAGGCTGCCTTTTGGGCCAACTCCCCCTTAAGCCAAAAGTTCAAGTTTTGATCCAAATAGTGCCCCCTTCAATTGATATTTAGCCTGGAATCCCAGGCGCCTATATTGATTGAAAAGCTGCATACGCTTGTACCCTTGTTCTTGGAACTTGTATCTTCTGGTTGAGATCAACGCCACCTGGAGTCTCTTGATCTTCTCATGACTCTTGAACTACCCTCTGATATTCCTATAAATTCCGGCTCTTTCAACAAACCATCCTCGATCTCATCTTTTATCCACCCCAAGTATTTCGGCCTCCTTAGTTTTCTTCTAAAAACTGTGAAATGAGTTCTTCAGGGTTCAAGTGGGGTTTCCTAAAACTCCATTTTCGTGAGAAAAAGAGTTTTCATCAGATAATCACTATCTCCAACACCCTTGGTCAGGCGGTTTCCTCACGAAGGCTTGCCTTCCTGCTCGCTGTCATGATAAGTCAGGCTTCACCATTATACATGGTGATGATTCTGTCTAAGGATCCTCTACCAGGTGCGTCTTGGCCGCACAACCCGATCACCTGATCGGATTCTATCCAGGAAGACATCGGATAACCAGCTGAAAACAACATTGCATCCACTGCACATTTTGTCTATCTATCTTCTTGAATGATTGGTGAACATACACTGCACATTGGTATCCCGAAGCCTACTTTACCTTGCATCCTCTTCAATGTAACAATCTCTAACATCCCATAATGTAGGATAATATTTTTTCAAGAATTTTAACATTAATGGGATGTTTCTGCTCATTCCCTTCAAGATCCGCCAAGTAGTATCCTCCCTTGTCCAATACTCGACTAATAATGAAAGGACCTTCCCACGTCGGGCTCCATTTCCCAAAGCCCCTAAACTGAGCTCCTAGAGGGAGGACCATCTTCCACACTAAATCTCCTTCCTTGAAAGACTTCATCTTCACCTTTTTGTTATAAGCTTGGGCAACAGTTTTCTTTCCTTCCTGAATCTGGTTCAAGGCTTCAATTCGGGCTGCATCTAAGTCTTCAATCCCTTGACACATGGCTTCGATGTACTCCTCACTGTGTAATCCAAACTGATTTTGAATTCTAACAGAACTTACATTGATCTCCATGGGAAACACTGCATCTTGCCCGAAAGTTAAAGCATATGGAGTTGTCCCTGTTCCTGCCCTTTTGGAAGTTTTGTATGCCCACAAAGTATTCCCTAGCTTTTCATGCCACTTTTCTGGACTATCTATCACCATTCTTTTAATAATGTTTACCAAAATCTTGTTGCTGGATTCTGCTTGGCCATTTGACTGTGGGTGGTAAGGACTGGACTGGATCATCTTTATTTTGTATTTACTGCAAACTCCTCAATTTCTTTTGAAATAAAAGATGGCCCACGATCCGTTACTATAGTTTCGGGCACCCCAAACCTATACAGAATCTTGGTCTCAATGAAATTCTTGATTGTGGCCGAGGTTATGGATTTTACTGCCGATGCTTCCACCCATTTGGTGAAGTAATCCGTTGCCATAATTATGAAAGTGTGCCCTTTGCTAGAAGCTGGATAGATCTGCCCGATGAAGTCCATCGCCCATCCTCTGAAAGGCCAAGGTTTGACCACTGGATTTAAAGGCACTGAGGGCACATGTTGGAGAGGTCCGTGCCTTTGACACTCTTCACAGCCTCGGGCATAGGACTTGCAATCTTTTTCCATGTCGAGCCAGAAGTACCCATACTTTCTGAGCAACCATCTCATCTTTGTTCCAGCCTGATGTGCTCCACACACTCCCTCATGTACTTCGGCCATGACTCTCATAGATTCTTCTCGGCCTAAGCATTTCAGTAGTAACCCGTCTGGAGTCTTCCTTAGCAGGTCTTTTGCCCATAAGACGTACTTGGTTGCTTGCTGTCTATTCTTCTTGCTTGTGGGTGAAGAGGGATCTTTTAAATGATGGATGATAAGTGACCTCCAATCTTCTACCTCGGTCTCTAGAACCATTATATCCAGACTGAATTCCCTTTCTAAGATAGAAGGAAGGTTTCTTCTTTGAATCTCGATATCTACCCCATATTTTCTCTCCTGTATTGGCACACCTGAGGCTAGTTGCGCCATCTCGTTGGCCGCTAAGTTGGATCCCCTGGGAACATGATTAACTGATATCTTAGAATCCTAATAACTCAGCAATTGCGTAGCCGCCAAATAATACCCTGCCATGGTGATATGTCTACACTTAAACTCCCCATTTAGCTGGTTTACTACTAGCTTTGAATCACCAAAGACCTCTACCTCCACTGCCCCCAGATCCATCAAGATTTCCAAACCAATTATTAAGGCTTCATACTCTGCCCGATTATTGGTGTTCCCTGGGCAATCTAGGAGAAATGAGTAATAATGATAAACCCCTTGAGGGTTGACAATTACAATCCCAGCTCCCGAAGCCTTCTGAGTGTAGGAACCATCAAAATACAGCTTCCAATGAGTAATCCAGAGGCCAGTCACTCTTCTTATCTCTTGTTGGACCCACTCCTCTTTGCCCGAGATTCCCTTGCTTGGCGGGATCCAAACGCTAGTAACCTCTAAGCTTCCTGGGATATTGATTATCTCATCTTGAGATTCTTGATGTTCTGCCAATAAGTCAGCAATTGCTTGGCCCTTGACTGCCCTTTGAGGTACATACTGAAAACTGAACTCTGATAATGCTAGAATCCACTTCCCAATCCTTCTTGTTAGCATTATCTTTGACAACATGTACTTTATCACATCTGTCTTGGCGATGATGTGCACGTGACAAGGTAACATGTAATGCCTCAGCTTACTGGCAGTAAAATACAGAGCTAAGCACAATCTCTCTATTGGGGAATATCTTGTTTCTACCTCGGTCAGAACTCTACTAAGGTAGTATACTGCCTGCTCTTTCCCGCCTTCATTGTTTTGAGCTACCAAACTCCCGATTGATTTCTCTGAGGCAGAGATATAGAGCTTTAAGGGTTTTCCCCTTTGAGGTGGCACCAACACTGGTGGAGAAGTCAAATAGGCTTTGATGCTGTCAAAAGCCTTTTGGCAATGAATCTTCTCAAGAAATTAATTGTGCCCAGCAGCCTCTGAAGTTGCACTTTGTTGGTGGGCGGGGGTGACTCCATTATTGCCCGAGATTTATTCTTGTCCACTTCTACACCTCTTTGATGAACCAGGAATCCCAAGAAGTTGCCCGCTCTTACTCCAAACGCGCACTTCTTTGGATTCATATTCAGTTTGTGGATCCTCATTCTTGGCAATGCTTGCCTGAGGTCTATCAGATGCTGCCCTTCTGTCTTAGATTTCACCACGATGTCATCAATGTACATTTTCATGCTTTGGCCAATTAAATCATGAAAGATGGCATTCATTGCCCTTTGGTAGGTAGCATCAGCGTTCTTGAGCCCGAATGGCATGACCAAATATTCATATGCCGCCACATGCCTAGGACACCTAAAAGCTGTTTTATGTATATCCTCCGGAGCCATCTTTATTTGATTATATCCGGCGTTTCCATCCATAAAAGATAAGACTTTGTGTTTTGCTACTGCGTCTATGGATAGATCGGCCATGGGTATGGAATACTCGTCTTTTGGTGTAGCGCCATTAATATTTCTGTAATCAACACAACATTGTACTGCTTTTGTTATAGCTTTTAAAACGGGTACAATGTTGGCTAACCACTCCGCATATTTGGCTGGTCTGATAAAGCCAGCTTTTACTAGCCTTTCAATCTCTTATTTGACCTTCTCTTCTATCTCTTTTGACATCCTTCGTGGTGCTTGCTTAACAGGTTTATATCCCTCCTTGATGGGCATTCTATGTTCCACCAAGGTTGAATCTAAACCTGGCATCTCAGTATAATGCCAAGCAAAACAATCTTTGAATTCTTGCAAAAGACATATAATCTTTGCCCGATCATTAATTTCCAATAAACCACTGATTTGTATTGGTATTGGATCCTCCTCTGTCCCTAGATCAATAACTTCTAGAGGATCTTGGACTTCTGGTGGTGGTTTGTCTGGTTCTGCACACAAAAATTCGACTAGCTCCTGGTTCTCGGGCAGGTCGTCTGGCCCATCTAGGTCATATATGGATTCAGCCATTTGGATGGCCATGTCAAATTCTTCTCTACAAGATTCCTGGCTGGTCGAAGTTCTTACCTGCCATTCATGCTCTTCTCTGTCTAAGAGCTCCATTTCTTGCCTTCTTCCTTTCCCATACACCAACAGTCTTTTAATCAGGGACCTGACCGCTATTACCTGATCCTTCCTTTTTTGTTCTGTCATTGATGGTGTAGGGGTGTCGGGACGATATAAGGTCTATCCCACTCCTCTCTAGTAAGGAGCATTCCTTGTTCTAGAAGCTTTTGGGCCGTCACCTTGGTAGGGCGGCCGTTCTCATCTGCTCCTGAACATTTCAAAATTCCTACGTTGGGATTGTAGAAACTTGCTTCAGCAACATTGGCTGTGGGAAGAAATGGCCGTGATTCGGCCTCTACCATCTCCCAAAAGCCTGGTCCTTCTGTGTCTGCCTCGTGATAGACATCCACTTGTTGATGTAGAGTGGAGGGTATGGCAAGACTTTGGTGGATCCAATCTCTTCCAAGTAAGGCTCCATAGGTGGAAGTGCAGTCCACCACAAAGAATGCCAGCATGATCTGTTTAGACCCCAAATCAACTTCTAAAGGCAATATCCCATGAGTCTTGGTGATAGCACCCGAGAAGCTAGAAACTGTGAGGTCTGTAGGAATAAGATCCTCTGTGCGTCTCCCCAACTTTTTCATTTGCTTGGCCGGTAGTACATTAACAGCTGCTCATCCATCAATCAAAATCCTTTTGAAGGGCACTCCCTCCAAATGAGCTGTAACATATATGTGCTTCAGATGATTGGCAAGCGAAATGTTTGGGCGGCTGAAGACCATCTTGTCTGTATAGATCCTTAAAGGACCACCCTTGGATGTTTCAGATGTTTCAGCTTTTCCTGATTCTCCCTCTTCAGCTATCTCCACATTGACATGAGCCATCATTGGCTTAGTTGTTACGTAGTCTCCTTCCATGGTGGCGGGCTGATTAAGTCTGGCACCAAACATGGCGGATAACACATACGCCATGTTGATATGAAAATTGCTAGGTCCTGGCAGTTCTTCTTTCTTGCCCCCAATCTGGTCCATGAACTCATCTAACCAAGCCATCGCATCTGCTGAAAGCAATGGTTCTGGTGCCCCCTCTAAATGATTCACACCTGAATACGGTGTTTGCTTTGGAACTTCCCCGAAAGGATCCATTAACAATAAAGAAGGTGGGTTTCTTTCAGGTGAAACAGTTCCAAAGCAAATAGGCTGCTCTGTCTTCCATCCGGGAGTTGGCACCATGATCATATCTTCTTGAGCTCTCCTCAAGATCCTATATTTCCCAGGGTGTAGGCTTTGTGGCACATGGTTTCCCTCGCCTTCTGTCTTGCTATTAGCCTTTTCCACCTATTTTTTACTCCTCGAGCGGAACTGACCACTCCCCCCAGATGACGTTTTCTCCAACTTTTGATTCTTGGATGTTTAAGACGTCACAAGGGTTTTTAAGGAGTTCATGTAGGCTTTGTGTTGCCTTTGGACCCTTCTAACCATGGAGGCTCCCATTTGTTTAACGGGCTGTCCATTTTTTCCAACCACGTACCATTTTCGTCTGAGGTGGGCAGGGTTATCTTTTTTGACAGGATTTGTTATCCTATCATTTCTCCTGACTTCTCTTCCCATATGGCCTTGCAGAGAGTGCTCTACATTCCTCTCTTTTGGCTTTTTGGCATCTTTATCTTCCGCCTCCTCAGAAACCTCATGATTGCGAAATACCTCTGATAAAGCCCTAGGTTGGGAATCGCCTCCTAACCGTTGAAAAACGCTTCAGGAGGTATCCCTTCATGCAGTCCGCCTAGCTTTCTCATGTGCTTCTTTTCTCTTTTCTTCTTCATTTCTCCTGATTAGTTCATGATCTATGAGGACTCATGTGGGCGGTATTTCGAGCTCGCACTCGCATTGACACTTACTGCATAGAACTATCCCTTTAATTATAGCTGCTCTTGGATATTCGGGCAAATTGACCACCCATTTTGTGGGTTTGTCAACCAATCTTGTTTCTCCTTCCCTTATGACATTTTCCTTCCCCTTCTCAGCCCAAGCCATACTTATCATATTTATTGGGGCCTCTGAGAAGGGATCCGTAGGTTCATACATCACTGCTTCCTCTAGCTGGTTGGTTCCAAGCTTTTCTTTTTCCCTATCATCTTTTTCCCCAGGTAGAGGTAAAGATATAGGAATAGTTGGATTTATAACCTGGTTGGATACTTGTCCGAAACCTGCGGAGGCCTTCTCCAGTCTTTGTAGCATTTTCAACAAAGCAGTTTGCAAATCTTCTGGCACTTTTGACATATTTCTTTGATCAAGTGAGTCCCACCGGGCGTGCCAAAACTATGTTCGTGGCAGGAATCTTCGTCGGGGATGTTCCTTGGCCGACGAGCACACAGCTCCCCGAGAGGTTGACGTCGGTTGATGCTTTGCTGTCGGGCTTCTGCTTCACTGGATGGCTTGTCGGGCAAGGCTCGTTGGACAAGGCTTGTCGGGCAAAGCTGAAAGAGAATGACAGAGTTAACTTTGAAAGGTGCCTTCGTGGGGCCTTAGGTGTAGGCCTTGAGGCTCACAATCAAGATTAACTTTTTAGTGCTCAAGCGTGCCACTGCCATCTTCAGCATGGCAGATGTAAAACCGATGTTGAGTTTCAGTTATGTACATGCCCGAGAGCCCGTATTAATTATGATAGGTGCCTTTGTGGGGCCTTAGGTGTAGGCCTTGAGGCTTCCAATCAGTAACTAATCCAGCACTTGAACATATAATGTTTGTTTCTTTGTCGCATACAGTATTATGACTGTTATACTTCTGATCATCAATCCCGAAGAGTAGAATGAATCCAAATAGGTGCCTTTGTAGGGCCTTAGATGTAGGCCTTGAGGCTTCCTATCAGAATTAACTCTATACTCAAACTTTCTAGCCCGAAGAGTAGAATGAATCCAAACAGGTGCCTTTGTAGGGCCTTAGATGTAGGCCTTGAGGCTTCCTATCAGAATTCATTCTATACTCAAACGTTTTATGATAATCATAATATAACAGAAATAAAACTACGATATAGGTCGATTACTTGCGCCCCAAATAATTTCGGACTTCGTGTTTATCAACGATTGTCGTGGATGGGTTAAGTCCACATAAGGTTCTTTTTTATGCCTTGAGGTCAAGGACTTTTAAACTATCAAATCTTACATGCCCGAGGGCTTAGAACTCAGATCGGGTTTGAACTGTGAAAACATATTCAAATCGGATTCGAGTGTTGTGAGAGAGTTTTAATAGTCATCTTACTAGAAATAACTTGAATACAACTTGAAGTATACAACATATTGCTAGGCTAATGAATGAAAAGACAAGAAAAAAACAGAGAGGGTCGGGCAAGGTTTAACCTTGTCGGGCAAGGCTGACCGTCTTGCAACTTCCTATCTTTGTGGTTTATCAAGGGTGTTTGAAAGCTTTTAGAAAAAGGGGAAGGGAGATGAGTTTATAAAAAGAAATCGATACTACAGCAAGAGTTGAACAAGGTAGCAGAGCTATTACAAAGGCTTGAGTGAGGGTTTATCCCGAGAGGGATGAATGCTTGCTGACTACAGCTTCGTTTGAAGGCAAATCTGGCTTTTGAGCAGAGTTTGTGCTTGCATTTGTTTGTTTGATTGAGTGTCCTTATTCCTGATTTCTCTTTCTTCTTTTATAGACAACTCGGCTTGGCTTCCTATAGCAGTGACCTTGCCCGAATGCAGCTTGAATGGTAGTGACTCATCAGCTTTTTTACTTGTACTGCCACTATAAAGTACTTTATGGGCTGATTAGCTGGTTGGTCTATACCACTTGGCCTTTGGGTAGGTGGGCAAGTGGTTCACATGGTCTGCACCTAGTAAAAAAAA
This sequence comes from Malus fusca, assembly GCA_035220775.1. NCBI lineage: Eukaryota > Viridiplantae > Streptophyta > Magnoliopsida > Rosales > Rosaceae > Malus > Malus fusca. Next base: position 16,759,650 of record CM069060.1, read on the forward strand.
AAGCCTCTCCTGCCTTCTGGACTTCGGCTGGGCTTCGACTGGGCTCCGAGTTCCTCTTCTCCTTAGGCTGCCTTTTGGGCCAACTCCCCCTTAAGCCCAAAGTTCAAGTTTTGATCCAAACAGCTTTACGATGGATTAAGGTGGTTCTTGATTTGCAATTAACTGGCCAACGAGTTTAATGGAGTTTTTGAAATGCGCGTCAAAGTTCATACTATCCTCAACAAATAGAGATAAATTCAAATTCCTCCTTATCTGGGTTAGAATAGATATCTGCCATTTGTACCAAAATCACCACAAATAAGGCACATTAGCCACACCAGAAGGCATGAAAGCCACATACAAATCACACAGGGCTACTAAGCCGTTGAGGGCCACCTAAGTAGTATTTTGTATGAAACTACACTACTCACTCTACCAGGAATGGTTCTCACTGGAAAACTAGACCAAATCTGTGAGTTTCAGGCAGAGAGAAACGAGAAAGAGAGACGAGGGAGAGAGAAATGACACTCATCTCTCTTTTCTAAAATACAATCATATTTGAGTTTGTTGGGCCAACTGTTCACCAACACTATGTTTAAATTCGTAAATTTAAGATTAAACATAAATTCCAAAATGACAGAAATTTTATCTTCTAGAATTTGTGAATTTTATTGTTTGATTAACCTAAAATAAAAATCAAAGTCAAAATACGGAATTTAATATTTGTATAGAGTCATTAATATATAAATGGCAAATTGTAGTTAGGAGATGTGCTAGTAATGGTAGTGGTGATTGTGGTAGCAAAAATCCGTTATCTTTAGTCTTGATGCATTTGTACCTTCAAAACAATTAAACACCCTTGATCAATGGATTTTCGATGCCTAAGTTAGTTTCTCTAAAAAGAAAGAGAGTTTATGACCTAATTGCGTAAAAAAAGCCTACTAGAATTTGGTGGAGAATGGGGTATTTATAGAGCATAAGGTCGCTAGATGTGTAGGGCTTACCATGCCATGCATCTTCATCTAGTTGGCCAAGGTGTGTCATCCGCTGGATGGAGTAGGAAAGACTTATCCCAAAGATACTATTGAATAAATACTATCTTGGAATTATCTTGTGGGATCCCTGATTAGGTTTGATTGTGATTCTTTGCTTGATTGAATTGACCTTCAATTATGAATGTATAAAGACATGATTTAGTTATTAATCCTATCTTAATACCTTTGACTTTTCGCGTTATCGTGGGCATGAGAGCTTTATGAAATTATATTCAATAGCTCAGGTCTTCAAGAGGGTTGAACTGTGCATGGAATAAATGTGGGCCTCACTAATTTAATGAGGGCATCTTTATCACTTGCAAATAGAAGTACAAGGGCAGCTACAAGATTTATCGAATTACTTTTGGCTCCATAGTAACGCCCCAAAAAAATATTTGGACATGTGAGTTGAAATGATAACTTATTTGAATTTATTCGGAAGGTAAACACAGGGGTAGGCCAAAACAAAGCCATGGTTAATCACAACTCTATCAACCGCAATGAATTTCCTTATTTGACACTTACTCATAGAATTTATTTCTGTCGGATCTAACTTTAGAGTTAGATTGCCTATGTACCCTATGAAGATCAAGCCAATCGTAGTTCAGAATCATATTTAAACCATTCATCACTATACATGAAACACTTAAATCTTAAAATAATTTCTTTGACATAATCTATGCTGATAATAGAGTATACCTGTTTGACAAGAAATTTCAATAATTAGAAGAAATTAGGGATTTACCTCAAAGGATTTCAATTACATACTTAATCACCAAATTCAATCAACAATCCCTTCAATTCACTCAACAAACTCAAGTATAGGTAGAAAGCTCGTGAGGAGAGGATCAACTTTCTCTCTTGGACCGAGACCAAAAATAAAGTGAAATTGTCGGAATCGGCAAAAATCCGCCGGAAAACCATCACTCTTCTAGGCTCCAACAATTGATTTGTCTTTCAACTTTCTCCACATAATCATAAAAATGAATAACTAAACCATATATCTAAAAATACAAGGGATATTACAATAATGACGACGATGGTGACTACGATGATGATGTGGGTGCTGGGGATGGCGATAACGAATGTGGTAGCGACGGTGCTTATGGTTACTGTGGTGGGTGGTAGGTGTTGGGTGGTGATGCGGTGATGCGGTGATGATAGTGAGTGGTGGTGGCATCAGTGACAGTGATAATGGTACGTGGTGGTGATGGCTATTCATGGTTTAGTTTTTTTCTTTTTTTTAAATCTCACTCTTAAAAATTTGGAAATGAAAACTATTTGTATGAAATTTAAAATTGGGAATAGGACATTCAAATTCCAAGTTTTTTCCACATGAAATTCTAAATTTCTATGTTTATGAATCGAAACAAGTGAATTTGTGCATGTCAATTTATAAATTTTGATTTTTTTTCAAATTTCAAATTTATTTCCCTCATACCATCTCCAACCTTGACTTAAAATCTAAAAATTTTAGCCCAAAAAAATAGGTTTTAACCCAAAAACAGTTTTTCTCCTCCAACCCTTCTGGGTTAAATTTTTAGCCCGAGAATATTAAAGAATGAATTAGGATATTTTTTCTTAAAGTAATTTAAAAAAAAAAATATTGTAGACTGTCCTAATTTAATTTTATGAACATTTTAACAAAAAAAATATTTAGATTCCGATAAATATTGAAAAATCTCTAAACCGACACCATGAAATTCGTGGAACACTATGAAAGAATATGAAACACATAAAATAATTTTTTTTAATTACTTTAGCCGTTAGATTTAAATTTGGACCGTTAGATCTTTTTTTTTACTGTTAAATTTGATCATATTAGATCTTAGCCGTTGGATTCAATGAATTTATAAATATAAAGCTGAAAAAAAAAGTACACATATATGGTGGCCAGCTCCACTAACCCAGGGGGAATTCTGGGCTAAATTTGCCCCATAAATGAGTTTTAGGTTAAAACTCATATGTGCCCCAAAGATTGGAACAAGTTTGAGTAAATTTAGAACCTAAAATTTGAATTTTACTCCAAAAATTGAAGTAAGTCTCATCCAAGTAAACATAGTACAAAAGAAAATCCGGGCATGTAGGACACACAACACGTTCATTTATCCGATAATTTGTCCTCTTGAATAAAACGAGGTAGCATCAAACATGAAACGTCTGCTCAAATGATATTTTTAATTTCTTCGGGATAAATTTCACAAATTGCCTTTTATTGGGTAAATTCAAGGAATAAATATGTATGATTGGTCATATATATATATTCAGGAAATTAAGGAGTTGGCTAATCCTAAATTTACAAAATTTTGGTTGTCTTTCTCTCTTTCTTGGGTTGATGAATTGTCAGTATCAGTCAATTTCTTGCTTGGAAGATATGATAAAATTAGACCTAAACCCTATGGTCTTACAGGAACAATAATAGAAACGGTTATGCATAGTCGGCTAAAATATTTTGACAAACCTGCAAATTTTGATTCTTGTTGCAGTCATATTAGATTATGAATGTGATTGTGTAAATCCTAGTGTATCTAGGGATATCTTAGAATATTCCCTTCAGTAGATATTATCTTATTAGAGCTGTAATTCTATTAAGGTAAAGATTTAACCTATCATACTATACTACTATAAATAAAGGTACAATGTTGTGATACAACACATACCTCAGAATAGGGGTGGGTTCAAAAAACCGAAAACCGAAAAAAACCGAAAACCAAACCGAACCGAAACCGAAAAAACCGAACCGAACGAAAAAACCGAACCAAATTGAAAAAACCGAACCAAACCGAATTCTTTTGGTTCGGTTCGGTTTTAGTGATCTAGAAACCGAACCAAACCGAACCGAACCGAATTAATTAAATTAATTTTTTTATTTTTTTATTTAATTATTTGTTTTGGGTATTATTTTCTAAACCCAATTTGTAAGTTAAAATGTGCTAAACCCAATGTGTTGCCAAACTTTAAGCTCAAAATATTAAAAAAATGCCTATAAAAACTCTAAACCCTAACCTATTATTTCTCCCCCATATAAGGTTCCGGAACCAAACCTCCTCCTGAAGTACCTACATCCATCTCCATAGCACTGTCTACTTCTGCCCCAGCTTTCTTTTCCAAATCTACTCTCATATAACATGTAACATAATCCATAAACATTTATTTCGGGTAGATTATTTGGGTAATTTGTGATGGAAAAGAATTCAACACACACTAAATAAATCCACCCACGTATTACTTTTACTAATCAAGTTGTCAACATGCAGTTACAAGCAAACAACCCTGATCTTTGAACAACATCATACAATTTAACTTTTCTAAGTCATTTGTACGATTTTTGTGTTGTGAGGTTGTTAGTTTGGACTTTGGAAGACTTGATTGATGATTTTAGTTCAACTTTAAATGTTTATTTTCATTGTCTTTGATTCTAGTTAGAATGCTTATGTTATGATTGTGTTGGATATGTTAAAATTTAAAATTTCAATGTTTTTCATTTTTTTGAAAAAGAAAAAAAACAAAAAACCGAAACCGAACCGGAAAAAACCGAACAAAAAAAAACTGAAAAAAAAATGAACCGAACCGAACCGAATCGAAATTTCGGTTTGGTTTCGGTTTTGGCAAAAAACCGAACCGATTTAAACCGAACCCACCCCTACCTCAGAATGACATCTCTCTCATCTCTCTCTCTTGCCGCCGGCCCTCTCCCTCTCTAGTCCTAAATACAGTTCAGTACATTAGGCCTACAACACGTTATCAACACGCTCTTGTCAGAAGCTAAGGAGCTAAAGAATCATAGGAGGATGCTCTTTTCTACACAATGAAAGGTTTAATTGGTTTTCTGGCAATCAGGTTTTTTTTTTAAATAAATTAAGATATTTGAAACGACCTTGAAGCATGAAAACATTCCCCATGAGGCATGAACCCCCTATATTTATATTTTCCCTTCAATTATATATATTGCATATGTGTTCATATTTTTGCCAATATATATTTGTTCATGCAATACGTAATTATGCTATGTGGAATTTGTGAGTCAAAACATCAAAATTAATTTAGAAGCAATTAGGGTTTTTAACCCTAGAATTCAAAAGAAAAAAAACTAAAAAAATTAAGCCGCGGCTCCATGCCGCAACGCTAAGCCGACACGGATGGCTTGCAACCACGCCATCACCAGGACGTCGTTGTTTCGACACCATGGACCACCATGATGTAGCCCCATGGGCTTGTTCCCCTATACAAACAACCAGGCTTTGGCCTGGGTTAGGTTCCACCGGGCTTGAAGCCCCGAGCTCATCAGCAGGCCTGCAGCCTTGCTGGGTCATCTCCTGCAACCTAGCCTAACCTGCCAGCAAGCCTATGATGCTTGCTAGGCTTTGTCCTAGCTTCGGCCCACCTACAAAAAGCCTCGGCTTGTTGGGCTTCGTCCTCTGTCAAGGCCCGCGATCACCAAAGCCAGCCCAAATGGCTGGGCTTGTTTTCTTAGACCCAAAATCGAAGCCAGCCTACGGCTGGGCTTCGTGTGCACACCCTAGGCTAGCACATGTGATGGGCTCGTGTGCCCCCGCGCCATTTTGGTACAAAACCAGCAGCCTTGCTGCTGGGCCCATCCCAAACCCCTGGCCCGTGGCCTACAACCATGATAGGGCTACCTTGCAGCCAACTTGTGGCCCATTTAACCCATTTAAGGCATTGCCCTGTACACGGCAACCAACCTACTAATATTGGGCTATGATTTTTTTGCTTCTATGATCAAACCTAGATGGTTATGATCTATTGAATTAATTAAAGTGGCAAGCAGTCCATTAGTCTGACAATTAATTCAAAATTATTAGCCTGAAGCTCACTTTTTGGCAATTAACGATTCAATAAATTATTTCTTTTCTTTGAACAGTTGACTATCTTTCGTAGTCCCGATGCACTCACACTAAGCAATCCACAAATTCAATACACTTTGTTATATATTGTATTATGTGTTCTTGTAGGTACCCCTATATATGAACTACACATTCATAACTAAAACGAACCTGTAGTTTTGAATTTAGCACCTTTGAAACCCGAAGTTTTCATTCAAAACTTACCACATGAAACCCGTAGCTTTCATGCTTAAATTAAACCAATACATGTCTATAGAACCCGAATGTTCTACAATATATGTATATGATTTTCCATATGACTAACCACATTTTTTTTGTACCCTTTGTTTTAAGGACATGTCGAACTTGAACAAGCTCGATTTCACTGCTTTAGAAGTATTTGGTAGAAGCTACCTAAAGTGGGTTCAAGACGTGAAGCTGCATCTTACTGCAAAGAGTCTTCGAGCCACCATTGAGGAACCTATCGATGACCCAGTTAATGAAGCTCAGAAAGCTACTGTTAAGATCTTCATCCGAAGACATATCCATAATGCACTGCAGACCGAGTACCTTGCTGATGATGACCCTTACACCCTCTGGGTTGCTCTGGCCAATCGCTTTGATCACTAGAAAAACATGTACTTGCTTGAAGCAAGACATAACTGGCAGCATTTACACTTCCAAGACTTTAAGTCTGTGAATGAATACAACTCTGAAGTTTGTAGAATCCGATCACTTCTTAAGTTTTGTGAAGAGGACTTAACCGAAGAGGATCTCCTGGAGAAGACCTATTCGGCCTTCAACGCCACCAATATTGTCCTACAACAACAATATAGGGCACATAAGTTCACCAAATTTTTGGATTTGATCTCTGTTTTACTTCTTGCTGAAAAGCAGAACCAGTTTTTGATAAAGAATCATCAAGCTCGACCTACTGGCTCGAACGTTTCGCCTGAAGCACATGCGACGAATTCTAGCAGCCACAATCGATGAAAACCCCGCCTTGGTAGTGGAAATTGTCGGCAAGCCCCACCACAGGCTCAATGTCAACAAAGCAGAGGCTCATCCAAGGGAGGAAATTTGACTGGAAGCGCCAACCCCTTGCCCTTAAAGCCCCAAACTTCAAGAACAAGGGAAAAACTACCATTCAATCTGCTTCCACTGAACTGGACATTTGCTATCGCTGTGGATTAAAGGATCATTGGCCACGCGTATGCCGAGCTAACTCGGAGGCTATTGCCAAGTATCATTCCCGTTGTGAGACTAACTTTGTGCATGTGGAACATCCCGAAGATACTACTACAACTATGGAGGTTTCAGACTTTCAGGAGGCATTCGTTCCCATAGAAGAATAAAGTGTTATTTTTCTAAGACATGTTAGGGTGTTTTACACCCCTAATGGCCGAACCCACTAGGTGTGGCTGAACCCCTTATTGTCCTAGGTTTATGGTTTAATTTTTGGACAATTTTTATAAGTCTTTGGAATTATTTGTTTGGTTTTGGTTTGTTTTGAAGTATGGATAATTATTTTTATGCATATTATTTCTCGATTGATTAATTGAATGAATGGAATTATATTTATGCATGTGATTGATTCAATTAATTTTATTTCTAGGTATGACTAGTGGGGAAGGTAATTGTCAGGCTGATAGTGCTACCATGCACGCCATCTTGCCTGAACAACATTATTTTACTAACTTCATACCTAAAAATCCTTCCCCCTCAGCTTTACTATTGGTTCTCTCTACCTCTTTCTTACTTCTCCATTGAAGTTGTTTCCTACCCCATTGGGGGACCTTCTCAAACTTGACATTCTTTGAGGCATCTGACATAGTAAGGATTTTTAAGGAGTTCATATGAGCTTTATGTTATCTCTGGACTCTCCTCACCATGGGTGCTCCCATTTCTTTGACATGTCTCCCATCTTTCCCAACTACTTATCATTTTCACCTTAGTCGGGCTGAATCTCTTTTAGTGACTGGGGAAATCGGGTTCATTGTCTTCTCTCTCCACCCTTGTCTTATGCTTTCAATATAATTCGGCTGAGCTGTTTTCACATTCATCTATCTCGGCATCTTTACCTCTTTGTCTTCCACCTCTTCAGAAGCTTCATAATTTCTGAATACTTCAGACAAACCCTTAGGCTCCGAGTCTCCTCCTAATCTTTGGAACACCTTTTTGGAGGTATGTTTCTCAATTGCCCAAAGGATGCTCCTACGGGCTTCTAACTCCTTAATCTCTCTTTTCCTGCTCAATTATTAATCTATGATGGTGCTCGATGCTGGCACCTATAATTCGCATTCACATTGGCACTTACTACACAACACCACACCCTTAATCACCGCTGCTTGGGGTTTATCGGGCAACTTCCTGACTCCCTCCGTAGGCCTGGAAGCCTACATTCCCCCCCCTTACTTCCCAGGTAGCTTTTGCTTTTCCTTTCTCAACCCAGTTCAAGTTGATCATGTTTATTGGGGCTTCTGGGAAGGGATCTGTGTCTTTCATCATACTTGCCAAGGGTTTCTTCAAACAACAGCTTTCACTTGATAATGAGATCTTGGATCTAATCTCTAAATTGCACACTGTTGGTTATGGAATGGTTAAAGGTATATTGTAGTTTGCAATACTTCTTCCCTATCAACTCTTCTGGTTTAGGCATCTTTTTGGTGTTGTCGGGCACACTCATTCTTACCCTTACTAACTCCTCATAGATTTCTGCTGCTTTGGTTAAATCAAAAGAATAAGTCTGGTACTTGGCGGTTTCATAAGTACGAATCCTCTGTCATTCATCATTACTTTCTGGTCTTTAATTGGCTGGACCAAACCTTGCACCATTAAAGGTTTGAAGGGAGTGGTCATCTTTGCTGCACACTATTAAGGGTACAAGTGTAATACTGTTAGTAATATAGTTAGTAAGTTTGTTAGTATTTGGTTAAAGTAGTTAGAATTTCTCTTATAAAAACAGAGTTATAAAGACAGAGTGTAATATTCATTTGTCAATCAATATAAATCATATTTCTCTCTCTCAACTCTCTCTCAAACTCTTTGTGTTCATCTTTCTTCTTGATTTTCTCTTCAATTCCCAAACACTACAATGTAGGTAACACACACATCTTTATTCCCTCTCATCCATTGCTATCATTTTCTCCTGCCTCTGAACCTTCAAACTCCAACTGGTGAATTGCTACTTTGTTCTTGTAGAAATGAGACACCTTAGACGAGTGCTTCACTTGCTGCTCTTCAATCAACAGCTTCTCATACTTGGTGGCCGCAATTACCAACTTTTATAGTTCACTAAATTGCATATCATAAAACTTTTTTTCTCAATGGTAGTCTTAATGCCTTCTAAGCTATGGATATAAGTTGGGCATGGTTGATAGGGAACTGGCATCTCATCATCGTCCTTCTAAACCTCATCATCAAGTCTTTTATAGATTCATGTGCATATTGTTTCACCTCCAATAGATCATTAATCGTCATCTCAGGCTCCACCCTATATAACTGCTCGTGGAAAGCTATCTCCATTTGCCCCCAATTGGCAATATAATTGAAAGGTAACATAGAGTACCACTGAGATGCTAAGCCAACCAACGAGTTCCCAAACAACCTCAACTTATAGTTCAGGTTGTTTTCAAACACCACACAGTAGTTGGAGAACTTGAAGATGTGATCTCTAGATGACACATTGTAGTATTCTCCACTGAAAGTAGTTTTGGGGGAAAAGGTTTTGCTCATCGATATACTTAAGGTAGGGCTTCTGATACGTAATCCTGAATAGTGGGCGAGATTATGGTTGAGCATTGCTGGTTAGTTGCATTGTTGTGTGGGGTGTAAGAAGGTCCCCACTTTGGGCTACATTTATTGCCTGAGAAAGCCTCCTTATGTGGCTCTGGCTGTCTTCACCTAGACTCCCCTCCCTTATTAGCCAATGGTGGTGGCCTATAAGGGGGATGTTTGCTCGCAGTTGTGGGCACACCTTTTCCTCTTGACTCTCAAACGTGTTGAGTCATTCCATACTTCCTTCCATCTTGCCTGATCTGCCCTTACTATCTAGTGGGAATAATAGAGGGTCAGGCAAACTTGGTTTATGGATCTCTTCTACTCCTGACTGACTGGTTCTACGCATTTCCTTCTTCTTCCCCATATCCTTCTTTTCCTTGAGCAAATGAAATAAGGGAATCAATGGTTCTTTCTCAGGATTTACCTCTCTTATCACATATATGTGATTTAAGTCAACTAATTGTGCCCCAAGTATAATAGAAATTAGTATATGTGATTGAAATCAATGGTTCTTTCTGGATCTCTTCTATTTCGTTATCTTAGGATTGTTGGGATGAGTTAAGTCTCTATGAAGTTCTTTTTCTTGCCTTGTAAACAAGGACTTTTAGTCCATAATCTTATATGTCCAAAACAAAGGGAATTCAGGGCCCTTCAGACCATTTTCTCGATCCAAGTTTATTTTAATGAAAGCTCACTTAACCAGATTTGAATATAAATGGATCTCTTCATTAGAAAACAGTTGGAAATAACTTGAATACATGTTGAAAAGTACATTATGCGTTAGATCTACTAACTAAAAATACAAGCAAAGAGATTCGGGCAAGATTTCACCTTGTCGGATAAGGTTAAACATCTTACAGCCACTTATCTTTGAGTTTACAGAGCTTGTGTGCTAAAAGGGAGGGATGGTAACTAAGTTTTACACGAGGGAATCGATATTACAACACTAAAGGGAGGTAGCAGAGGTCTTACATTAGCCAAAAGCTAGCTTTTCTAAGGGAACTGTACCTAAAAGGACTGAATCTGGACGAGTTTCAGCTTTCTGGGTACAAATTTGGCTTGAGAGCAGAGTTTATATGCTGTTTGTTTGATTGGTTAAGTGTCATTGTCTTTTGTGCTTCTCTTGGCTTTTATAAGCAATTTGGCCCGCCTGCTTTGACTTTGTTCTTAGCCGATGGCTCTTGGATGGCAATGATCATCTATTTACTTGTAATGCCACTAGAAAGTGCTTTTTGGCTGATAGTGAGTTGGTATCTGTCATTTGTCACTTCACTTATAGGCACATAGCCTATGCCTTGGCTGAAAAAAGCTTCAATTTGCTTCATTGCTGGGCTTCGGGAAAATTTGACTTGTTTTGGCGCCTTTAGGCTTCTACTAATACTTAAGCCCAATGTTAAATATTAACCCAAACAATAGTGTTAGAGAGAAACATGCAGCTTTATTCTCGCCATTTTGGCCGCAATCTCTATGAATGAGTGCCTTTTCCCAACTTTTTCCAACTACACCAAGTACCAAAATTTTGTTTTGCAGATCTCCACTCCATGGTTAACTTTGGCTCCAAACATCACCAATTTGTGGTTTGGAGATCTCTGCACCAGGATTCTTCCTTTCCCTAACCTCGATTCTCACATGCAATTTCCCAAGCAATTGAAATGGGGTGGCCTTGACTCGAGTGTTTCCTTTCCCTGACCTCAATTCTCACATGCATGACAATCCTCGTGATCCTCAGGTCATGGTGGTTCTAAATTTGGTGGTTAAATGTTGAGTTTGGCCAAGAAATGTGAAGGCGGTGGTGATTGGTGTTCTCAGTTTAGAGAAAGAGTGAGGGAGTCAAGAGTTAGAGAGAGGTGATGCAGAAATGGAGGAAAAGAAGAGAGAGTGAAGCCGAGTGTGGCGTAATCCTACTCTGAATTCCCCCAAAATGAAATTACCAAATTGCCCTCCATCATCCATAAATCACAACTCAATCTCTGTAACTCCAAATTCGATTCTGTTTTCGTCCATGCACTCATGAGTAAGTAAACTATTTTAATAAAAATAATAAAACACAAGAAATTGTAATTAAACTTAGAAGTCCATAATTATTCAAGTCACCCATACCAGGGGCATTTTTTGTCATTTCACACTTCTTGGGAATAAAATACATTATTTTATGGTATGAGTTATAACATTTGCGAGGTTGTTTTGGGTTGGACATATATTTTTCTATAACAAACCTAAAAGACATGCAATACTTATCGAAAAATCTTTGATATAAATTCTTCAGCATTATCTAGTTTTCCAGACTTTATGGGATAATCAAGGTGGTGAGCTCCTAAGGTAAATTGGCCAAGAGGTTAGCATTAAGTGAGTGGACAAACATGTGACCAAGTTGTCGATACATCAACCAAAATCGTACATATTTACATGATTCACATTTTGGTTGGATTAGACCATAAATATTCCCTTGAATCCACTGTGAAAAAAGGGTCATGTAGTATCTTTTCTAGGGACGACATAGAATTTGATTTCCCTAACGAACAAGCTTGGAAAAGTGTGTATGTAGGCACAAGTTCCTTACTTCGAGTAAGAAGATGCATCGTATAATGTGTGACATCATTGTTTGACCTAAGTGTGTCAAATAGTCGTGCCAAAACAAGTAAATTTCTTGAATCACCCGGCTCCAAGGCGGCCACATGTGGCGTGTCCCAAATAGCCTATTGGCCCTAAAAATAGTTTTGGGCTCCATATTTTGGAGGTGCAAAGATATTCCAGTTTGTTGTCTTCAGTGGTTTCATTCATGATCATTGTTCTCTCGAATATACTTAAAACTCAATAACATTCTTCTAGAACAAGGAGAATATAAGACCCTTTAATGGTAATTGAATACCAGTCATATAAAGATGAGCAAGTCAGGTTGGATATACCTGAATTTGTTGTTGGTAGGGTGATTTAGGCCCTTTGTCCAGACAACTAACTTTCCCAAATTTATACTTAATCATAACTTCCCCACATTTTTACGTAATCATATGTTAATTCGGTCACATGTATAAGAAACATGATTTAATCAAACTCATATTCAAGAACAGTATCCATAACATTGTCCAAAACTGAAATAACCATCTTTAACTCCAGGAACATATAAAACAGTTCATAAAGTAAACCAAATTAAATTAGGGGGTTCAATCAACATGACTTTTCCATGTCAAAATTCTGCTCTTCCAAATGTGTTAGGTGGAGCAAAACTAGTATCACAAATTGACTATTACTCATCACCAACATTGGTAAAGGCACTAACAAATGCATAACCAATGTTCTTCACCAAAACAAAAGTAGATTTTGCAGAGTTGGGTTTAGGAATATTGTCCTTTATTGTTGAATTTTGGGTCTTAGGTACCAAAGATCATAATGCTTATGGTCGTGATGCTACCCCTTAGCAAGCCCTGATTCTACCTACGTTGTAAAACAAACCCTAAAATGGATGAAAGGGAGAGAGAGAGAAAGAGAGAGGGAGAGAGAGGGAGAGAGAGAGGGAAGAGAGAGGGAAAGAGAGATAAAGAGATAGATAGATAAACAGACCCAGATTTGAGTTCGGAAGGTTCCAGTCGAATACGAGAAGTATGTTCAGTACTCTCTAGGTGAGGCTAGATGAACATATTTGGTAGGCGTTTGTCGAAGCAAACCCTTTTGTTCGGTACACCCCTGCCAAAGTAAAGTATGTCATTCGAAACATCCCTGCTAAAGCAGGGCAAAGCCATTCGGTGGGCTCCAACAGAAACTGGGTGAGATTATTCGATTAACTCTAGCCGAAGCTAAGTTTATACCATTCGGTACTTGTTAACACATGGCCCTTCTCAACCTCAAAATAGTATAGGCCAGGAATAAGACCGAGAAAGGCCCATAAAAGATCAAAGTCCAAAGAGAAAAAGGAAGTCCAAATGCCCAGTAGAGTAAAAATGGGTTTTTCCAAGTGCTATAGCCAACTGCTCACCAGTTTGGTTTGACTTAGCAACATAAAGCACTTTTCGACTGACAAGAGCATATGGGTAGACTGACAACTTTATGGCACAAGGCTTTAGGAACATGCCCACTCATACACCAACCCAGGCAATGCGTCGGTCACCAATCAAAGGAAGAAGCTTAGGAAAAAACTTAAAAGTAGCCGAACCACTACTCGAAAGGAACACCATTAACTAGTCAAGGTCGAGTAAGTCGCTCAGTGCGTGTTGGTTTACAAAAACATGCAATCTCGATTGAATGACTGTCACTTCACCATCGAATGGTAAGATGAACGAAAATGTTGTTAGCACACTTTTCCACGCCTTTGTTGGCTTCAATGGATTCTCAGCTTCTTGATAGTCAAGTGGAGCTTCACCTCTTGTACCCACATAAAGTAGTTTATGATAGAAACTTCCATGTTAGTGAAATCAAACTTGTGCCGGTTCGACAATACAGTGAATGGAAGGAACAAGATTGTGGTTGATGCTATGGGAAATAAAAACCTCCATAAGTATCAAAGTTAGGATATTCCGGTTCTAAGACATAGTTTGGTTGAATTTGCATGAAAAACTCTGGTTTTTCTACGGGTGTATTGTTTAATGAAAACTTCGGTTTCAAAAGCATTAATTTAAAATTTTAGGTTCGATTTAGATGAACTTCTAGTAAAAAAAAAGGTACGTGCAAGAACGCAAGAGACAATATACAATTAGTGTAGTGATTTGGAGTTGCTTTAAGGACACAGTGTGAGTAGCTTTGGGATTACGAATGGATGTCAACGATCTAAAAGAAAATAATAAAATATCATATCGTAATTTATAAAAAGTGGGATGCGGGCCAAAAATATGTTTTTTATCGGATTTATAGACTGCATGTCACTAAATTAATCTAATAGGAAGGGCCCAATCAAGGGCTGGCAGTGGAAGCAAAGGAAAAATTGTCTAGGCCCATACATGAAATTAATGTTAGTTATAGGCCAGTCAGTAGGAAGACACAAAATTGGGCTTAGGCTGAAAGACAAGGCACCCCAGCAGCAGTTGGGTGGAGGTCTAAGCAAAAAGAAGAAGCCCATATGGGCTTAGGTCGAAGTGAATAGCAAGCCTAGAGGGATGCTAGTGGCTTGAGAACAAGCCCATAAAACTGGGTATGGGGTTGGCTAGAGGAAGCTCAACGGCGCCGCCACTAATGGCGGGGTTCTCATGCGGGGAAGGTCAGGTTAAGCCTAGGTTTGAACTGGAACCTCGAAATCACAAGGTAGGGGTCCAAACCAATGAGATTCCACGGGAATAACTCACCAAGATTTCTATGGGAATCTCAAGTATTATTGTTGGAGACGACAATGATGTCATAGGGGACGACTGGAGGTCATTAGGGTGGTTAGAATTCGTCCTAGAACGACCAAATATGGTTGGAGATCTAAAGGTCTTGTCGGAAAATCGCACAGATTTGATAAGGTGAACATAGAGATCTAAGGGAGGAAGAAAAGACAGCCAAATCAATGTCGTTTTCTCTTTGGATCTGGACAGTGGCTCGACGACTCCTTACATGGCTCAGCTCAGCGGCTCTAGGCCACGAATCAGCTCGAGCTAGGGTTTTTTTTTTTAATTTTCTATAAAAACCAAAATTTACTTCCATTTTATTGTTTTTCTTTGTACTCACACAATTCACTATGTTAATATTGAATAATTAAACATAATATTGCACTGAAAAATCAACAAAACAATAATTATTGCGTCCATGAACAATGTGTATAATTGAGCATTTTATACAGTATAGGCAATATATAAAGCAAAAATAAATTTGGAGTTAATGCTTCATGGATTGGGAAATGATGAACGATTGAATGTTAGTTGTAGAGATTCGTCTTCAAAATTCTTCAGTTCTCTAGCGCAACAATGTGAGTGTGCTGATATTGCATAGTAGGCCTATTTTAATGAGGGAAAAGAGAGGGAGTAAACTGGCGGCAAGGGGAGGGTGAGGAGAAATTTTTAGTTATAACGGGAACACAAGTGGTACACCACGTGTTTTAATAAGAGTGGTGGGAAATTTTATTTTTTAAGTTATTAATTTTTTGGCACACATATCCTACAATTTGTATAATGACACGTGGTGTACCACTCTGTGTACCGGTCACACTGAAAAATCTCTCAAGGGTGAGAGAGAGAGAAATGCACTATGTGTCAAGTTTCTGATGCCTTGTGCCTTTAGTTATATTATTTATACTAATAAGAAGAGACAAGTTGTACAAGGAAATATCTTCTAGATCTCATAAGATCCTCATACATAATCTATTAAGATTTACATAATCATACTCCTAATGAAATTAGGACTGCAACAAGGATATATTTATATTAAAAAATAAAAAATAAATTAGTATCGAACTTTGGTTTACTAATATTTCTCTTCATTTATAAAGAGAAATCTCAAGTTCAAATATCGTGCAATTTTGATAACAAATCTTTATTTAAGGATTTTAATTGTCAACAAACTTGTGCTATACTATTTTTCAACCAATTGTTTTACTGTTTCTGTGACACATCGTTGAATCTGAGTTCTATGTGCATAGGAGTCTGTAGCACTGCAGATGGGAGGACCCAATTCGTGATGCTCAAGTCTTGTCGAAAGATTCTCATGAGAACATCAGTTGTTTTTTGACATTGTGAATTGCACTTGCAGTGCTAATCTTATCTTTCCCGGACTCTCACTCGTGACATTTTCCTTTTTATTTGGGTTCTATTTATCACATAACTGAAGTGCTACATGTATCACAAAAGGTGGGGCCCCATATTTATCAAGGGTTTGAGATTCAGAGCATTGTGTAACAAAATGGTGGTTGAAATTGACATAACTTTTCATTATGATTTCTAAGATTTAAAATAATAGAGATTTTCATAGTCCACTGTCAATCATCTTGGTCACTCGATGAAAAATCTCCTTTAAATTGAAGAAATTGTCAGTTCAAGTGGCGGGGTTAATTTGACAAGAATACCAAAATAATTGACGGTGGACAATCTAAATGAGCACTTCTATTGATTGTTAATCTCAGGAATCAAAATGAGAAATTATGTCAATCTCATACACTATTTTGGCTAAAACGCCTACTCCTTGTATTGTATGTTAATGTCGTTTTTTTTTTTTTTTTTGGTCGAATAATGTATATAATATCTTCTAAGTTGATAACATCCACCCGTTTAATTTAATTAAAATTTGCGTACACACTCAACCGTTGAATTTCTCGAGCAATTTTGTGGATATTTTGTTGAGCAGTAACGGTAATGCTGGCAAGCAATTTTCTTTCCAAAATCGTAGTGAACACAATGCAATTTAAGTATCTAGACATTGAGTACACAAGAACAAAAGAAGTGATGCCAGCCTGGCTTGGAGAGGAGAACTCACTCATATGCGTAGTGTTTTTGGTAATATAATATATATTATATGCACCAATACATTGTTTTGGTCAAAAATTCAAACATCCTATATTTACTACTCTATTATTCTGGACTAAGTGACAAATAATAAAAGACCTTTGACATCCTATGAATCTCACTGACGACCTTTTCTTTCTAAGAAATATATATATAGGAAAGCAAGAAAAGGTAAATATACATATATGTATACATGTGTGGAAAATTGTCATTCACAAGATTTTTTGTATCCACCCGTTTAATTTAATTTAATTTTTCGCACGCACTCAACCGTTGAATTTCTCGAGTAGTAACGGTAATGCTAGCAAGCAATTTTCTTTCCAAAATCGCAGTGAACACAATGCAATTTGAGTATCTAGACATTGAGTACACAAGAACAAAAGAAGTGATACCAGCCTGGCTTGGAGAGGAGAACTCACTCATATGCGTAGTGTGTTTTGGTATATATTAAGGATCATAGTGTAAAAGATAAGACTTAGAAGTATCAGTTTGTAAATATTTCTATAGTTTGTTAAAGTTTGTTATTTGGACAGTTAGGATTTGTTGTTTGTTATAGTTGGTTAGCTGTCAATCATCTATGTGATGATATATTGTATAAATACTAAACTTTGTAATCTTATTTGGTAATCAATGAGAAGATAATTTTCCTATCATGGTATCTCTCGCCAATGTCTAACGACTGATCCGTTTTCTTCTTCTTCTTCCACTTCCCCTTTTCTCTAACTGAAATCCTAAATCGCAGCCATGGTGACCGCTGCTTCTCCTTCCTCTAATTTAGATTCTCATATTCATCCTCCTCCAGTTCCAAATTTGTGCCCTAATGTCTCTGGCACTTCTTCAACTGCATCAATTACGATCAATAACATTGGTTCCATGGTGCCAATCAAGCTCACCCCAACCAATTACCTCACATGGAGCGCATTATTTGCTCCGATCTTTTGTCGCTACAACCTCACTGGCATCATTGATGGATCTATGGCCACTCCACCTAAATTCCTTTACGATTTATCTGGCAATGAAATCTTGAATCCCGACTATGTTGCTTGGTTTGAAAATGATCAAAATATTCTCATTTGGATCAACTCAACACTCTCTGAATCTTTGATTCCGTATACAGTTGGTGTGAATTCTTCTCGAGAGCTTTGGTCTAAGCTTGAATCGTGCCTTGTCGCCGCCTCGCAGTCTCACATTCATGAACTCCGTTCAAGACTTCGCACAACTACGAAAGGCACCTCCATTGCGGCTGCATATCCTCAACAGATTTAGGAGATCGTTGATGCACTTGCAAGCGTTGGAGCTCCTATTGCCGACTCTGAGCTCATATCTATTACACTTCATGGCCTTCTGTCGGAGTATGAATATTCTGTTAATGCAATCCAGTTCTGTCTTGGATCGACAACTATTGATGAACTGCATGGTTTACTACTAAGCAAAGAAATTCAACTTGCAAATCGCAAGACCTTAACAGCCTCAGGATCTTTTCAGGCTTTTCACACTGATCTGGATCATCTGCTGGCATTCTTCCTCTCCCGCCTCAAAACCCTAATTCTCAATCGTTTGCTGCTCAGAATTTCACCAATTTCAATCAACCTCACGATCGTGGTCAAGATGGCAATTCTTGGTTCACCAATCAACGTCAAAATTACTCCAACTCCAGGCCTAATAATCAGCGCCAGACTTCTTTTCGCAACAATTATCAGTGCACAAATTGTGGTGGTCGATTTGGTTCTCAATTTTTTGGTCGCCGACTTACTTGCCAAATCTATTGTCAAAACAATCATGAGGCTGCTGAATGTAAAATGTCATCTTCAGGAATAGAAGATGAAATTTTACACTACTTTCTTGGCATCGAAGTTAAAAGGTCATCTTGTGGAATTCTGATCTCTCAAACAAAGTATATTCTACAATTACTCAAGAAAGCTAAAATGGATGGAGCAAGGCCTTGTGCTACACATTTGAGTACTTCAAAACTGGATCATACTTCTCCTCTGATATCAAATCCAGAATAGTATTGGTCTCTTGTGGGTGGTTTACAATACTTAACATGGACAAGACATGATCTGTCAGTTGCAGTTAATCTTGTATGTCAATATATGCACAGCCCCAGAGAATCTCACCTTCAAGCTGTTAAAAGAATTCTGAGATATCTTAAGGCTCTCTTGATTTAGGTCTATGGTTCTCGAAATGTTCTCAACCTCTCAGTATTAAAGCATTATCTGATGCTGATTGGGCTGGATGTGCTTTAGACAGAAGATCAACTGGTGGATATTGCAATTTTTTTGGGCAATTCTCTTGTTAGCTGGAGTGCAAAGAAACAGCCAATAGTGGCTAGATCATCCACTGAAGCTAAGTATAGGTCCTTATCTAATATTCCAGTTGAACTCACTTGGTTGTGTAAACTTTTGGTTGATGTTCACTTGGTTCTTCCCTATTCTCCCAAACTGTGGTATGATAACATCTCTGCTTTATCCTTAGCTAAAAAAACCTATCTTCCATGCTAAAACTAAGCATGTTGAAATAGATTACCACTATATCAGGGAGAAAGTGTTTTCTCATGCTATCTCAGTTCATTTTATCTGTTCTCAGGACCAAGTTGCAGATATATGTACAAAGTCCTTGCCAAAGCCCAGATTTCTGCTTCTCAGAACCAAACTATCTCTTCAGTTCCCTCAGCTCAATTTGAGGGGGATATTAAGGATCATAGTGTAAAAGATAAGACTTAGAAGTATTAGTTTGTAAATATTTCTATAGTTTGTTAAAGTTTGTTACTTAGACAGTTAGGATTTGTTGTTTGGTATAGTTGGTGAGCTGTCAATCATCTGTGTGATGATATATTGTATAAATACTAAACTCCGTAATCTTATTTGGTAATCAATGAGAAGATAATTTTCCTATCATATATATGCACCAATACATTGTTTTGGTCAAAAATTCAAACAGCGTATATTTACTACTCTATTATTCTGGACTAAGTGACAATTAATAAAAGAACCTTTGACATCCTATGAACCTCACTGACGACCTTTTCTTTATGATATATATATATATATATATAGGAAAGCAAGAAAAGGTAAATATACATATATGTTATAAATATGTAAAAGTTAGAAAGATAACCTTTACTAGTGACAGGAACAAAACAGGTGTAAAATATCACACTGAAGCTAAATAAAAGAGGGAGGAATAGCTACTGAAGTTATTAATCTTTCCTTTCTTCTCAGTATATCACACTGTCCTTTAACAGCAGTCGAAGCGCTCTATTTATAGAGCAACTCCGTATTATTACAGTTTGAAATTTACAATACATCTTTTGAAAAATGATCTTCTTCATTTCCAAAGTCCACATCTCAACATTGCCAATATTTAAAATCCAATATTTGTGTTTTCAATATCACTGTGGGCATTCACTAACCCACCAACATTTGCAACACTCCCCCTTGGATGCCCACATATCAACATCAGTTGCCTCGTTAAAACCTTGCTTAGAAAAACCCAGTGGGAAAAAACCATAGCGAAGGAAAAAAAGTACAACTTTACCTGGATTGTTGATATAGTGTTAAGTATGCTTATGTTGCCTCGTTAAAACCTTGATAGGAAAAACCCAGTGGGAAAAATCCTAATCGAAGGAAAAAGAGTACAACATGCATGTATCATGGATGCTCCCCCTGACATTTATCTTCTCCTGATTCCGCATTCTCCAAATTTAGCTGTTTGGTAAGTCGACGTAATCTGATACTTTGCACTAACTTTTGGGAGGGACTTGGTGAACAAGTCTGCCAGATTTTCATTAGAATGGATTTGTCTGACTTCAATAACTTTAGCCTTCTGAAGCTCATGTGCACTGAAAAACTTTGGAGATATGTGTTTAGTTTTATCGCCCTTGATAAATCTTTCCTTTATTTGGGCAACACAGGCTGCATTATCTTCATGAATGATAGTTGGATTGTCTGTCTTCGAAGTTAAACAACATGAATTCCGGATATGATGGATCATTAATCTTAACCAAGAACATTCATGACTTGCTTCATGTAAAGCAAGTATTTCTGAATGATTTGAAGATGTAGCAACTAGTGTTTGCTTTGTTGAGCGTTATAAGATTGTTGTATCTCCATTCTTGAACACATATCCAGTTGTGAGCGGGCTTTATGCGGATCAGAGAGAAAACCAGCATCTGCATATCCAACAAGGACCTAGTCATTTGTGGATTTCTCTGAGTAGAAGAGACTCATGTTTGTTGTCCCACAAAGGTATCGCAATACATCTTTGACACCATTCCAATGACGAATTGTTGGAACAGAGTTATACCTTGCTAACAAGTTGACTGAAAAAGCTATATCTGGTCTAGTACATTGCGCTAAATACAACAAAGCACCTATTGCACTCAAATATGGTACTTCTGGACCAAGGACCAGTTCATCATCTTCTTTTGGACGGAATGGATCTTTCTTAATGTCCAAAGAACGAATGACCATTGGCGTGCTAAGTGGATAAGCCTTGTCCATACCAAATCGCTTCAGGATTTTTTCAATGTAAGCTGATTGGTGGACCAAAATTCCACTAGCACAATGCTCGACTTGCAGGCCGAGACAAAATTTTGTATTTCCAAGGTCTTTCATTTCAAATTCACTTTTCAAATATTCAGCAGTTTTGTTGAGCTCTTCAGGGGTTCCAACTAGGTTCATATCATCGACATATACTACCACTATAGCAAATCCAAGGTTGGATTTCTTAATGAACACACAAGGGCAAATGACATTGTTGATATACCATTCTTTGATCAAATGCTTACTGAGACGATTATACCACATTTGTCCAGATTGTTTCAGCCCATACAATGATCGTCTTAATTTGATCGAGAGCATACTTCGTGATTTGTTAGTTGTTTCAGGCGACTTAAGTCATTATGGGACTTTCATATATATGTCAATATCTAATTCTCCATATAGATAAGCGGTGATGACATCCATAAGTCGCATGTCAAGTTTTTCTGAAACCACTAAACTTATTAAGTAACGGAACGTAATTGCGTCCATTACAGGAGAGTATGTCTCCTCATAATCAATTCCAGGTCTTTGTGAAAAACCTTGTGCAATGAGTCGTGCTTTATATCTTGCAATCTCGTTTTTCTCATTGCGTTTCCTTATGAATACCCATTTATAACCCACGGGGTTTACACCAGGCGGGGTTTGGACGACTGGTCCAAAAACATTTCGTTTTTCCAAGGAATTAAATTCTGCCTGGATTGCATCTTTCCACTTAGGCCAATCTTATCTCTGTTTACATTCATCAACAGAGCGGGGCTCAATATCATCACTTAATATGATTTCAGTGGCTACTGCGAATGCGAACATATCGGCGATGATTATTTCATTCTGATCCCACAATTCATTAGTACATGCATAATTTATGGAGATTTCTTTGCTCTCATGTACTGCTGTCTCTTCAGGGACATGTGTCTCATCAAGGACATTTTCTTTTTCTGGAAGTCCAGAATCATGAATTGTAGATTTGTCATTCATTCTTTCTTCCTAAATGATTTCATTTAGATTCAGTTGTGCCCTTGTCTTTCTCTTTCGAGGGGCTGAATCTTTTGAACATGGGGATCTACCACGCTTCAGGCGTGCACCAGATGAATCATTCGCTGCCACTTTATTTTGTCCAACAGGGCCATCAATTCTTGCAGGTGCATTTGCAGCTGGTATATGTGATTTTGTCACTTTCATAGCATCATTAAATGCATCTGGCATTTGATTGGCAATGCTTTGAAGATGAACGATCATTTTCACTTCATTTTCACATTGAGTGCTGATGTGAAATTAAACCCTCTTTTTAACAATTGTAGTATGGATAAATAGGGATCGTTCTAGACCAGGGATTAGGAGGGATTGCTAATCGACTCAAATTAGACTAAATTACACTTAACTAGACTTAAAAACACTAAACTAGACTCTTATGACTCAAAACTGACTCAAACTACTCAAAACTACACAAAACAACCAAATTGACTCAAAACTAACACTAAGGATGACTTTGGACCAAAATTGAACTAAAAGACTCAAAACGATGTGTATGGACGAATTCTAACTTATGTTGACTCAAAATACTAAAAAGAAACCAGCTTGGACAGATTCTAACTAAAAGACACGAAATATAAAGGGGGGAGTGGTTTTTGACGAATTTAAAGTAAAAGCAAATAGATTTAAAGACTCTAAACAACTTTGGATGAAATTGGGTGTTTTAATGGGTGAATGGCTAGTTAGAGGGTCCTTCTCCACACACGACACATATGCATACAAATCGATTTCCAGTTATTATTCCTATTGACCATGAATGACAACACCCCAGATTAACCGTGGACAGCACTAATTAACCCTCAGATTTTCCTAAGTTCATTGCATTGGACTCAGTGTCGCAACCAAATTATTCTTATCAAGTTCCCTACACGAATAGCATGATAGAGATACATATCAAAGATCATTAAGTTCTATGAAAATCATAAGCATTGACAAGGCATTCGTAACTATGAACAGCATGATACTCCTGCCAGGAATTCACTTAACACGATCATGACCAGTGACCTCCACTACTTATAAATATAAGTTCATAACTATTAAGTGAAACTCCCTTATATTTTAGCATCAAATCCATGCATGCAAACTAAGTAGGCCTCCTTAATCAACATACAAGAATAAGTTCTGAATCAAACAGTTAAGCAAATTGCATTCACGATTCATGGAATAATAACTGAAAGTAATCAATTCATATGCAATATATGTTCATGGCTTTGAATTCGCCTCTAGCCAAAACGAGTTTAGTTCCTCATGTTCGCAATTAAACAAAGATAATTTAAATTAAACATTGAAGACAAAAGATAGAATACACCTAAGAACTCTCCAGCAATCCAAAGGTCTTGAATGGCAGGGCACGTCAAAGGGTCTCCTCTTCTTTCCCCTTGCAAAGTTGCGACACAAAAGGGATTTCTGTGTATGATGGATGTGTGGTGTGAATTTATGGTGAGAGATGGGTATTTATAGGCCTAGGGTTTGCACAATTTCTGAAGGAAAAAGGATTACACAATCCTAGGATGAAAGGAAGTAGGATGCATGGCACAAAGCTTCTAGAAATGGATGTTCTGGAAGATTTCTAGAGCAGAGGATAAGACTTCTAGAACCAGGTATTTAGGTGATTTAATGTGAAATTGATTCCCTCTTGCAGCTGGAATTAAGGTATGATAAGATTAGGATCGGATAAGATAAGATAAGGTTTTGGATAATGTTCCTTCCTTTTAGCTGATTCCTTATCTTCTTTGTCTTGACTTTATTTTCTTCATCTCTTCAGCATATTCCTAGCCTCTTGAACTTCAAAAACGTCCATCCACCTTGCTCCATTCATATGCTATCAATTCTCGGCCCAAAACTGCTCCAAATTGCACTTTCTTGCCAACTTTGTCATTTGAACTTGAAAACACACGAAAATAGCTTAAAACGCTCTAATAAACAGAAATTAGCTATGTAAATGCAAGAAAACAAGCATAAATATGCTCCTATCAAGTGCTACGTGGATCAAAATGAGATAAGGTGGGAACAACCCATGTCAGCTCTTTCTGTTCTTCTGGAACGTTCTTTTCTCCCCCTAATGACGGGAAGACTGTCTCATCAAAGTGAATCAGCAAACGAGCTGTAAACATATCACTTGTCAAGGGTTCCAAATATCTGATGATAGATGGTGAATGAAAACCCACATAAATTCCCAGTCTACGCTGAGGTCCCATTTTAGTGCGTTGTGGGGGTGCAATATGCACATAAACAACACAACCAAAAACTTGTAAATGTGAAATGTTTGGCTGATGTCCAAACACAAGTTGTACTGAGAAGTATTGGTGGTTGGCTATAGGTCTCAATCGAACCAAT
Organism: Malus fusca; assembly: GCA_035220775.1. Lineage (NCBI taxonomy): Eukaryota > Viridiplantae > Streptophyta > Magnoliopsida > Rosales > Rosaceae > Malus > Malus fusca. Next base: position 16,784,597 of record CM069060.1, read on the forward strand.
GATGCAGCATGTAAAATGGCATGTCCCCATGTAGGGTCGTCTCTGAGATTTCAGGGGCCCTGTGCGAAATTCATAAAATGGGCCTCTTATAAGACATCTTAAAAAAATTGAACAATGTATTGATGCTAAAAAGCAATATGGAAATAAACAAAACTTAAAAAAGAACCTATCAATAGCTCATTTTTGAGACTGAATCAATTGTTCAACTTTTCTTTTTCTTTGACGCTTCAAGTAGCCAGATGGATATTTTCTAGTAGGTGCCATTTTTATATCTCAAACAAGATCACAAAAAAATTATAATAAGTATGAACAATGAAACCTGATAATCCGTAATACGTGTGCGTCTAATGATTTTTTTGTAACTGCTATTCTCTTGATTTTGCCCTGAAAAGTACAAAAAAAATAAAATAAAAATCATTATAGATGAGAAATACCCAAATCTTCAAATTTCGAGTCAATATACTTAAATTAGTAAATATCTTACTTTGATCGAAGTCTAAATCACTCTGATAATTTGAAAGTTTCTCTTTAATTTCATAAATTTATAAATTAGGGTTTAATAATTTGTGGAAATATAACAGTGGAACGAAGAGAGAAGGGAATTACACTGGGAGTCCGGAACACTGGTAGGCACAACGTCTGAGATTTTGACTTCGGTGCTCTGGTACTCTGGTGTGAAAAGAAGAAAAGTGGAACGCAGTTACGTAGTGTTGGGATTTTGGCGTGAGAAAGTGTATCTGAATTTTGCCTCGGTCAGTGGGTTTTCCACTTTAATTGATTAACTTTGCCGGTTTGCCTTTTATTAATTATTATTTTATATATTTTCATATAGGTTTTAGCCGTAGGTAGTAGTCTAAGTCTGATGGGTCATGGGTGATGGCTTAGTAGTCTAAGTCTGATAGGTGATGGCTTTTAGCTTTAGGTAGTAGTCTGACATGGCTTTTAGGTAGTAGTCTTGGCCCATTGGATTTTTATATGTATATATTTTGATTTGATTAGTATTTATATATATTATTTTTATATAATATTATTATATTCAATAAAAAATATTTTTGGGGGCCCCCAAAATTTTGGGACCCTGTGCCATAGAACCGGTTGCACTCCCCCAAAGCCGGCTTTGTCCCCATGCAGAAACTGGAAATTTTGTTTTCATGAGTAGAGTACGAGCTATTAACTGAAGCCGCTTGATCAATGTTTCTGCTAGACCATTTTGAGTATGGACATGAGGAACAGGGTGTTCAACATCAATGCCCAATGTCATGCAGTAATCATCAAAGGTTTGAGACGTAAATTCACCAGCATTATCAAGTCATATTGACTTAATGGGGTAATCTGGGAATTGTGCTCGTAACTTAATTATCTGAGCAAGAAGTCTTGCAAAAGCTACATTCTGAGTAGACAAGAGACAAACATGTGACCATCTGGTAGATGCATCAACCCAAAACCATAAAATATCGAAATGGTCCACAAGATGGTTGAATAGGTCCACAAATATCCCCTTGAATTCTTTGCAAAAATGATGGGGATTTAGCATCAACCTTTAGTTGTGATGGTCTGATTACCAACTTCCCTTGAGAACAAGCTTTGCAAAGGTTATCATTTGTGATAGCAATATGTCTGCTCAATAATGGATGTCCATTAGAGTTGGTAATGATCCTACGTATCATGGTAGATCCTTGGTGACTCAGACGATCATGCCAAAGCATGTAAACTTTTGAATCAATGAACTTCTGGTTCATGACAGTATGTGATTCAACTGTCTTTATGTATGTATAATACAATCCACTCGACAAACCACTCAACTTGGAGGTAATGCATAGATAGTCCACATTTTCTGCACTTTTCGTTTCAATGTGGTATCCATTTAAACGTATGTCTTTAAAACTCAACAAATTTCGAGTAGCTTACAACGCATTCTGTATGGACAATATTGTTCCATTTGGTAACATAATCTGGGCTTTCCCTGAGCCTTCAATTACATCTGAAGGTCCTGATATTGTTGTTACCCTTACTTTTGTAAGCATCAATCTTGAGAAATACTTTTGATCTCAAAGTATTGTATGCGTAGTTGCACAGTCTGCAAGACAAATATCTTCGCCATTTCTCATGTTTTGAGAATGACCATAGTTTTTATCCATGCTCTCTGAGTAAGGGAATTAGAGTTAGAAGCAAGTTATAACAGGAAATTTACATGCCACTTTTATTGAATCTGAAATGCTAGTTTTAAACTACAAGTTCAGCATAATAAAAGTACATCAAACATAAATGAATCAGTCGGACCGATACACTTCATTCCCCCTTTCCACAATGAAGTTCAAAACATCTAGGTGAGTTGTGTTCAACTGCCCTGATAAGTCGCACACTGGATCAAGTACATCCATTGGTTTAGCCTGGTCAAGAAAATTAGTCTCGACACCCTTCTCCTTAAGGGAGGCTTGATATAGATCCACCAGATGTTTTGGGGTACGACAAGTACGCGCCCAATGCCCATTGCCACCACACCTATGGCAGGCTCCTTCAGAGTTCCTGTGAGCATTGTTCATGTGAGCTTTGCCTTTGTGGCGATTCACATTTTTAAAGCTCGGGCCTGAATTTTGCCTTGTAACCTGGTTGTGAGACTGACCACCATGGTTCTTGCCTTTCTTGTTCCATCGACCTCGCTTGTGGCCATATCCTCGTTTATGATTATCGCCACCAGAGGATGTGGCATTCACTTCTGGGAATGGTGCAGATCCAGTAGGTCGGGACTGATGATTTTTCATCAGGAGCTCATTGTTTTGTTCAGCTACCAAAATCACAGATATCAGCTGGTTGTATTCAGTGAAGCCTCACGCTCTATACTGCTACCGCATGAGCACGTTAGAGGCATGAAATGTACTGAAAGTCTTTTCCAACAAATCTTCCTCAGTAATAGTATCCCCACAGAGCTTCATCTGAGATGTAATTCTGAACAACACAGAATTGTACTTTGCCACTGACTTGAAATCCTGGATCCTTAGGTGAGTCCACTCATAGCGAGCCCTTGGAAGAATTACCGTTCTCTGGTGATTGTATCTGTTTCTCAATGCCTTCCAGAAGGCTAACAGATCTTCAATCGTTAAGTACTCGTTTTTTAGTCCCTCATCAAGATGGCAACGAATAAAGATCATGGCCTTCGCCCGATCTTGAGAGGATGAGCTGTTCTCTTCCCTGATGGTATCTCCAAGATTCCCTGCTTCCAGATGGATCTTGGTATCCAGTACCCAGGTAAGGTAATTCTTCCCAGTAATGTCCAGGACAGCAAAATTAAGCTTCGCCAAGTTCGCCATTTTCTTTTCTGAAAGAAAATGAGATGTGTAAGAACTTGCAATAATATGTATTCCTGAAGGAATATAGTGTTAGAACCTTTGATTCTTACAAAAAAATTTCATTTTGATCTTCAGGCCAAAATGATAAGCACTCGAAGCTTCAGGCTCGAGATTTTCAAGATGAATGAGGAGGGCGATTGTACCGCACCATTCTCATTGAAATAATATAATATAAGATGGGCGATTATTCCGCACCACTCCAGTAGCAGGAAAATTTTAAATACGCATAGCAGGGTGGGCGATTATACCGCACCACCTAAAATTGCAATGAAATTAAACAGCAGGCAAATTTAAATATGTAGGGTAGGGTGGGCGATTATATCCCACCACCTAAAATTGCAGTAAAATTGGATTTGCAGTTCAAGATAGGCGATGATACCGCACTATCTTGGATCGCAGTAAGATTAAATTTGCAATTCAAGATGGGCGATTGTACTACCGCACCATCTTGGATTACAGTAAAATCAACATAAATAAATACTGGGTTAGTAATCAAGATCTACACCAAACCAGAAATCAAAGATGTATGTAACTGTTAGGTTGAGAACTAAAAGCAGGCATGGAGCAAACAGTTCGTCGCGAGAGTATATCGTGCAGTTGAGGCAGAGGAAGAAGATGAACAGTAAAATCCTTATAGCAAACATTTTTTCCTTTCTTTCGTTCGGCGAAGAGAAATGAGAAAATGGTTAGGTTTTAGGGACTCGTGCTGATAACGTGTTATAAATATGTAAAAGTTAGAGAGATAACCTTTACTAGTGACAGGAACGAAGCAGGTGTAATATATCACACTGAAGCTATAGCACAAGAGGATGACAAATAAAAGAGGGAGGAATCGCTACTGAAGTTATTAATCTTTCATTTCTTCTCAGTATATCACACTGTCATTTAACAGCAGTCTGAGCGCTCTATTTATAGAGCAACTCTGTATTATTACAGTTTGAAATTTACAATACATCTTTTAAAAAACGATCTCCTTCATTTCCAAAGTCCACATCTCAACACTGCCAATATTGAAAATCCAATCTGTGTGTTTTCAATATCACTGTGGGCATTCACTAACCCACCAGCATTTTCAACAATATATGCATAGATACATATATGTATACATGTGTGGAAAATTGTCATTCACAAGATTTTTAGTCGTTTATCGATATCTATCAATCAATTGTTCACAACCATTTATGCACGTCTAGCTAATAATACATGTCTGAATGTAATTTTGAATAACCCTAATGAGAGAGGTATTAAAGGCTTTCTTACTAAGGCAATTTCGTGACGACAAATATTTTACGCTGATACCAAATGATATTTTTTGATATACAACTTGTTCTTGCCGGTGCAACTTTGTTTTCAATGTGGGATATTGGAATCCTATAACACATACGTCTCATAGTAACAAAATGTACAAAATCTTTAGAAATGGATCTCATATGCATTAGTGAACAATTACCATTTTCTTGGCAAAAACGAAATTAAAGTAAGCAGTACCATTTATGTGCTAATTAAGATTAACAATTTTAACAATTTGGATTAGTCCAATGGCTTGTCACACAACTAAAAGTTCTTCCCTTTTGAGAATTTAATTAATTTCTTTATGGGGTGTCACAGGATTGGACAAAGTAGCTAATAATTCAACAGAATTGGCAACAAAATTTTACCACAAAGGGTGTGCTAATAGGAAAAGGGTTAAAAAAAAAAGGGTAAATTAAAACAAAATTGTCATTCAATACTACGGTCTGTTGATATTCTTCTTCACTTGTAAATGAGAAGTCTTAGGTTCGAATATCGTGGATGGTAAATTTGATACCAAATTAGGTTGGTCATTATGTGATTTAATCGAACTCTTCCTCATCTTAGTGTAAAATATATCTTATAGTAAAAAAAAATATTAAAACAAAATTATACGAAGTGGGCACATGATGCTTTAAAAAGGTGGCCCACGCCCATCCAATGGTCTAATATTCCAAGAAGTGGTGGTGGAAGTGGTGGTTAGGGTTTGCCATTCTGGGAAAGTTTTGATAGCTGTTTGTGTTGTGCTCTTCAATTCACATTTCCAAGTTTGTGCTATGGCCATTGCCACTCCATCAACTGAACTTTCAAGCCCTATCACCAATTGTCCCGTCTCTGTTTGCTTGTAATGAAGAGGTAATAAAAAGTACATAGTGAATGGGACTCCCTTGGAATTCAATTTTGTCTCTTTTTTCCAAAAACAAATTTCACTTAGGTTCTTTTGTCGAAACGTTCACTTGATCAGCTGGTGACCTGAGCATTCATCATTGAATATGATATCAAGGATAAAGAATAAATAGACGAGTTCTTAACTTTTTAATCTCAGCGTCGGACATCAATTTAAAATGTGGGTGACCATGAATGTTGAATCACCTAGTGGCCATAATTTCTTAAGTACTTTTGGGTCGATAGACCACCATCTTTGTTAGTAAGAATTCTGAACAAGGATGGGTTACCATGTTCTCCGTCTTAAGCTAAGGGTGTTGTGAGAGAAGGGTTATCGTCTACGCCAATAGTGGCAGCGTCTACTTGTTTTCCCTTCTTTCATGTTTTCGGTGTTGATGAATGTAAACTTTCACCGGCTTTCTTTGCACCCAGTTTTCTGGTAATGAAATTTCCAGTTCCTTCTCCTAAAAAAAAAAAAAAAAAAAAAAAAACTAAGAGAACGTGACTCTTTTTTCTAATATATGTGATGGACAATGGACATATATATAAAGGGTGGTTTTAGAGAGTGATAGTAATAAGCAATGTTGTGTGGCACTATCTTTATCTTTGGTAGGTTGAAATGTAAAGAAAGCTTTAATTATGATGCGGTGATGGCAGCTGAAATTGGTACCTATTTGATATTTTATGATTTTAGAATATGATGGGTTGTCCTGAAAAATTGTGGAAGATGAATAAGTAAAAATAGTGTGTCATTGTCTTGGTATTTACCCTCATACACGTAACACAACCTTTTTCCTTCACTCCGTCAAGAAAGTCAATTCAAGCCTGAAATATGTTTTCAATGGCCTACATGCATTATTAGTATTTCTTTCTCTCATTCACCTCTTTTCATTTACTTTTTTACTTTTATTTTCTTTTTCATTTTTTTTTGTCAAACGATGTAAGAGCCCAACTCCTTTCCACTACAGTGATAAAGGGTCACTTGCATTTTCTTTTCCATATATCAATACAACCATATATGTGACGTTATATGTGGGAATTGGATAAAGATATAAACATATTACAAGCGCTATATCTAGTTACCATAGGAGATTTTTGAGGCCAAGGTGACGCACAAAAATATGCCCTAATTCTATATAAGAAAAATTATTTGTTTTCACACGTAAAATTTCGATAAAATTACACTTATAAAAACACTTTAAGCTTAATAATTTAGAAACACAGAAAACCAATTTATTTAGTATTAAGAGAAAGGAACAAAAAACCTTAGCTTACAAATAGATAGATGATGGGTCTTGTTTCCCTTCTATCTAAAATTATGACATGCTTTTATAAAAATCTTGAGGTGTTTTTTCTTATTTACTAACCTTGTCAATATGCGATTTGAAAAATAATCATATTTTCAAGTTTATAATTGATATGTATAATATCTTTGTTCTTCCTCAAACCCTAACGCTGTCTCTTACACTTAGCAGCAGCCATGCCTCTCATTGTTCACATTTTTTTTTGTTTGAACAAACAATATTATCTACACTAAGGAGAGAGGGTAGGCTTAGCCTCACAATAGGCTACAAATAAAGTGGTTCAAATTCTCTTTTGACGAGAATCGAACCTAAAACCAATCACTTACAAGTGAAGAGGAATACCACTAAACCATAGTACTAATGAAATTTCTTTCGTAATTTTTTTGAAATTCATAAGCCGGGTAAATTTTGCAACAAAATCGTTCTCCAGTCCTACCACAAATTAATTTTGTGACGCATGGCTTAATAGCTGCTGCCCAGGCGGAAGTTAAAGAGACAACAAAAGGGTTGAGTGTAGATAGGGTGTCGAAGACCAAATTTCTAATTTATTGTTTTATTAATTATTTGTATTTTCATGAGGGTATATGTGGTAAACAAAAGTATATATTTTCTTAGCACTAACTGTTTAGTACATTAAGTGTCAAACCCGAAACCTTATTGTTAATAGTAAGCAGTGAGAACCGCCGTTTCTGATTAAAGTTGATGATGATTTTAATCAAATTTTTAAAATTTATACCCTTATGAAAACATATATGAATGTACCACCCTAATAATTTTTGTGCCCCTGTTTTAATGTCCTTCAAAATTGTAATTGAATACACCACCTAAATGATTGAGGAGTCATATATTAGCCTAACAAGTAACTTGATAAATCACATAAATCTGCAATCCCTTGTCTTCAAATCTCATCACTTCAAGAACTTCGAAGTACATAGTCCAAACACTTTTCCCATATTAGAAGCAGTCTAATATTCCAATCTCTATCTTTCATTTGACTCAAACAAATTTTATAAAGTCACTCAGTACTACAGTCTAGTGATATTTCTCTTCACTTATAAGTTGGAGGTTTTAAGTTCGACATCAAAGATGAGTTTGAACCACATTATTGCCAGCCTATTGTGAGGCTAAGTCAACCCCCTCCTCCTTAGGGTAGATAATATCGTTTGTTAAAAAAAAACAAATTTTATAAAGAAAGAGAAAAATTCATCAATCTTAGGCCCATAATGGATCATTGTCATTGGACCTTCTTTAAAGTCCAGATTCGGAGTCCACAACCTTCGACAGCCCACAAACAGAGACAATTTTAACAAAGAAGACAGACTCCAAACAAAAAAACAGCAGCAGAGAAGAACAAGCTCTGAGAAAAAGAAGAATCGAGAGAGTGGAGGAGATGGCTGAAGCAGCACAAGGTCCAAGGAGAGCATTGCCCCCACCGGGAAGAGGCCCTCGATTCGGCCCCGTTGATCGCGAAAAGGTCCCCTCCCACTCTCTTTTCATCTCCGGGGGTTTCAATTTTGTTTTTGCTGGTTTATTTTTTTTGTTATTTTGATGGGTTTTTCTTGTTGGTGCTCATTGAATTCGCAGACTTGTCCCTTATTGCTTCGAGTTTTCACGAAGGTATGTAATCCATTATCATATATGAACTGGGTTTGTGTTGATTTTCCCTTTAAAGTTTAAACTTTTTGTGTTTAAAGGGATGAAAACCGAGAATTTTGATTTGATAAGTGTGAAGGGTGATATATGTTTCTGTAGTTCTACCCTCGAACGAGACCGAAAAAGCAGTTAAGTTCAATAACTTTGTAGCTCTAGCACTCCTATTTAGAGTTTAGATCTCTGTTTCTAGAAACTTTAAGTTTTATTTGTGATGGGTGCTTAGGATCCGGTTTAGTAATCAGAAGGGGAGTGTCCTCTATGTCTTTCCATATGCAGAATGTCGGGTATTATGTTATTATGTGGTTTGCTTCTCTTGGTTTTATGTGCAACTACAAAAAGAAAGATTTCTTCACGAAGTTGTGTCTCATCTTATGTGTTAGTGTACTAGCATTTTTGTTGCATGATTTTGTGGAGTTCCCATGAGTTCTTACATTATAGTTGGATCTTTGTCGTTTAAATAGGGTTGTGAATATTCTATGTTGTTCGTGTTTATTCCACTTCGAGGACCATTCTCTTGTTTGTACATGCATACCATACGTATCATGTATGTCATAACTTTTCCAATTCTCAATAGCCTTTATCAAGGCATTGTCGTTTTGACGCTACACGAGATGGAGATGGGAACAAATTTGTATAACCTGAAACTAAAAGAAACAATTATGTGAAAGCAGCTTATCATTGTTTTCAATAGAAAAAAACGTGTAGCTTGGATTACTACAGTACATAGGGTGGATTCTTTGTTAGGTGTTATCCTGGCTTGAGGGCCGTCTCTGGTTATTGAAAATCATGTTTTCGGTTGTTTCCTGGACAGAAAATGTCATACAACGGAGTTCTCATTTTGATCACTTTTCTTGTTGAATGTTTCTGTAGACTGGAAGTCATCATACCAATGCAGATTTTGCAGTGAGAGGAAAGGAGCCCAAGGATGAAGTTCAAATTTATACATGGAAGGATGCTACTCTCCGCGAGTTAACTGATCTGGTTGGAACTCTCTCTCTCTCTCTCTCTCTCTCTCTCTCTCTCTCTCTTGTGTGTATGTCATTGCAGATGTACATGCTTTGCATGTCTTTATTACACATGCATCATGTTTTTGCACATTATAGTTGCACATACGAGGATGTTTTTGACAATATCATTCATGGAAACTCTTCTTTATTTTCACAATTTTGGTGGTAGGAAATTAGTAATTGGCTGTGCTGCTTTTCAGGTCAAAGAGGTTGCTCCTGCAGCTAGAAGGAGGAATGCAAGACTTTCTTTTGCTTTCGTATATCCTGATAAACATGGCCATTTCGTAGTCAGAGAGGTTTGTTTCTCTCTTTCTCTCTCTACATACATACATATATTCATATATATAGAGAGAATTAATGCTTATCAGTTATATGTCCTTCACTTACTATAAAAAAAAGGCTATCCGTCCTCAAATGAGGGCCTATACGAATGGTTGAGATGTCTAACCCACTATGTACCTGAGTCATCTCTGTCAATTTGATGGAGTAACAAGTATTGTTTGGTCACCATGAGAGAGGGATTTTTTGTTTGTTTTAGAACTATGGGGCGGGATACTAGGGCCACTTAAAACTTCCTCAAATTCCTTGTTGCTTCAGAATCTTCAGCACCTAGGATAGCATTATATGATTCGTTTATGGGAGCCATCTACTAGATTATGACATTTTTCTACAAAGAGTGATAAATTTCGTTTCTGTTCCTTTTTTATTTGCTAATCAATTAAGGACCGTGATGAAAGAGGCCTAAACATAGGAGAAACCCTTGAAATACCTCAGAGACTGAGGTGTCTAGATATAGATTAGTGAAGTTAACTTGGAAACAGTTTTAATGTTATAACTCAGTCAGGCATGTCCACCACTTGAGAGTTTGGTTGGCCTTTTGAGGCTGTAATAACATGTGGTTAACTTGGTATTTTCAATTTTGATTAGTTTAATATGTCTCGTGCAACTCTAAGGCACAAACGTATTATAAATTTTTAATCATATAAGTAATGCTAGATTGGATTCATTCCCAAACTTCCTGTGTGTATGCACGGAAGAGTTATGTCTTCTATCCTGACTCTCTTCGGAATCTTGTCCAAGTCATTTTTTTTACTTGACGTATCTTCTCTGTAAATTCTGCATGGATTTTAAATTCTCTTTGATCTTGGTCTGGCTTGTTTTCCAGTATTCTTTTGGTTCTATTCGATGAATCGATTCTTTTGTCAGAAAAAGATCATCAAGAAAAATAATACTAACTTGGTGGGAATTGAAATTGTGAGTTTTCATTTTGATTAGTTCAGTAAGATGCTTTCAGAGATTTAAAATATGGGTTTAGGCGCAAGGACCAAGTTCCTTATGATATGCCAATCTGAATTCAAACCTTACAGCAGGTTTTGTTGGTTGATACCTTGCATCTAAGATCTAGTCAACATAACTAGTCTTTACAGTAAATGTAGTTGCACGTATCTCTGTGCGCTGATGAGCAAATTAGCTGCATTCTTACTTCTTACTGTGGATTCTCCATTGCTCTGTGAAGGTGGGGAAGACATTGTCTAATGGAAACGGAAAATTAGACGATGCCAAAGTTTTGGCTGAACTTGGCTTTCAGGTAACGAAATGCCCCTTTTTGTGCCTTATATTTCTGATGACGTCTCCCATTTGTGACATATGTTATTTGATATGCAGATTGGAGATTACTTGGATGTGGCGATTATGTAGAGAAGCCTAGGCAAGCACGCTCTCGTAGGACAGGAGTCTAACCATGGATATCATCGAAGCCAAGGCAACCATGCTCTTAACGCCATGGTCTCGCTACCGAGAGACCATGAAGATTCCATGGTAGCAAGTATTTGATTCGATATGTATTTCTTTGGAAATTCATCCGCTTAGATTTTATGTAAGAACTTTTTTGTTTAATGTAAATGGATATTGGATGAGGAAGAAGATTTTAACACTGGAGTGGAGTGGAGGCCTGCACTGCATTGTGCTTATGACCAAAACTGCATTGTTTTTAAATTCGTAGTTATGTTTTTTTTATAAAATTCTAAAGATTGTCTCCAGAAATTATTTAGGCATCTGGATGAATGAAAAAATTGACGGCTGTTCATGTGGTTTTGTTACCATAGTTATCTACTGATATTTGTAGATAATGAATACTTTAGTTACAATTTTTAGATGGTAAAATGATGTCACGTCATTATTAAAGGAGCTTGAGCCAAGTATAATTTCTTTTATCTTGGATCTGCCGGACCAAACGTATTCATCTGACCAACACACGCAATAAAATTCCACAAACGTTGGATTCTAGAAAGGAAAATGATTATCACATATCTTTCTTAATTCTACATATTTAATATTGTCTGCTGTTTGGTTTGATTTGATTCCAACTAGATGATAAAAAATGAAGAAAGTTGTGTAGATCATTTCCAAGTTGCAAACGCTTTTGAAATGGGGGGAGATTCCAAGTTGCTTACTGGTGCTTTTAATGGAAGCATTTTGCTTCCCTGGAAGTTGAAGATCTTGGTGGCTAACATTCAGAAATCGGCTCGTCGATTTTTAGACTTTTTCGCCGTCTTTCATGAAACAAACTTTGTCGTGGATTTTTCTTCCAAAATATATAAGTTGTACAAGGAAATAACCCTTCACATCCTAATAAATTCGTACTTTTTTTTTTTATGAATCTTGTAAACACGAAAATTCTGTAACGAATGAAACGAGAACACGTGTACAAAGTAGACTTGTATTGATTTGAATTTGTAGGTTACAATCTCTGTTTACAACTTTTCCTCTTATTCAGTCTTCAAATTTGATGTAGATGGTTGATTGTTGATCCAAGGGTCACGATGACTTGATCTCGGACAAACGATTGAACGATTGCTTCAAGTTTTGAGCTTGAAAACAACGCATAGACGGTATTTGCTTCAAAGATGCGGCAAAGATGATATTGATGTAGGATTTTGTTGATTCAAGGGTCTTGGTGACTTGATCTTGAATCGAACGTCGTTACAAGTTTATGAGCTTACAACAAAGTCTTGAAGGAATCGACACGAGTGTTTGTTGATTCTTCAAGAGGAGTGCTTCAGCTTTGGTCGAGAGAAAGCTTCGACTTTGATTGAATGTTCTTCGAAGAGAGTTTTGGCAATGTATTAGTCTTCAAAGGTTTAGCAGAGGTTCTTCTGAATGCAAGAATTTCGACCCTTATGCTTGTGGGAGGACCTTGTATTTATAGACTTCTCAAGGCTTGCCTTTGGGTGAATTTGGCTTTGATTTATGTCCTAATTCATCCATGGGAGAATTTAGGGATGTTTTGTGTCTTAATTTCAGCCATTTTACTCCCTTGGCCGAAATTATGAGGCCTTGTTGCCTATTTTGTGAGCAATCTTCAATTCTTGCTTTTTTTATGAAAATGCCTTAACTTTCTTTCCGGTTTTGAGAGCATTTTGAACCCATGCCAAATTTAAGAGGGATTCTCCCTTGTTTGCCAAGTTTTTTGGAAGATTTTATATTTCCTTTGCTTGATTTGTGTCACATGTCCATTTGTGATGAATCATATGCCACGTGGAGCTTTGTGATACATCATTTGTATGCAACGAAATTTACATGTCTACAAATGCCCCCACTTCAAGGCGCATTGTCGGCATGTGCATGTCACATGTAGGAAACGTGTATTGAAGTCCTTGCCTATTTTGTGAGCAATCTTCAATTCTTGCTTTTTTTATGAAAATGCCTTAACTTTCTTTCCGGTTTTGAGAGCATTTTGAACCCATGCCAAATTTAAGAGGGATTCTCCCTTGTTTGCCAAGTTTTTTGGAAGATTTTATATTTCCTTTGCTTGATTTGTGTCACATGTCCATTTGTGATGAATCATATGCCACGTGGAGCTTTGTGATACATCATTTGTATGCAACGAAATTTACATGTCTACAAATGCCCCCACTTCAAGGCGCATTGTCGGCATGTGCATGTCACATGTAGGAAACGTGTATTGAAGTCCTGCAATGTGAATGTTCTAACTCAAGGGTCGTTGAGACTTGATCTTGAATTAGCTTGCTTCTTCAAGGGCTGTAGAGGCTTGATCTTAAACGAAACATTTCTTCAAGGGTCGTTAAGGCGTATTTCTTGAATTGAGATGAAGAATTTCGTCAAGAGCCGTTGAGGCGTATTTCTTGGACGAAACACTTCTTCAAGGGCCGTAAAGGCTTGATCTTGACTTGAGATGATGAATTTCGTCAAGGGTCGTTGATGCGTATTTCTTGGATGAAACATTTCTTCAAGGGCCATTGGGGCTTGATCTTAAATGAAATCAATTTTTTCTTTAAGGGCTGTAGAGGCTTGATCTTGAGTGAAATGAAAGTTGTTTATTCAAGGGCCGTAGAGGCTTGATCTTGAAAGAAATTTTGAAAATGGATAAATCGGCACATACTTATTGTGCGTATTTGATTTTCCATAATATTTGACAAGATACATTTGGCGCATTTTGAATTTTTCCTTGTGGTTGTAGGAAAAGTGTTTTCATTCCTTCGATAGGAATCCCCTTCAATTTTGGTAACGAGGGTGACTTCCTTCAAAGTGTTGGAAAACTTCGGTGATTTCCTTCAAGGTTTTGGAAGGATTTAATGCTTGTCCTTGGGTAAGTAGGATGTGCATTTTATCTTTCCTTCTTTCTTCCCCATGGCAAGGAGGAATTTTTTTTGTTTCCTCTTTTCTTTTTCCCGTGGCAAGGAAGGAGATATTTTGATTTCCATGGCAAGGAGGACAATTTTCTATCCTTTTTTTTTTAATTTCCCACGGCTTCCCTTTTTTATGATTTCCTATAAGGAGGGAATTTTTTTTTTTTTTTTTTTGATTCCCCACGGTAAGGAGGTATTTTTCCTTTCCTTTTTTTTTTGTTTTTTGTTTTGGGAAACATGTCATCTGACTTACACGCCCCGTTTGAGGTTGATTTCTCTTCGGGAAAATTCTGTAAAAATATTGGAAACGTAGCTTTATTCCTTATCTTTTCAGGCATATATTGCATGCCACTAAGCAAAATCAGGAAACCCTTCAACTTTGCATTTTCCTACAGCTGCACAATCCTGACGGGAAAACAACTTCTGCGAGAATAACTTTGAAAACTGGAACGTTTGGCTTTAGGGAAAATTATGAAATTTGGATACAATGATCCTCAGCCACTTAGCTTCCTTCTCCAATTGGTCTTGCATCAAAACTCCTTCGGAAAGTTGAATTATCACCAAAAACATCTTGCTTGCGTAGATTGGCAGAAACTTGCCATTTTTTGCTTTGAATTTGCTTCCTTCTTTTGGTTGGAATGTGCTTCCTTGTTTTGATTTTTCTTTTGCTATTTGGGTATCTACTTTCCTTCTAGCATGAGGAAGCAATTGACCCCTATTTATAGGACCAGTAGGTGTGTATTTTTTTTTCACACACACAATTCCTTGTTGTGGGCTTGCTTGGAGCTTATTGCAGTGCGTCATTGTTTACCACATGGTGTTGTGCAAAAGACTGCAGCGTGTTTACGCTGTGTAATGCTTTTTGGTCACAATATTCCCTTGGTAGTGACGTTGTCTTGCGCATTTGTTGCTGCTGCTGCCGTGTGCATTGTTGCTGCTCTTTATCATACCCCTTGTTGTTGTTTATGTGAGTTATAGCTGCTTGAAGCTTGTTACAGTGCGTCACTTTTACCGTATGGGGTTGTGCAAAAGACTGCAGCGAGTTTATGTTGTGTAGTGCCTTTTGGTCATAGCTTTCCTCGGTGGTGACATTGTCGCGCAGTGCAAGAAACTGCTTGTGTAATCACTGCGGGGTTGCGTAGTGCGATTATGTGGCATTTTGGTTTCTTTGCTACTGTAGCGCGCTTTGAATGACCATCATGTAGCTGCCATCTTCATCATGCAGTGCAAGAAACTGCTTGCGTAATCGCTACAGGGTTGTGTAATGCGATTACGTGGCGATTTGGTTTTCTTTGCTACTATAGAGTGCCTTGAAGGACCGTCTTGTAGCTGTCATCTTTGCTGTGTTTGATCAAACTTCGTGGCTAATTTCTTTTTGTTGTTGTGACTTTGTCATCGTCATTCTTCAACATTCACGAGGTTTGTCTCGCATGTCTTTTGCTTTAGTGAAACGATTTTTTTTTTCTTTGCCGCCCCACTTTTGTGCTTATGTTGCTTTGCTTATTTTGTTGCAGCCATGGTATTTTTCAAGTGCTTTAAGAATAATACCATTATTATTCTCGCAAATGAAGGTGATTCGCAAGATAAGGGGACGAGGTTGAAGCTTTGCGCGCCATTGACTGGCCCTAAGGCGCTTGTTCTTCTTGCAAAAGACAACTCGATGCACATCAAGTCGTGGTCTTCTGAAGTGTCTTGGGAGGTGACAGATTTCAGTCAATCAACTACGAAGAAGAAGGCGTGTACATCGAAGATTCTTATCTTGAATCCTTCGCACCATGCTCGTGACAATTCACTAGCTTCGTTTGAGCTTCGTGGCGATTGCATCCGTAGCGGAGCTGTGACTTGGAATAGCACTTTGCCAACTACTGAAGAAGCCATGTTTGTTTTTGCTCATTTTGTAATATGACTTTGTAGCCGAATTCTTCTTGTAAAGAAATAAAGTATTCACATTCTTGAATTTGCTCTTTATTCTTCAAAGTGTTTGTGTTTTTGTTGATGATGTGACTGTACTTGAAGTTTTTTGAAGTTTCAAGTTGCCTACGTACCCTCGGTTGAGGAGGGATCAAGTCATGATGTAGTTCAAGGGAGTGATGGGTTTTGGCGATTTTGATGGTGATTTTTTGTTTTGTTTTGCCGTACACAGTTTATGCTCTTGCGGGCCAGGAGCGTTGAGTGTCACCTTTTAAGCTCATTCGAATAAGGAGCGTTGTGCCGTGTGCATTTTAGGCTCGTGCAGGCGAGGAGCATTGCTTGTTTTGTTTTAAGGGTAGTAACGTTTCAAGAATCAGTCGTTGATGGGGTTGATCTTTAAGTCGTCTTCTGCCATAATTAGGTAGGCACCATTGGTGTAGACCTCTTGTATTACGTAAGGTCCATCCTACTTTGATGTGAACTTGCCTTTTGTTTTGTGAGTTGTGATGATAGGGCTTCGTAATGCCAAGACAAGATCTCCAATTTGGAAAGACCTTGGGCGGACCTTCTTGTTGAATGCCTTGGATAGCCGTGCTTGGTAGCATTCCAAATGTTGTTGAGCTTCGAGCCTCCTGTCGTCGAGTGCTTCCAACTCTTGAAGTCATAGCTTTGCATTTTCCTCTTCAGTTAAGCCTTCTTGTATAGTCATCCTTAGTGAGGGGATTTGACTTTTGAGTGGCAGAACAGCCTCCACACTATATACGAGAGAATAAGGCGTAGCTTGGGTAGGAGTCCTATGTGTCGTCCTATATGCCCAAAGTGCTTCGCTTATTCTTTTATGCCGGTTTTTCTTTGTTCGGATGATCACCTTCTTCAAGAGGTTGCACAACGTTTTGTTGAATGCTTTTGCAAGACCATTGGCTGGAGCATGATACATAGAAGACTTGTGCTGCTTGAATTTGTATTTCTCACAGAGCTTGTCCATGATTCGGTTGGAGAACTGTTTTCAATTGTCGATGATGATGCAACGAGGCATACCATATCGGTGGATGATATGCTCCTTGATGAAACGAACGACGGTTTCCTTCTTGACTTCCTTTAGAGGTACGACTTCAGCCCACTTGGAAAAGTAATCTGTTGCGGCTAGGATGTAGGCTTTTCTTGCAAATGACTTTGGTGTGATTGGTCATACGACGTCCAATCCCAATGCATCAAACGGCCATGAAGCAACCGTAAAGTGTAATTGCTCAGGCGGTTGATGTATGAAGTTGGTGTGGAATTGGCAGGCTTGGTACCTTTTGGCGTATTCCAGGCAATCCTTGACCATGCTTGGCCAGTAATAGCCCATTCTTTTGAGCTGGAAGTGTAACTTTGGTTCAGACTGATACGCTCCGCATACACCTGAGTGTGCTTCTTCTATGGCTTGATTAACTTCTTTCTCACCTAGGCATCTTAGAAGTATTCCTTCAAAAGAGTGTCGGTAGAGTGTTCATTTGTAGTAGAGGAAGCGAGGTGCTCGTTGAAGTATTTCAAAGCAGTGTCTAGGATCGTCCAAAAGCTTTCCATGCTCCAAGTAGTCATTCAACAGATGTCTCTATTCTTCATAATCGACTGGAAGTACTGAGATGACATTTGTATCATCTAGTAATGTTTCAGTGACGAGTGGGATCACCCATCTTTGGCAAACTGGCACATCTACAGCTTCACTTTCTCCTAGCGCCATACTTGAAGCTAAGTTAGCGAGAGTGTCCACCATTTGATTTTCTTTTCTTGGCACATGTTCTAGCATCACGACCTCGAACTTTCGTAGTAGTTGAGTTGCTAGCCGGAAGTACAGGATGAAATCATCTTTCCTCACTTCATATTCAGTCAAGAGTTGATTGATTATGAGCTTGGAGTCGCCATACACTTGTAGCATTATGATTTCCATGTCGATCACCATTTGGAGTCCGATAATTAGCGCTTGGTACTCATCGACGTTGTTGGAGTGCTTGGTACTCAGCGATGTTGTTGGAGCATAGCTCGCTTAGTCGGAAGGAATAGGGTAATATTTGTCTTTGTGGTGACATGAATACTACTCATGCCCCTGCTCCGTCTGCTCGTCCGAATCTGTCGAAGAACATTATCCATGTCGGGAAGATGTCGACGTAGAACACCTCCTCATCAGGCAAGTCGTCTAAGATTTTCCAATCGGCTACGATTAGATGATCGACAAGGAAGTCTGCTAGTGCTTGTCCCTTGATGGATTTAGCTGGAATGTAGATGATCTCGTACTGATTAAGAAGCAATGCCTATTTCACTAGTCACCCTATCAAAACTGGCTTGGACATGATGTATTTGATCGGGTTAGCTTTAACAGCCAAGTAGATGATGTAAGCATGCATGTAGTGTCTAAGCTTTTGGACGGCAAAGACTAAGGCAAAGCACATCTTCTCGATTGGTGAGTAGTTAAGCACGACACCAGTGAAGATTCTACTTAGGTAGTGAAGTGCTCTTTTCTTTTGGTCTTCATTTTCTTGTGCTAAAAGTGCTCCAATGGAATCTTCTTGTGCAGCAATGTATAGGATAAGCAACTTTCTAGGCATATGAGCTCCTAAAACATGTGGGCTTACCAGGTACCTTTTTATGTTTTTGAAGGCATGGCAGCAGACGTCATCTCATACGAATGGAGAACCTTTCTTCATAAGTCGACTGAAGGGTTGACAGTGTCCATCGAGGTTAGAGATGAAACGTCTGATGAAGGTGAGCCGTCCTTGTAGACTTTTCAGCTCGTGTAGATTCCTTAGCTTGGGCATGCTTTGAATGGCCTTAATCTTTGATTGGTCCACTTCAATGCCACGGTGCTTGACAATAAAGCTGAGGAACTTTCCAGAAGTGACGCCAAATGCACACTTCAATATGTTCATCTTGAGGTTGTAGTGTCGTATTTTGTCAAACATCATTCGTAAATCATTCAAGTGATCGAATCTCTTATTGGCCTTGACAACTACATTGTCTACGTAACACTCTGCGTTTTCGTGTAGCATGTCGTTGAAGATCTTTTGCATGGCGCGTTGATATGTGGCTCCAACATTCTTCAAGCCAAATGGCATTACCTTGTAGCAGTAGATACTTTTTAGAGTGTGGAAGGCTGTTAGTTCTTCATCTTCGGGAGCCATGCGGATTTGATTATATCTAGATGAGCCATCCATGAATGATAGCGTTTCTTGGCCAGTGGTCACGTCCACTATGATTTCGACGATTGGCAAGGGAAAGTCATCATTTAGGCAAGCATCGTTGAGGTCTCGGAAGTCTACGCACACACGTATTTGTCCAAATTTCTTAAGGACAATAACGATGTTGGAGATCCACTTAGGGTATTGCACCTCTCGAATGAAACCTGCTCCGATTAGTTTGACAATCTGGGCCTCAATTTGCGGGATGAGTTCGAATCGATAGTGTCTTTGAGTTTGCTTTATCGGTCGCGTTCCAGGCTTGACTGCAAGACGATACACGGCGATGGTAGGGTCAAGGCCGAGCATTTCTTTGTAAGTCTAAGCAAAGACGTCTTTATACTCCAAGAGCAATTGGTAGTACTCATCGATCTCGTCCGTACTTAGTGATGCACTTATGAAGATAGGCTTCGGTTCCTTGCTTATGCTTAAGTTGAGCTCCTTGAGATCATCAATCATGGCTTGTCCCTCATCCTAGAGTTGTGATGGCACAACAGTGACATCCTCCTCGAGGATTTCTTCTTCTTTGTCTTCTTGGATCGTGATGTG
This sequence comes from Malus fusca, assembly GCA_035220775.1. Lineage (NCBI taxonomy): Eukaryota > Viridiplantae > Streptophyta > Magnoliopsida > Rosales > Rosaceae > Malus > Malus fusca. The sequence goes on from CM069060.1 coordinate 16,804,404, forward strand.
GAAGACGACTTGGACCTCATCTTCAGTGCCGTCCTTTTGGGCTTGATGGTGTGAAGATTGGCCAGTGTGGATGATGGTGCACTTCCTTACCTTCAGTGGTCATTTTGTGTCAACCTCCAAGGTTGCTTGGTGTTTCATCCTTAAAGGAATCGAGCTTCGAACATCATCTTTTCTGATAGACGGTTAGGCTTTTCTTCCTTCAACATTGTCTTCCTCTTTCTAGAAGTCTCATTGGTTTCTTTAAGTCTTTCCAAGGCTGACCGTCGTAGAGGAGAGCTAGTTGTGTTGCTTTGTTTCTTAGGTTTTGACAACCTTTCGAAAACAGAGCTTTGGAGTGTTGGCATGTTAAACCTTTCGAAAACAGAGCTTTGAAGTGTTGGCATGTTAAGCCGCTTGAAGACGAAAGTGTAGTCTTGACCACCAATGTGATCAAGTGCCAAAATTTTGGGTTTTGAATGATTTAGTCTATCAAAGACTGACACTCGAGGGGCGGGTTTAGGCTCCTCTTGATTTTGTTCAATTCTCACGCTGATATGTTGAGCGCTAACGTTTTTTGCTTTGCTTGAAATATTCACGGGTGTTTTTGGTGTGAAGCCAAGTCCAGCTTTGTTGTTGTCAACTCCGTAACCATGCTCCTTCAATTTCTTCTAAGTCTCGGTGAGGTCACGTTCTTTATAGTTGACGATGTTTGCGTTTTTCTTTCCAAGATTTGAAAGGGAGGCGAAATCGTACCCAACCTTTAACATGAGTTTGTAGGCGTTTGGGTTGAAACCTTCTTCGGTCCTCTTGGTTGGAAGAGTGCTCGGTTCCGCCCCCTTTGGTAGGGTTTTACGAAGCCTTGTTGTGGTTTTGAAATTTTAGCGTCTCCTAGCTATGTTATAGGTAAAAATGCGTTTATCTTGAACAGCTTTACATCGTGCTTGTGCAACTATGTGTTGGCTTTGCTTGTCCCAGTTTCTCACGGGGATTGCCTATTCCTTCTTCTCGACATTGGGATGTATCGGAAGACGAGTGTGCTTGGTCTTTTTGAGGGCGTCACACTTCCTTTGGTTGTTGCGGGCTTAGTAGGCTCATTATCGTCTTTGCTTGAAGATGGCACGACTTCCCTTTCTTACTCTTTGGGCACATCTTGCTACTCCTTCTTTTTGGGTGCGGCTTTGCTTGTGGACTTGATCTTAGTTGGAAGAGCTTCGGGCACCATTTCTTCATCCATGTAGAACTTGGCATTCGCGAAGTGTGACTCGGCTTCAGTGAATGGCTTGGTGTCGCCTTGTATCACCTTCACCCATTCTCGGTAGAACTTTAGGCATTGGTAGAGGGTAGACGGCACCACTCCATTCTAATGGATCCAAGGCATTCCCAAGAGCAAGCTGTAGAAAGTTTTAGTGTTAATCACGTGGAATAACGTGCTTGACTTGAGTACACTAATGGTCATTTCGACTCAGACCATGCTCATCACTCTTTGTCCTCCTTGGTTAAAACCTTGGATTAAAAGACGACTTCGGGATAATTCATCTACCTTGATGCCGATTGTAGTCATTGTTGACTTTGGCATGATGTTTATGGCCGATCCATCATTCATAAGCATGCGGTTGACTTTGTGTTCCCTTACGTACCTAGAGACAAAGAGAGGACGATTGTGAGGCTTTGATCCCAGCAACAAGTCTTTGTCAGTGAAGCTGATTGCGTCATGGGCAGCACATCATGTGGCATTTTATTGGCCAATCACAGCTCCTCATCAATGCTAAAGTATGATTCCAAGCTTTCTTTAGGCGTAAGAGTTTTCTTTTCCTCGATGATGATAACTTTGTCCTTTCAAGGCTCTTCTATCTCTATTTCAACCATGTGACAGGCAGCGGTAGTGTACTGTTGGAAAAAATCCCTCGAGAAGTACTCGTGCAAGGATATGGGAATGCGCAGCTCTTGCTCCATAAGTTCCCAAATTGTACGTTGGCTTAGCAGCTCTTACGTTTTTCTTGGGTTCCTATTATTACGGCGGCAGTGCTTTCTCGCTTGTTCCACATTTGGCTTTGCGACTTGTGGTCTTAGCTTCCTTGTCTTCTTGTAAGTCACTAGTGTCTACCCCTCTTCATCATCGGTAAGTGCACTTTGGTCACTTGCCCCCAGCGATGGTTGTGTATAATGTGTCGTGCAACTTGAGTAAGGATGAGAATGAGCATGCATTACTTGGAGAAGCACGAGATCGAATGATCCAAACACAATTACAATAGTGTGTGTTGCGGTTGTGTCTTCAAGGTCGAGTTCAATTTGCCTTTGTTGTGACAGCTTCATAATGAGCTATTTGAGAACGAAACACTTGCCAACAGGATGGCTCACGATACGATGGTACTTGCAGTACCTAGGATCGTTAACGCGATTCATCTCTTTAGGGTGCTTACATTTCGGCAGCTCGATCACTTTCTTCTCTAGCAGGTCGTCTAACATTGCGGCCACATCAGAATCCGGAAAATGGTACGTCTTTTGCTCTAGCTCCCTTAAGGTGTTTTTGTACCTATCTTGGGTGCGAGAAGGCTCACTTCTCTTTATCTCATTCGCTTTGTTCTTGTAGGAGATCTTGACGGGCGCATGAGAGGTCTTGATGGGGGTAGTGTTGACGACAAAAGCACCATTGGTAGGCTTTTTCCCAGTCTTATCTACATTTGAAGCGAACACCTTGTCCTTCTTATTGTAGGTGATTGGCTTCTTTTTCCTATTGTTGGTGATACTTAGGTCCATATCGTGGGAACGAGTCGCCAGTTCCTCAAATGTTCTCAGCTTTATACCTTGGAGGATGTAATGTAGCCCTCAATGCATGCCTTGAACACACATCCCAATGGCAGAGGTTTCAGAAAGCCGATCTTTGCAATCTAAACTTAATGAACGCCATCTGTTGATATAGTCGACGACAAGTTCATCTTTCCTTTACTTCATACTCGTCAACTCCAGCATGCTTAAGGTGCGGCGAGTGCTGTATAAGCGGTTAAGGAATTCCCTTTCAAGCTGATCCCAACTGTTGATGGATTCGAGCTCGAGGTCGGTGTACCAATCAAAGGCATTACCTTTCAACAAGCGCACGAACTGCTTGACGAGGTAGTCTCCCTCTGTCCCATCGTTGTTGCAAGTTTCGATGAAATGGGCAATATGTTGTTTAGGATTGCCCTTTTTATCGAATTGCATGAACTTTGGCGGCTAATAACCCCTTGGCATCCTCAAGGCATCAATCTTCTTGGAGTAGGGCTTTGAGTACAGTACGGAGTCATGCGAGCTTCCTTGGTACTGCGCCTTGATAGTGTTAGTGATCATCTCCTGCAGTTGCTGGATAGAAAGAGATACCATGAACGTTGTTGCTTGGTCCAGCTTCTCCTCCGCTTTATCCACTAGAGGCTCTTCCTTTTCTTCGGTTTCTTCCTTTGGTGGATCAACCTTCGGGTAAACTTTGTCATCGTGCTGCGCCTCCAGACAGTTGACAAGCGTAGCAATTTGCAAGTCTTTCTCCTCCACGGTCCTTGTCAGTCTTGTAATTGCTTCGCTCATTTAAGCCAGCTGCTCTTCGATGGAACTCGTGCCAGTAGTCATGACTTACATAGCTACGGGACACAAGCTGCTTGAGTTGGCATCAGAAGTCAAAGACTCAAGGTATCTCCTCGGGCTTTCTTCCCTTGGCGCCCTTAGCGAGGCCAAGGTAATTACAGGCTCGTGCCTCGGGTGCTCTTACTCATTTGGCATATTTGATGCAGTTGTGGAAGGCATGGCATGGAGAGTTTTTGCCTTGCTTCGGGTTGTAACGCCAAAAGTTCCACCATTTGCGTCAAGGATGCCCTTGTTCTTCGCGTTGGTAGCGAGAACAGTTTGATCATTTCTTTGTGCCATTTGTTTTTGCAGGTCTAAAGACAAAGATGATAGGCAAAAATACCCCACCAGGTGTGCCAAATTTGTAAACACGAAAATTCTGTAACGAATGAAATGAGAACACGTGTACAAAGTAGATTTGTATTGATTTGAATTTGTAGGTTACAATATCTGTTTCAACTTTTCCCCTGATTCAGTCTTCAAATTTGATGTAGATAGTTGATTGTTGATCCAAGGGTCATGATGACTTGATCTCGGATAAACAATTGAACGATTGCTTCAAGTTTTGAGCTTGAAAACAACGCGTAGACGGTTTTTGCTTCAAAGATGCGGCAAAGATGATGTTGATGTAGGATTTTATTGATTCAAGGGTCTTGTCAACTTGATATTAAATCGAACGTCGTTACAAGTTTATGAGCTTGCAACATAGTCTTAAAGGAATCAGCACAAGTGCTTGTTGATTCTTCAAGAGGAGTGCTTCGACTTTGGTCGAGAGAATGCTTCGGCTTTGATTGAATGTTCTTCAAAGAGAGCTTTGGCAGCGTATTTGTCTTCAAAGGTTTAGCAGAGGTTCTTCTTAATGCAAGAATTTAGACCCTTATGCTTGTGGGAGGATCTTGTATTTATAGGCTTCTCAAGGCTTGCCTTTGGGTGGATTTGGCTTTAATTTATGTTCTAATTCGTCCATGGGAGAATTTATGGACGTTTTGTGTCTTAATTTCAGCCACTTTACTACCTTGGCCGAAATTATAAGGCCTTGTTGCCTATTTTGTGAGCAATCTTCAATTCTTGTTTTTTTTATGAAGATGGCTTAACTTTCTTTCTGGTTTTAAGAGCATTTTGAACCCTTGTTTTATTTAAGAGGGATTCTCCCTTGTTTGCCGAGTTTTTTTGGAAGATTTTATATTTCCTTTGCTTGATTTGTGTGCCATATGTCATTGATGACTTGTCCATTTGTGATGAATCATATGCCACGTGGAGCTTTGTAATGCATCATTTGTATGCAACGAAATTTACATGTCTACAAATCTAGGGTATTCCTCGCACATAGGCGATGACTAATCCCTCGAGCCGAATCATACCTTATTCGGAGGGCAAGCTCTCCCAATGTTGGCTTCTCCATTCACAAGGGTCGAGCTCGAGACCTTACTTAAGAAGAACAAGCTCCTTACCACTTGAATTACCACTTGAACCACCAAGCATTGGTAATAAATTCGTACTTCTCGTTTACACAATCACACTAATTATAAGCCACTATTTACAACACATTTTATATTTTATTTTTACATTTTTCTGTTGAAGCCACGATTAGAGATGTAGCGAAAGCGATGTCCTACGTGGTTAAAAGCACTGCATATAAATTAAAAAATAAAAATCACGGTGTTTTGCTCGAATTCACACTCCTCCCCATTTCACTCTCTTCCCCCATCAATGGATTCCGAGTCTCTCACTCGCATTCGCCTTTAGCTTCCATTCCTGTCGTCTCCGATTCCGCAAGATCCCCTCTGTAAATCTCTCTCTCTCTCTCTCTCTCTCTCTCTCTCTCTCTCTCTCTCTCTCTCTAGCCATGGATTCTGAAAGTTTCTGACTTTTTTCTATTGATTTGAACAACTTTAGGTATTTGATCGGCAATGGCGTTGAAGCGGGGGCTATCGAATGCCGGCGCCCACAGGAACCGAGCTTCTGGATCTCGATTCCCTCTCGCGATTCTTATTTTCTTTGCGCTTCTCGTTCCCTTGATTTTCTTCCTCGGCCGTGGCCTCCACATCTCTGGTGCGGTGCTCAATTCCCTTCAATTCATTTATTATTTCCGTTTCTGTTGAAAAATGTGTGTATATATATGTGTATGTATATGTATTATGTGTATGCGTATGTAACTATTTCTGCGCAATTGAAATTTAGGTTTGCATTAGAATTTAGATCTCAATTAAGTTCCTTTTCGCTTTTGCAATTTAGGATAATTTACCTCTGTTTCTTTCGATTTCTGTTTTCGTTGCTTTAGAAAAATCAGAAAATAGGAGCAATTTCTGCTTCGAAAAACAAGATTGTTACTCTACTTTTCAAGTGTTCGCGGCATGATGCTCCGTCCCTTTTGAGTCGAGAAGAATGCTGCATTTGTTTCCGACTATTCAAGTATTTTTGTTGTTGAATCTAATGACCCTGGTTGTTCCTTACGTTATGAAAATTAGGAATTTACCTTTGTGTCGGTACCTCAGCCACCAAATTTTATGATAGATTTAATTTAATCGGGTTTTGTAATCAGTAAGCTTATTAGTATCATCCTTTTGATGAAAAATGAAAATATACTTATCTTTATACAACAGTTAGGATCACACCTTGTAGGTAGAGTGTATTTGAGCATCAATTCACGCCAAGGAGGAGTTCCCTGATTTATAGACTAAATGTGTAATGGGTTGTATACCAATCTAGCTTACTATTCAAAGAATTGCTGAGTTGTTTCTTCTTCATGATGCTGACATCCGTACTCAAAATGCATTGGAAGGGTCTACCGTACATTATTGTCATAAAGAATATGAGCATTGTGTGGTGCATACCATTTTCAATTCAGCAAATGATAACTTCACCATGTCTGTTTTACGCCGACTGGCGGACTAATATGCTTCTTTAACTTTACACAACAGACTATGATAGGTGAATCACATACTTGAAAACGTATCAAAGAATGCTTAATATTCATATATCTTTTTTGGTATTTATGCTATTAGACAAGAATATATTTATTTTTCTCAAACAAGTACAAACAATGAAAGTTTTTGTGGCTCATACGGCCCAGAGTGCGAAGTAATTTGTTTGCCAAGACTACGTCTTGATAGAAATAATATTCTGTTGTTTGTGAAGATTTTGTCAAAGTAGTAAAATGGAAGAAGAGTCACAGGCTTGTCTGTCTTTTGGAGGTTTTATCTCTTGATAAAAAGACTGACAAGAAGTCAGAGGTCATAAATCTTGAAATCTACTTATGAATCTTATAAACTATACGAGTGTCTGAAAAGAGAGCTATATATCACTCTATGTGACAAGTCTTTCAACACATTTTGTGCTCATCTTTTGCAATTCTTACCGTCTTTGCCTCAGATATATTCATTTTCTAAATTCTTCAATCTATTGATATGAAGTAGTTTATCAGAGTTTGCATGAAGTTGGTTATTTATGCCTTACTGATCAACCGACAGGGGCTTATGTCCAATAAAAATCCTATGGAAAAGATGTCTGTTTATAGCTTGTTTACTTGTACACTTGGGTCAACTCCTGTCAGAATCTCGAAAATTTTACTAACGTCAGACCCTAAAAGAAAAAAATGCTTTTACCAATTGCTGTTTTTTATGGCCCAGCTTTGTTCTTTACTTTCTGACTTTCTTATGGGTATGAAACACTTGTGTTTATCAGCTTTAGTATAACTGTTTTCTTTTTGCAAATTTTGCAGATCATAGCAATATCTCATCTGGTCCTGGTGAAAAGGTATTGTTCCATACTTCCATCAATTTCAGCCTGAAATCTTACGTAGTGTATGATAGCTTGTTTTGTTAAAAAAAAAATGTTTTGAGAATAATAAACGATTAATTGACTGGTGCAGAATCTGGATTGGAGAGAAAGGATGGCACTGCAACATGTCAAATCTCTTTTCTCAAAAGAGGCAAGTGCAACTTTAATGAATCTTTGAGTTATCAACATGTCAATCCTATAAGTGGCAGCAGTTTTTTCTGTTCTGTTAACTTTTGTTGCTAGCAAGCACACTGATTGGATGAACGTATCAGGTCATTGATGTAATTTCAGCCAGCACGAATGACATGGGTCCTTTGAGCCTTAATTTCTTTAGGAAAAACAATTTGTCAGCTTCATGGAAAGTCATTGGAGAAAATAGTTCGGTTACAGATTCTCAGGTTAGTACGCCTGTTATGCTTTTTTTTTTTTTTTTATTCTTGATATCTTTTGTTCTCTGCTTCAAAAATATCATTGATTGTCGCTGCTGATTCTTTGTGTTTCAAATTGTCTGTGCGAAGAAAAATTTGACTGCTGTAAATGCCAGACAAGAGACAGCTAGGGTTAAAGTGGATAATTCTTCAGGTGGTAATAACTTTTAGTAGTATTTTCTTTTGTATGTAATACACTCCTACTTTCATTTTTGACTTTGTTACCATTTGCAGATGATCACGCTCAAGCTCTTGATCCTGCAAAACTAGCCAGAAGGGTAATGACCATCCTTTATTGTGCTCTATGTATTGCCACGATTATATGTTTCTTTGCTTGAATTGTTTATTTCATTTTTTCTGACTCATAGAATCGAAGTGAAATAAACTCTAGTTAAATCATGGTTATGGCTACTTAAATTTTGTTACTTATGTAACTGTTTATCATTTTTATTTTATTTTTTTATTTTTTATTTTTTATTTTTTTTTTGAGGTTCTAATTTTCTTTTATAAACACTTCTGCAGCAACTAAGAGAGAAACGGCGTGAAAAGCGTGCAAATGAGTTGGTACAACGGGATGACGAATCAATTGTAAAGCTTGAAAGTGCAGCCATTGAGCGGTCCAAATCAGTTGATTCTGCAGTTCTAGGAAAATACAGCATTTGGAGGAAAGAAAATGAGAACGAGAACTCGGATTCAACAGTGCGCTTGATACGGGACCAAATCATAATGGCAAGGGTCTACTTGAGTATTGCAAAGATGAAGAACAAGCTTGATCTGTTCCAACAACTACAGTCTCGACTTAAAGAATCCCAGCGTGCAGTGGGAGAGGCAACTGCTGATGCGGATTTATCTCAAAGGTAGTGTGATTATGGACATGTAATGTTTGTGAGCACATAATATATATTACCATCCCTTTTATCTGTACTGTTAATTATGATAGTTATTACTTATTCCACACCTGAATTGCTTGTAGTGCACCAGAGAAGATAAAAGCTATGGGTCAAGTTCTTTCAAAAGCAAGAGAGCAACTGTATGATTGCAACCTGGTCACTGGGAAGCTGAGAGCAATGCTTCAGACTGCAGATGAACAAGTTCGGAGCTTGAAAAAGCAGAGCACATTCCTTAGTCAGTTAGCTGCCAAGACCATTCCAAATGGAATCCACTGCTTATCTATGCGCCTAACCATAGATTATTACCTCCTCCCCCTTGAGAAGAGAAAGTTCCCTAGAAGTGAGAACTTGGAAAATCCAAATCTTTATCATTATGCTCTCTTCTCAGACAATGTCTTGGCTGCATCAGTCGTCGTCAACTCTACTGTCACAAATGCCAAGGTGAGCTGAACTGTCTTATTCTATGGTGGTAGTTTAATTGTGCGTATCCTTTTGTCTGTTTCCAAAAGAACTGAAAAACTGTCACAAACGCCAATGTGATCTGAACTATCGTGTTCTATGCTGGTATTTTAATTATGTGTGTGTTTATGTCTGTTTCCAAATAACTGAAAAACTCTATTAACTATTACCCTGTTGAGGAATGTCAGATCCGGCACTGAGATGCAAAGACGGAGGAATATGGATATCTATTTCTATGGGATATCCATTTCTGGTATATGAGGCTCAACAATAAAAACTTTCACCACCTGGTTTTCTTGAGATACAGATGCTAATTATTATCCGTATAACCGACTTCTTTAATATTCTAGGTGTGGCGATCAGATGAAATGATTAGAAGATGTTTGATTTGCTGTGTTTATATTTTCTAACTGGACTGCCTCTTTCGTGTACCTCATTCATAAGGAAGTTGAAAGTTAATAGCAAAATAAAAAAATAATAATATTTGAAAGTTGACCTGTACCCTATTTGACTTGTTACCCATCTGTAGTCCTTCGGAATGTCTATTGCTGAAGTCAGATGCAGGTTTCTTGTTTAACTTACGTGTGTTTCTTGGTGATTGCAGGATCCATCAAAGCACGTATTCCATCTTGTTACTGATAAGCTTAACTTTGGAGCCATGAATATGTGGTTTTTATTGAATCCTCCTGGAAAAGCCACTATTCATGTTGAAAATGTTGACGAGTTTAAGTGGCTAAACTCATCGTACTGCCCGGTTCTGCGTCAGCTTGAGTCTGCTGCAATGAAAAACTATTATTTCAAGGCCGACCATCCTACCACTCTCTCGTCTGGCGCTTCTAACCTGAAGTACAGGAACCCGAAGTATCTCTCAATGCTTAATCATTTGAGGTTCTATCTTCCACAGGTTTATCCCAAGTTGGATAAGATCTTGTTTCTTGATGATGACATTGTTGTCCAGAAAGACTTAACTGGATTGTGGGCTGTTGATCTACATGGAAAAGTAAATGGTGCAGTGGAAACCTGTGGTGAGAGCTTCCACCGGTTTGACAAGTACCTAAACTTCTCAAATCCTCATATTGCAAGAAACTTTGATCCGAACGCATGTGGATGGGCATATGGGATGAACATGTTTGATCTTAAGGAGTGGAAGAAGAAGGATATTACTGGTATCTATCACAAGTGGCAGAACATGGTGAGTGTCTGGAACCTTACGCATTTCATTCGCTGCTGCATGTTTTGTTCTTTTGCATAGATTTGTGTATGAAGTCAGCCACAAGGCGATGACTCTTCACACTTTCTTTTTTCCTTCCTAAGAAAATTGGCCATCTGATATAATTGTTTTCCTGTTTATGCTTCTGTTTCTTTTTTGGTCTTAGAACGAAGACAGGACACTTTGGAAACTTGGAACATTGCCTCCGGGGCTAATTACATTTTATGGGCTGACACATCCGCTACAAAAGTCATGGCATGTGCTTGGTTTAGGTTACAACCCAAGTCTTGATCGAGCTGAGATTGACAACGCGGCTGTTGTACATTATAATGGCAACATGAAACCATGGCTGGAGTTGGCGATGACAAAGTATCGAGGATACTGGACCAAGTACATTAAGTATGATCATCCCTATCTCCGCAGCTGCAAGCTAAAAGAATGAAGCTGATAAAATGGGGATTTACGTAAATACTAGAAACTTTCTCTCAATCTCTCTCATTCTCATTGGTATCTTCATCTGACAAGGCACTTAGGTTATGGTTGGTTCGTCGGGAGGAGGTATTTCCTATTTTCTTGTTGCCATAATCCACATTGTTTGTTCTTCTTTGTAATTCGTTCAATTCTATTCCATCATTCCTCATCCGTTGTAACAAGGTAACAACAAATTCTTTACCTTGATGGCCTGTATAACTCAATACCTTATCTGTTTCAGAACTAAGATGTCGGGACATGATTAGGATTAAATTTCTAAGATGCTGTATTCTTTGAACAACATTCTCGCGTAGGTAATGTGTAAGGAACATGATATACTAATTGCTTGAATCATGAGCTGCTTTTCATTGTTTAATGATCTTTCAGTTGTTGGATTAGTGTGCTAATTTAACCGTGGAGTGTAATGATCTTCCAAACAGAACAATTGTTGGTTCCTTGCTTATGTTTGTGTGTTGGGCAATCTGGGGCCTGTGCATTACACTATTTCCTTTTTCTGCAGTAGCTATCTTGTATTAGAAGAAAGCGGCGGAACTTATAGCCGAAGTGATTAAGAACAATTATTTTGGTACACGAGATCGTAGGTTCAACCCTTCCCGTCTATTAATATCGCTTGCATAAGAGAAAAAAGTTAGTGATGATTAGCTCAGTGGTAGTCATTCTTTTCTTTCCTTAGATATGATACTATACTCTTTATCTTCCGAGCACAATGGAAACCAGAAGAAGTTCCTTTTTCTCCCACTATCTCCCACAAACGAAAAACCAACACTTGGGATAATCTCTGCCCCCCATATCTTACGGACTTGAATAAAACCCACCACTTTATCTTATACCCATCAATTAAATCCCAAATAAGGCCCAAGAGAGAACCTGTACGGACAATGAGGTGTAAAAGGTTACCACGTCATTGGATGATAAAAATGAGTCATTCTTCTAATCATACATGGTTATCTGTCGTCGAATATGATGCTAACAGTCGAGATTAAAACATTAAAAAGATATATATATATATATTTTTAAATTCTACATTCATTGGTCATCATGTGGCTAATAAAAACTAAAATTTTCATTACTTGGGCAGAAGCCAAGATAATGAAATTCCAGTTTTCCTTAGTCACTCGGTAAGCAAGGAATGCATAGTCACTTTCTTTTGACAAGTAAGATAATAAGAGATTATTCTTCCAACTGGAGATCCTACATTGGAAGGTAAAAAGATAGCTGCTTTAGGATAGAATTCTATTTGTTGTAACATCTTTTTATGGTACAACTCCTGCGTTGTGTGGTCAATGAGATTAAGTGACAATCGAGTATTCTTTTGCATAATCATTTTATCTTTTGGTGGATTGGATTCTCACAAATATCATCTATGTCATGTCAATCTGTCCCCTTTCAACAATAATTGTACTTTGCTTGTGGACAAATCTTGTTTTGATCAGCATTTGCTTCTTTCTTTGGGGAAGAGATCCTCTCCGGATCTCTCCCATCAAGTCCATCAAACCTAGTGATCCGGATCATTGAAATTTGATCCAACGGTTAAAATTATTATAGTTTTAAAGGAGCCCCCTATTTTTAACCGTTGGATCAAATTTCAAGTGTCCAGATCATTGGATTTGGTGGACTTAGTGGGAAGAGATCCGGATGTTGACACATGTCATTTTTGCTTTCATTTTTAGAGAATATCCACAAATGGCACTTGAATTTTTCCAATTTTGTGCAAGTACTACGTTAAGTAAATGAATTTACAATTAACAATTTAAACTTGAGAACCATCACCGAGTGATCTAGTGGTTGGAGATGAATTTAAGACCTGTATTTCACACAGCACGTCCTAAATTCGATTCTTGCCATTGGTGAATTGCATGATGGTGGCCAGGGGAAGGCTGAAATGCCTCTGTGAGTCTTTCCAGCCTCCGAAGGGGTGGATTGTTGTGGCAAAGCCACCAACTAGTCCCCTTTTTAACGGAAAAAAAAAATTTCAAACTTGTGTTACAAGTCCATGTCTGACAAAATGACATAATTTTTTTGATAGAAAATTAGATTTTAATCCTTAAATAGGATGAAATTAACGTCTTATACAATATTAAAAATTAATTTTAGTCCCTAGACGTATTTAATGTTAGCATATGGATTCAATGTCTTTCTTTTTTTTTAAAAAAAATAATAATTTTATGATGTCCATGAATTAAGTTTTATGAAAAGTATTGTAAGTTTTAGACCTGACAATTTCTTACACGACCCCTTACCATGACATGAAAACAACAAGAAAATAAT